>QAPG01000080.1:0-154813 GCA_004366825.1 Colletotrichum spinosum | reverse complement strand
TTTAGTATTTTTATTATTTAGATTAATATAATAGATTAATTAAGCTATTTAAAATTATAATAAAAAGAGGAATTTTAAGAAAGATTTCTAATAGTTAAAAAGTTTAATAAAGATTTAGGAAATATTTAAAATGCCCCTTAGTTAATAAAAAATACTTAAATAACTTATAAATAGTATTATTCTTCTTACTATAGGAATAAAAGTTTAATAAGGGTAATAAAGTAATAAAAAGAGTATTTTATAAGATATAAATTGAAAGTTTAATTAGTATTATTTAAAAAGCTAATTTATAAATAGAACCCTTAAGGTTAGGGGGATATATTAAGAATAATATATATAAGAAGTAGAGTCTATACTAATTAAACCTTAGGTATTATTTAAAAAGCTAATTTATAAATAGAACCCTTAAGGTTAGGGGGATATATTAGGAATAATATGCTTAAGAAGTAGAGTTTATACTAGATAAACCTTAAGTACTAGTACTATCTCTATAAGTTTCGCCTTATTTAAACTGCTCGAAATAGAGCTTTATGTAGTACGTGTAGCTATATTTAGTTATATAGAATATATACTAGATTTTACCTCCTAATTATATATAACACTTATTTACTAATAATACTAATTTCTTATTTCAACTAGAATTTATAATAATCCTAAGCTAAGAAACTACTATTAGTAATAATTAATTTAATTTTTATAATAACTTTATATATTACTCTTTTATAAAAAATAAAAGAATAACTAGAAATAAACTTACTTTAGAGATTTATACTATAATAACTAGTGTAAACTTTACTTATATTATTATTATCTTACTTAAAAAGATTCTCTAATACTAAAAACTCTTTAAAATCTTAATTATTATATATACTAACTTATACTTACTTTATAAATATTTTGTAAAACTTAGTACTACTAAAGAAAAGTACTTTATAATTAATATTATAATATTGAGATAGTTATATAGATACTATAAGCTTTATAAAGTATAGCAGATTAATAGAGATAATAATATTACTAATACCTTTATGAAAATTAAAGAAAAGTACTTTATAATTAATATTATAATATTGAGATAGTTATATAGATACTATAAGCTTTATAAAGTATAGCAGATTAATAGAGATAATAATATTACTAATACCTTTATGAAAAACATATTGAACTATACTTTTAAGCGATCTATTAATTTAAACTATATAACTATTTAAATAAAGGGATAGGTAATTTAAATAGAATAAATAAATAGGTATTTAAGTATTATTAAGGCAAAAGATATAAATTACTAAAAATACTATTTTTTATATAAATAGATAAATACTAAAGTATATAATAAAAAGAAAAGATTACTAGTATTAATTATACTATATTATAAAGTATATAATAACTATATATATTACTATATATATAGTAGTATACCTTCTATATCTTACTAATAATAAGTATTAGGTACTTAGTACTAACTATAGCTAAATATATAGTAGTTAGTAAGTAATTACTACACTATAGATCTAGAGCCTTATATAGTATATAGTACTACATAATATAACAATAATAATAACGAATAACCAGAACACCAGTTTGCACCCATACGGCAAGATCACGTACAGCGTGCGTTACCCTTCGGATTTAACCAACACAAACCTTAGCTGTAAATGCGACTTTCAGGAGGACAACTAAGTGCACTGCTTTCCGTATGTAGTACGGACTAGCTAAGGAGCTTTCAGTGCATCTTTTTTACAGTCTTTTTTCTGGATACAATGACAAGCATTTTAGTGTCTCACCCGGAATGAACGCCCATTGAAAACTCGCCCTTGGCTGAGTTTTAGTAGGTCATACGTTCTAGGTCCAACCAACATGCGATCTTCAATCAGCCTATTCTACAGCATCTCCGTTGCTGTTGTTCCACGCCCTTAAACTTAAGGTCAATAGCGTATGCATGTTGCGGCGGGAGACCACGAGCTCTGAGGTCTCGGTGTTGCAAAACGATGAATATCCAGGGGCTCAATTAGTTCGACTGCCCTGATGTGTAGTCTGCAGAGATCTTCATTTAGCCTTTGACCGGCTCTTTGGAGTGTAACATGGCCAGCTTGGTTCAGCACTGCTATCTTCCGAAATTGTGCCTGAATTGGCAACCCGGAGGCTAGGTTACGGAATAATGGCTGTCATGTAATCTATCGTATAAAGACGTCGCGTTTCACATAGCATCATGAAGTATCACACGAAGAGGTTTTGCTACAGTTCAACTTCTGGTTGAATCCAAGCAAGCAGCGAGACCATCGACATCAACTCATTCCCCCCTAAAAGTGGCCGTCTTCAGAAGTGCCGAGACATCTATTTCATACCCATCTTATCAGACTCTTTTTCTAGGCTCAATTCAACCTTACAATGACGAAACAACTGTTACTGTCGTTGCTTCTGGCCGCTGTAAGAGTAAAAGCTTCCACTCTGTTGGCATCACACTACAGCGGCCAGCTCTACACTCTCTCGTTATCACCGACAAACCAGCTCTCGATCTCTGGGTCTATCAGCTCAGGAAACCGTAAGCCGGCCTGGCTCGACCTCGACTCCAAGTCGCGGACTCTCTACATCCCTGACGAAGTTCAATGGGGCCAGCCGTTGCTCAAGAGCTTTACTGTAGGAGCTGACGGAGCAGTCGTCCCAAAAGGACAGATTCAGACGAGCGGCGGCGATCTTCACAGCACCCTCTACGGAGGATCAAACGGAAAGGAATACATTGCACTCGCACAATAGTAAGACCATGTCACGCCATGAACTCCCTGTTACCAACTAAACTGTAATACCAGCGATGCCTCGGCGATATCAACTTATCCTCTTCCCCTTAAAGGCGCCGGCCAACCACTCCAAAAGTTGACCTTCACCATGCCTCAACCCGGCCCCGTGCCACCCCGGCAGAACAAACCCCATCCACACTCCGTCTTCACGGACCCCTCGGGCCAGAACCTTTTGTCTGCCGACCTCGGCGCCGATCTCATCAGAATCTTTCGCGTCGGCACAAGCGGCGCGTTGACGGAATGCTCCCCTGCAAAATCTGGGGCTGGAGACGGCCCTCGCCACGGCGCCTTCTGGACCCAGGGCAACAGCACCCTCCTCTTCACCGTCAACGAGCTTTCAAACTCCATCACAGCTTGGTCTGCAACGTATCAACCGGGGGGATGCATATCTCTGCTGAAAAGGCAAACCATATCAACCTTTCCCCCAGGGAAATCTGCTCCGTCAGGCTCGAAAGCCGCAGAGGTACGTGTCAAAGACAGCTTCGTCTACGCAACCAACCGGTTCGACCGCTCCTTTGGCGCCCAGGAAGATTCCATCGCCACGTTCTCCATCCACGCCGCTTCGGGCAACGTCACGTTCGTCGAAACGACGAGTGCCCACTCGTTCTTCCCGCGGACATTTTCCATCAACGCGGCGGGGAACATGGTGGCAATAGGCGGCCAGACCAGTGCCAACGTCGCAATTGTCGAGAGGAACGTCACGACGGGCAGGCTCGGGCGGCTCCTTGCTTCGCTCAAGGTAGGGAACCCCGGCACGGCGAACCAGGAGGATGGTTTGAGCGCCGTGGTGTGGAACGAGTAGAGTTATGCGCGTGTGTCGAAACCCTGTACAGCCCACCTCGGAAAGTCAAGCCCGAGGTGTATCAGGAATTACTATATGCAGATCTAAGAATCTATGAAGCCTCAAGTTGTTGGGCAAAGGTGGTATCTCAGAGGTTGTGAAGAAAACAGACACAAAAACACTGCCCAGAACACAGAGTGTACGGTCGAATGGCATCACTTCTTTTTGCACAGCCTGTTGCCATAGTCGACAACGGCCCAATCTTCGCTTCCGGGTGTCGACCATGCGTAAAGCACGCCGTTTGGATCCCACTTCTTCTTGATCGCTGCGAGCCGAGGGTATATCGGGCCCCAAAAGGCATCCTGCCAGTTGTTCATGAATGCGTAGTTCTAGTCTCGTCAGTAGGGGCTTAAGGACAAGCCGAGAGAGGGGGTAATATACCTCATTGACATAAGCAAGGCCGTTTGGCGCGGCCTGCTTGAACTTCTCCGTAATCGTGTTCACCATCAGGTCGTCGAGGGCTTGCTTCTGCGCCCACGTGGCGTCCAGGGGTTGCGGGAGAATGGCCATGGTCCGCATCGTCGCCCCCCTCCACTTGGGGTGCGTCGCGCTTTCGGGGCGCTTCAGGGTGTGCCCCGGGTCGAAGAAGTGGCTGATGACGATGCCGAACTGGTCTTCCGACGGCGCGAGGGCAAGCTTGATGGCGTCCGTGACGGCGGCCTGGTTGTTCTCCATGTCGTCGTGGGTGAAGACCCAACCGCCCGTCAAGCCGTTCTGGGCCGCGGCCTCGGGTTCGAACATGTCGTGGAAGAGGGTGTGGTAGTCGGGGTAGTCTCGCAAGCCGTAGTCGTACGGAATGTTCTCGGCGTCGAGGTACGTCAGCAGCGGTTGCACGAGGATGCGCAGTTGCCCGGCCGTCTTGTTCATGCCCATGATGGGCTGGACGTGGAGGGCGCCGCCGAGGATGGGCGGGTAGAGTTCGTAGAGACCGTACAGCCCGTTGTCGACCATGTGATTTCCGAGTTCGTGGAGCTTGTTGACGGTTTGGAGGACTTGGTCGAAGCTGGCGCCCAAGGAGGCGTTGACGTTGAGGTAAAAGGCCGCGCCTGGCGAGGTGTCTGGGTATGTCTTCAGGGTTACCGACAGGACGACGGCGTAGTTACCAGGCCCGCCGCCTCTCAGTGCGTAGTACAAGTCAGAGTTGGATTGTGCGTTGGCGGTGATGAAGTCGCCAGCGGCAGTCAAGACTTCAAAAGATAGTGCGTTGTCTGCACCGAAGCCGTAGTTGTTCGTCAAGGGTCCATGGCCACCTCCTCCGAGGAAGCCTCCTGCGACACCGACGGTCTGATGGATCATGAGTCACGATGGTCTACATCCAGGAAGAAGAAGAGCTTACCTCGCACTCACCCATCACCACGTTCTGGGGTGGGTTTCTGGCATGGGCTGCTGCCGATATCTCGAATCCCTGAACACCAGCCCCGATCGTGATGGCAGGTCCTTGGTAGCTTCCCGGGCCGCTGTACTTGTCCACGAAGGAGATGCTCTTTAGGTTGTGCGTGTTGATGGCGAGTGACCCTGCCCCGGCGCTGCGGCCTTCAAAGTCGTGACCGGTGTTGCGGATCACCAGCCTCAGGTTCTTTGACCTTGCAAAGTCCACTCCGGCCTTGACGTGTTCCTTGGTCTTGGCGATGATGACATACTCTGGATAGAAACCCAACGTACACGTGCGCGTGGGATCAGTCGTCAGCTCGCACGTGTTGTTGCTCCCCCAAGTCCAGAGCTGTGACGCTGGTTGAGAGATCCTGAGCGTCTGTTGTCAGCTCCCTCGCGTCATCCAGAGGCACGGTAGCAAGTCGTAGGGACAAACGAAAAAGGAACTTACTGCCACCTCTCGTCAGTCCACTTTGCGGTCGCTTCGGCGCACTTGGCAGCATCGTAGGTTGACAGGCCGCGATATTCGTGGTAGCAGACAGCAGCGGGCGGGATGTGCCTGATGAGATTACCTCCCACCGTGCCGTTCAGCTTCTCCCAGACGCTCGTCTTCGGCCAGCAGTCGTCGGCGGGTGAGCATTTGCACTCGTAGTTCTGCCCGCCTTCTTGATACGAAACGGGACGGACAGTAAGCACGGCCTTGGCGACGAGCGAGAAGACGGCTATGAGCAGCACGTTCCGAATCGAGGCGCGTCCCATCTTGCTCTGCTGCGGTGGCTCGTCGATTTCTTCCGCTTCCACGCCGCGTCGGGGACTCTCAAGCTGATCGTGGCGGTTCCGAGATCTCGTAGTCGACGACCCGAGAGGGCCACGTAATATTGTACTACTCGTCGCCATCGTGGACTGGGCGAGACGGTTGTGTCTTGAGAGGCGCTAGTTGATGTATGTTGCGGTTGGCTAGCTGAGCGCCAAGAGATCATCTCCCTCGCAGACGTGTGAGCTACTATCGAATAGACGCATGACCTAGTAGGGCGTATTACGGCCAGCAGATCAGTCTCGTCGACGAGAGGGAGAACCAGTTCTTGTGTGGGTCTGGAGTGGGAGCCGAAGCAGTGGTTCAGTGTCGCATCCGACCAGCGGTATGGATACGCGGGTCTCAAGTCTCAGTTTCCGGTGGCCCATCAATGATACTTCAACCTCTGGAGGTGGCAGATAGTCGCCGGCTCTAGAGAATGCCATCCAGTCCAGCGGCAGACAGCTCTACGTAGCGGTTCGTTCGGCAACTATTGGATTTGCCTCAAGCGCGGCAACGTTGAAGCATGCAGCAGTTCGGGATCTGCTAAGCCAGATGGATCAGAACCACAAGAAGCCGCATCGAACTGTATGTGGCAACGTGCCGAGGAACACGTTGGATTCATAGTTAGTGTTGCGCAGCTGCATGCAAGCTGGCGGTCAAACAGCATAAGAGAGTTGAGGTTAAGTCTCTGCCAGTATTACCTGCCGACGGCGGTAGATCCACAGGGAAGGATGAACAGGGAGAGTCCGTATCCGTAGATTGAGAGACAATCTATGTCAAACCAGGGATGGCCAGAGTGAGCACAGGTCTCTTTGGTGGGAAAACACCCACACTGCTTGTGGGAAAACACCCATATCGCCAGTGTCAGCGTCAAACCGTTGACGATCTACCGGACGACGGACGCGCAGTGGCAGCCGACTGGCCGGTTAACTACGTTTAGTACACCAAAGGCAAGCAAAGGAAACATGTCTCACGCGCGAAAAAGCTAGGGAAGCAGTTCCGGCTGAAGTCTTCTCGCGAGCTTGGATCAAGGGTTGCCACCGAGAGCCACGCTCCAAGTGCCGGCGGCTCGGCGATCGTCCCAACTGACTCTCTCTGCAGCCAAGCAAATCGTATCGTACAATACCCATGTGCTAATTACTGTAGAAGCCGGCACAGCGCCGAGAGGAGTGTGGGGGGTGGCACGACACACATGCCGGCCGGCAGCAACTCCAGATTTGCTGCCACGCTGGGCAGAGTCTGTTGACCTTTTTCCTCTTCGAGACAGAAACCAAATCAGGCATCTTTAGCACTACACGAGGAATTTCTGCTCGGATTTGAAGCCCTACGCCACAGAACGTTGAACAGAATCCGGTCTTAACGGCTGGAACGGCCCGAGTCAGGTCGAAACTGTCCGCAAACAGAGACAATCCCACGCGAGGCGGCTGCACAACGCCACAGATTGCCGCCGGCGATGATGACCTTTATTGTTTTACTCTCGGCGGACATGCTCTTGGTGCCGGATCTGTTTCGATTACCAGTGTTGGTCCATCGTATGTCCTCGACACTATGGCTCGCAAAGACGCAGTAATATGTCGTGGATACGGAGAAGCATCCATCTTGGTCGTGAATACCTCACATCTACCATCAGCTACCGGCAGCAACTCGTCACGGGCAGTGAGATAAGACATGTCTGAAATAACTCAGTCTTGCAACGCCCACTTACTCCACCGGTTATCTCACCATCCGGCAAACACAGTGGTCACCACGGCCGGCACTCTGTCTCTGGCCGGCAGTCCAGTTCTTCCAATCCTCCAGTCGGCCAGCGGCGTCCGGAAGCCAGGTCATCCCTCCCACTCGAACGCCGTTCTCTGCACGTCACTTTTAGTCGCTGGCCTGGCATTAGTCTTACGCGCGGCACATTGCGTCCGGCCGTCTTCGAATCACATCAACAACAGCATCGCATGTAAGCTTCTCCACGATTTGTTGCACGGGAGTCTTCATCGAGCGAGTGGCTCGCATGATCTTTGGTCTGCTAGATGCTTGCGGCACCGTACAGGTTGACTCTCGGCCGCGAAAGACACCTCCTCTACACTGACGCATCGGCCGGCAACACCTTCAGGATTCCTATTCGGCTGTCGTACGATTCTCGCCGACTCGGCAGGCAAGCAGTGGTCGGCGGAATTACTCGGCGGGATGCCGAGCACAGCCAAGGGAATAACACTGGAATGGCATGCCCGCAGCACCAGATGCCTGCCAGAACCCGACGTACCTTGCGTTCTGAGACGAATTACGAATATGGCTTTCTTTCCCGTCTTCCAGCGCTTGATGGGACAAAAGATAGAAATGAAACAAGAACGAGTAGCGAATAGGCGTGCCTACAGCTCCCAAACAAACATGGACGTACTGGCCGTTCGCATGCAGAGACGCCTTGTCAATTCATCTCTTCGAAAGGACCGTCGTTCGGAGCCTGGTAGTCCAAGAACCCACAGCAAGGCTCGGACTCGGACAGTACGCAAATGGACGTGTCTACTTGTACTGGTAGGTCTCCCATTAATTGACCTCAATCTTGTTAGACAGGCCCCTTTTAGCTGATCCGGGTAAAGTCCAAAGAACAGTGCCGGCTCTTACGCATGCCCGCGGCAGTGAGAGAGCAGGTCACATTGTAGGTTCCTTTTAATTTGTGCTGAAGCAGAAATGGAGACAGGCGAGCCAACCCCTCGTAGGGCCAGTGCAAGATCCGTAGGAGTCTTGCAATCTCGACTGCAACGTAATCCAGCCACCGTTGAATCTACAGCAGCTGCGTGTCTCCTAAGTTGCGTTTTGATAGTCAAGGCGTGGAAGCCTCGAAGACAGTCAACGAGTACCTTTTTTTAGATTTGGGGGGGAAAAAAAGAAGAGAAAACAGGCTTTCGCATCTTGATTCAGGCTCGAAAGCCAATGTATGTAGGCTTCTTAGCGAATCAGATAGCATCCGAGAAAGCATCAGGTCTCCGGACAATTCACCACAAATCCATCAGACACCGCAATTCAGACAAGTGTTGGCAGACAAGCAGAAGCCTTCCTGGGGAGGTTGTACTCACATTCTACGTAGAGTCGTTCTAGTAAAACCGCGTAGAGTTGCCACCGGCAATGCACCAAGGACGAAACAGCTCTATCCATGTCAAGCGTCACATAGTCGCGCATACCAACAGGGGTATTTCCCAATACACCCAGTTCTCCATGTGGAGCATTTCCTGTGGGCTTGGAGCTGTTGAGTTACTCAACTTGCCGGCCTGTATCCGTACTGTGGTCAATGTCTTGACTAAAGTCTTTTGCGGAACTCGTGTAGTTGGTTTGCAAAGGCCGCATTGTGAATGACGACCTAACTTACTCACCTCGGGTGTGTATTCTTCCAGTTTTGCACAACATCACTGCCATGAGTTTCCAGCAAGAACGATCTTGATTGATGCATTCAGCAATCCCATCATTCTTTCGACGCGAACTTCCACCTGATACTCAGACCCATTGACGCAAACGCATACACATGATCCACGGTCTTGTCTTCGGCGACGGCAATTACTAATCATATTCTACATGGCCTCAAGTTGAAAGGAAAGGTGGGGAAGTTTTCGTCGAATCGTATGATGCAAGTAAACATGAATCGTCAACGTCCGGCAGAGGAGAAGAGCTTCCGGCTGCTTTGTCGGTCACTGCACAGTATGGCCAAGTCTTGAACGTAACATCGCGTATCGCGGCAGAAACCCCTAGCGAAGGAGTTTGAGGACTCTTGCAGCGTGATAATCATGAGTTCATGGCCGTCACCACAGGTATGAGGTTCGCGCAAGTTGATGACTTGGTACGGTGTTGCTCACCAATCTTGCCCGAGCGTTCGACGCTTAACGGGACACCACCTACACTCTTGTTCTTGTCTAGAAATCGGGTCTAGGAAGAGGTTCTAGACCGTAAATCTGCAGGTAGGCAGTACTGATTGTATGCCCAGTGATATACTTCGTAGTCAGACAGGAGTTACTAAGCCATAAGACAGTCACCCATTGATCTTCTACCTCGATGGATTTTAATTCATCAACTTTTCGACGTTCTTTGAAAGTTCTTCCAGGACTGACGGCGAGGAACTGAGATGGCACGGGCACTTGGCTTCGAAACACAGCAAGGAATAAACCCTTCTGCTGGTGACTCGAATCAATATTGAGGTTTTCAAGACGACGTGTTGTCAAAGGTTGAGTTGGCTCCGCATCAGCCACGGAATTCTACAGTCCACATGCCGCGCAGGTAAAGCGCGGCAAACAATAGCCCGACACGTGAGTATCGGCATCAGGACTATATAGCGAAGTAAGCTTGCTTAGAACTGACTTGTGAATATGAGTTCAAGTGGCCAACATGTCTGTCACACCATGGACACTTGCATAGCACTACGATGCGCCGTACAGGCTGCAACTCAAGCAAGAGAGCAAAGTGTTTAAAAATTGGTAATCCAGGAGTCTCGCGGAAGAGAGCTACGTACTACCTGCCTAAAAGATACTGATAGATGATGTTCTCGTCAGGATATTCAGTAGGAAAAGGAGAAGATAGTGCCGCCGAGGAGCTATTCAACAGATCGTCCAGACGAAGTTCTGAACTGCTGAGGGTCGACTGGAACCAACTAGTGTCCTTATAAAGGCGGACTTAGTCCTTTCGCAGCCCGGCAACATGGTACTCCGGACTCAATGGAATGCTATGCTTGATAGCCTCATGACCAGAGTTGAGGGCTTGATGATCCAAGTTTCTAACTCAAACAGTGCTTGTACAATGCAACGGAAACAAAATTGCCATCTGTTATCGGTTTCCTGTTACATGGAACATGAAAGACTCAAAGGCTGCGGACCCAGCTTACAAGATATCAAAACAAAGGCTATAAGGATAGCCAGCCGACAAGCTTATTGCTTCTTTAACGCATCTACCATCATACATCATCAAAACAGGCCTCATTATCCAGACTACCATGCGTATCTAGAGAACCACCAAAGCCAGCAAGCTCGCAGCGAGCGCGCCAACACTCACAGACACGACGCCGGCGCCACTGGCAGCGGTCTCGGTGGCACCGGGCGCCGCGGTGCCAGTCGCAGAACCCGAAGGCGAGGGTGCGGCGGTGCCGTTGCTCTGGACGATGCGGCCCTCGACGGCGGCGTCGACGGGGCTCTTGGCCTGGACGTACTGCACGAGCACCTCGTCCTGGGTGTCGAGCGAGACAAAGTCGGACGTGGCGACGAAGATGTTGTCGCCGCCGCCGGCGAGGAAGTCGAGCGTGACGACGCGGTAGTCGCGCCCGTCGTCGAGGGCTTCGCCGCCGACCTCGACCGAAACCAGCCGGGACCCGTTGGCGGCGGAGGGGTCGTACTCGACGACGATGTTGCGGGACACCTGGAAGCCCGAGGTGATGGGCTCGTTGTTGAACTGGTTGACGCGGGTGACGGCGCCCTCGAGGACCTTGCGGACGTCGGCGCCCGAGTAGGTGATTTCGACAATGGAGTTGCCAAAGGGGAACGAGGTGAGGACCTCGCCGCGGGTGATGTTGCCCGCGTCAATGGTGGCGCGGATGCCGCCGGCGTTGATGAGGGCGAAGTCGGGTTTGGCCGAGTCGGAGCTGTTGAGGCGGTACTCGTACATGGCGTCGGTCATGACGTTGCCGAGGAGGCACTCCTCGCGCTGGCAGCGCGTCTGGTCGAGCTCGACGTTGGCGAAGCCGACGACCTCGGAGGCGAAGGCCTCAAAGGGGCCGCGCCAGCCCTCGATCTGGGCCTGGAGGTCGGGGTCCTGCGCGGTGGTGTTGGTGAGGTGGATGGGCCCGCCGTGGTAGGCGAGGATCTTGCCGTCGGCGTCGTAGGTGACGTCGATGTAGCCGACGTACTCGCCCCAGCGGTAGGCGGTGACGATGAAGACGTCGTCGCCGTCCTTGTTCTGCTTGATGGTCGGGTAGGGGCCCTCGGCGTCCTCCATGGAGCCCAGGAGGGTGTGCGAGTGGCCGCCCATGATGAGGTAGAGCCCCGTCGTCTGCTCGGCGAGCTTCTGGTCCTCCTCGTAGCCGATGTGGGTGAGGGCGGCGATGCGGGTGATGTTGGTGGTGGACTTGATGTGGTCGATGGTGGACTGGACGGAGCTCACGACGTCGAGGAACTTGGTGCCCTCGCCGGGGGAGGAGATGCCCGGGGTCGTCGGCGTGGTGACTCCGATGACGGCGAGCTGCTGCTTGTCAAAGATGTGGTAGGGCTTGATCGTCTTGTTGAGCTTCTCGTTGTCGGAGACGATGTTGGCCGACACGATGGGGAACGTGAGGTTCAGCAGAAAGTCGCCAAGCTCGTCGTCGCCACCGTCAAACTCGTGGTTGCCCAGCGTCATGGCGTCGAAGCCGAGCTGGTTGGTGGTCTCGGCAATCTTCTCGCCCTTGTAGAAGGAGTAGAAGAGGGTTCCCTGGAACTCGTCGCCGGCGTTGAGCCAGAGGGAGTCGTTGTATTCCGGCCGAAGCTCGTCGACGGTGTGCTTGATGCGAGCGTAGCCACCATAGCAGCCACGCTCGGGGCGGGTGCAGTCGGTGCCGGACGACGAGTACTCGTCCAAGTGGGCGTGGACATCGTTGACGTGGAAGAAGGAGACGTTGTAGTTGCCAGCGGCGTCGATGCCACGCTTGGCCAGGCGCGAGGAGTACAGGTGGTCGCCGTCCTGCTTCTCAGGAGCCGCAAAGGCCGGGCTGACGAAAGCCAGGGCCAAGGTTGACCAAGACGAACGCATCTTCGAGCGTGGAGGGGTGGGTTTGACGTGGAATCAACGGCCGGTCGCAGGAAAGGTCAATCATGCCTTCACGAAGCCTTCACGATGCTGCAAGGATTGACGGTGCGTCGCGTAGAGGACCACAAGGACGAGCCGGCGGAGGAATAGGTCACGCTGGTTCCACGAGGAGAGCTACACCAGAGTGCAGGTTACTCGCCTTGTCTATATAGGTAGTTCGCGGAACTGAACAAAAATACTGGCTCACACCGGTACGCGTCTCCACGGCCGCGTCCGGATTGCGACGACGATACGCACAGCTCTGGTTCATGATCCGGAACCCTGCATGACGCACTCTCCGGGAGAAGGTGAGTGGCTGAACCGACCCGTTGAAGCTCTCGACGAGTGGCTCGCCAAGGCGTTGGCGTGGTCAAGGATGCCGGTCAATCAGCTTCTTTGGTGACGAGGTTGCATTTGCCAAGACTGTGCCAGATGAGGGGTGAGATACACGTGTGGTGGTGGTTCCCATGATTGGCTTATCAGCCGTAGCTTTGCCTCTTTCGACTCGGGAGAAGGACGCAGACTAGGCGTTGGTGCGAGTTGCTCCTCGGGCTCATGGCGAGTCGTGAACCAATGCCCATTCTGCGAATCGTCACGGTCTCGCAGATGCTTGCGGGACGATTCCCAAAAAGACGACCGAGGTCCGTTGCCCAGAGCCGTGCCGTGAGAGGCAAGGGACGAGCTGGACGGTTGAGGAACTTTTGAATTCTCTTTGCTGGCTCCCTGGCCATGAGAAAGACTTGTGGGCGTGAATACACAGTAACAACTATGAAAACTCGAAAACCCTCAGGTTCGTGTTCTGGTCCATGTGATATTAAAGAACCAACACCTTGATAGACTAGCGAGGTCACTCCAACGTCGATAACCCATGCTTCGTTGCTCCATGGATAGACCCCTGCCCCCCATCATTGCTCACCGAAACATCGTTACTCATGCAAGAGACCTGCGCTGCGTTGCGGTCATGATCTGGTTCACCGTGATGCTGGTGCCGTACCGTCTTGGCAGCATTGTACTCCTTACAGAGCCCTCTCTGTCACTCTTGTGTGGCCTATCTCTTTTGTCCTTCTGTCTTTATGCTACAGTAGTTCCACGAGTGAATGTCTCACCAGCGATGACTTGTACACTTCCCTCCACCGCTCAAAATGAGGCTGGCCAGCCATTCGCCCATATCCCTGACCAACAGTGGAGTCTCAACCTGGGTATAGTACTGGACGAACATGATTAACGTTATTTCTACCCAGCGGTCACCCCCGCAGGACGAGATCATCCCTCAAACTTTTCACTGATAACGACTGGAAACTTCTAGGCCGAAGATGGAAGGTGACGGCCACTTATTGCTGAGCTCCGAGCCGCCAAGCGATCACGTTGGAAAACATTTCAGCAGTTATCCCAGTCCAAGAGCAACCATCGGCCGGGTACCTTGCGTCAGCCGCTGTATCGCAACGCGGAGGGTGTTCGAGAGATAAGAACTGTGCTCCAGCTACGCTGTTTTGCTCCCACACTCCGGTGACAAGCTATCTCTCTTGGGCAACAAGGCACGCGACCGAGAACAGCCATCTCTTGAGGTCCTGTCCTGGTGTGCAATCGTGATCCTGTCTGCCCATCGGATGTCGCCGGGTGGCGGCTTGGCAACCACAAAGAGGCAGGAGACTACTTTGGTACAGCGCTCCTCACTCTCAGTCAACTGGGAGACTGGGTCGATGAAGATCATGGGCCAAACGACGATCTGAACGATTCCCATTGCAGGCCTTTGCAGGTTGAAATGCGCTCATGTCCGATGTGGTTTTGTGGGGTCACCAGTGACTGATCCAAGGGCGCTGTAAACGGGGTAACCCAGGGCTATTGTGGTAGGTTAATCACAAAACAACGGGTTCGTCCCAAGCCGACGAGGCGAGTCGTGGACGTCCAGATCAATCTTCCGGTTCATGACAGTGCTGTTGCCAGGAACTTGGGTCCGTCTGACAGACTCTCCAAGTGGGATGGGGTTTTCAGAAAAGCAATGCATCCTGTAGTTGCCGTTGAGCATTGGCTTGGTGTTGTGAGGTCTTCTATTAATTAGGCTTCTCCCGAGGCTTCCCCCGAACGTGGGATTACTGCCCCTAGAGCAGGTTTAAGCTGCGAAGTAGATGTACCATGGCCGGTGAATATAGCTCAAGAGCTTTACTAGGATCTCTAGTCAATGCCACATTCCATAGCAGGCCTCTTTTCGATCAATCGGACGTCGAACACGGGCATCTTCAGTCGAGGCCCGGATTAAGTGGGGAATCATCGGGCCCGCGCCGGTAAATGTCCCGGCGCAGCGACCGGCATCTCCGGCAAAGTTAGCGCGCTGAACGAACTTGGCGGCAGCGGAAACAACCATAAAAAAAAGTTTCATCATCAGGACCTCCGTAGCGCTGGAGGCTGGTGGACCAATCCCCAGAGACGTCCTCGGCAGCTGGCATGTCTGTACCTGGAGAGCGTGCAGTTCCGTTGCAGCTCAACATTGAATCTGCCTCTATCGATTAAAGCACGTCCGCCTATACTTTAGAATGTATCATGTAGCAAACGAGCCTCTCTCATCGGCCGAGCCATGGCTTGGGCAATCCAGCACCTTCAATTTCCTGGGACTATGGGCTTTGCTGTCCTAGCTTGGTGGATCCGTATGAGCTGATGTACAGGTTGATGGGCCATCATACTTCTCCTAGCTCAAAGCATCGTACAAACGTGCCTGCGGCGCATACCACTAGGCTACATCAGATCAATCAGATATCTGATCAATCAGTCAATCACAGGCCCTATATTATACCAAATAGTCAATCACAACCCCCATATCGTGCCTGATTGATCGGGTAAGTGCGCTGTAATCAGAATCAGAGTTATGCTCCGTGTAACACATGATCACGATAACCTCGCAATAAGCTGATTAATAGCTCAACGGTGTTTGTTCTCGATTCACAAATAGCTTCCAGGCCCGACCTGATTATTGATTCTCACCCGATGAGTCTTGCAAAACGGCCTTATGGGTGATTCAACTAAGCTGCTCAATCACTAAGCTTCAAGCTACTATATCTTTCGTTCGTGCGTTGGAAATGAATTCCAACCGACTGAGTCCAATCGCTCAATGTACCCGTTCACTCATCAATTGACCAGGATTGGCTTCGAGCTTGAACGGTCGGATAACGCATATCGCCTGAAAGATGCCCAGTGCATGGTTGATACTGATCCTGGGGCCGTTATTCAGACCAGTTCCCTCGGTTCCGCAGGTAATACCGTCGTCATTGACGGTGCCGAGTTCCTCGCCGGAAAGCTCAAAGCTCACTCCGGGACGGATCATTTTCTAGCCTGCTCACAAATCAGCAGTGCCACGACTTCCAAGATGCAGCACTACCAAAAGCCGTGACGGTCTCCGTGGGAGCTACATACAGATACAGCTTTACAAAGAAAGAACTCAATCCAACAGTAAAATGATGTAATAACATCAAAAAGAAGCAGCTGAATTATACATTGGGTAAGACGCTTCCTTCTGTAAAAGGACACAACGCCTGCTTCAGCGTCGCTTTGGCCGTGTGACCAGCCGGCATAGCTTCTCCTGAGACAGATGGCCCTGGAGATAGAAACTGTGACCCAGGGCAGCTCTTCTATCTAGCGGTACAGCCATAAGAAGGTCCACCAGCAGGCGTATTGACGGAAGTTTCCTGGTCGACAAGCATAAAATCAGCGACGCTCTCTATGTGCAAGATCCGACAGCATGGAAACTTGATTGTATCACCTGAGATATCATTTGTTTGAACTTTGAAGTGAGGTGGCTTGAACATCGTGGTAGCAGACCACGGGGACGCTCAACGGCGGAAGAAAAAAACTGGGTAAGGATGAACGGAAACTTGAGACAAACTACCGTTGCGAGAAGGTCGTAAGATATGGTATTAAACACGGGCTGTTTGCTGGAAAAGGGGTTCTGGGCGAAGGGTTGTAGACCCCATTAGCCACATAAAGTCACGAGCCACAGGTGGCTGGAGCCTCCAGCCTGGAGGCTTCGCAACAACTACCAAATCGAACGGGACGATATGTGAAGTGTCGTTCCAGTACGTTGGTGTCGAGGCACGAGGACTATTAAATAGCCAAAGAAGTCTACGAGTGACACCACTGTGGGAATTGCTCTGCTTCATCAGTTTCAACATGATGGTTGCTAGCACAGAGTGCATCGAGGAGACCAATCCGGCCTCTTCAGAGGTAACGGCTTTGATCCTCTAAATACTTCCCACGAAGCGTAGTCTCCCGTCAGGGGCAGAGAGGTGGAAGTATGAGAGTGTTATGTAGAGCTCGAGGAGGATATCTTGGCTTCGGGTGCCGGTGTATGAGGGGCCTCCAGGAACAGACCAATTGACATAGGGCCTTGAATACAATCCAGTAGAGAATCGTCGTTTATACGAAAACTCCGAACTCTTTCAGGAACTTCATCCGAGCAAGGCTGTATTGATTAGTTGAAGCAGAAGGGTAGTTGGCCCAAGAACACATCCGAGACTCGGAACGACTGTAATAAGAAGGCGGTCTCTCGCAAGAGCAGTAACATTTTTGGTATATGTTTCTTTTCATTCTGTAAGCATGTATGGCAAGAATGAACAATATTTAGCGCGCTGTGTAGTGGGCAATAAACTGAGAGCTCGATTGCAAGTAACGAATAGCAAGAAGTATCATAAGAACGTGGCATCTGCTAGAAGAATTGGTAGCACTTGGGTGCCATCGAGTAGCAGCAAATATTTTACGAATCACAAGAGACTGGATACATGGAATGAGTCTCGGGATGCATTGGATATTTGCCTGTTTGAGCAGCGTGTCTAAGATGTCAATCCCTCCACGAGTCGTTGTCCGCTGGTCCTGAATCGATCACCCTTCTCTCCGGAAATGAAGAGCACTCTTCGTGTTCCCGGGGGCCCAAAGTCGTCCTCCATAGGTTCAATAAAGCGCTTAGCTCCGTCCAAGGGCTGACACGAGGACCATTCAGAACTCCGCGAGCTCCGCACGCAGTTCCCGGCATTCAGTGCCGTCGTTAATACGGGTCCATGGCTGTCTCAAATTGTCAGTTTAGCGCCCGCATTCAACCCCGAGTAAGATCGACTTTGTACCTGCGGAGAGAACATCGTCGTTGACTCCCGAATATGCGTCTAGGAGTCTACAGCAACTGCCGGCTGAGTTTCTTGGCTTCGGGTAACACCCCCCTTCGGGATGCCATGAACGCATGTGTATGACAGTATCCAGCTGGTGAGATCACGGCTGTGCAAAGACGACTTCGCATGTTCTTCGGTTTTCGCGCTACGATCTTGTCGCGAGGCATCCGCAGCACACTTCCAGGCGAGCTAGCAATGCAGATGGATGAGTTGGAAGCAGCTAGCTGGTCGGCCTCACCGAGATGCCGCGTAGTCTTTCCCGTGGCCAGGGAAGACTGTTTTTCCGGTCCAATGACACGGAACTATCGCACTCACACCTAAACTCTGGGCATTTGAAAAACCTAAGGACTATTCTCGGAGATCCCGGACTTTGGTCCTTTCATTCCCAGATGTCGGTGCTGCCGAAGTACGTGATCCTGCAGGACTATTGTTGAAACACTCCATGCCAGTAAGCCCGTTGATAACAGCGAACGGTAGAGCGTCTCTCTCATCTTGGGAGACCTGCCATCTCGACACAGCCCCAGACTATGCAGCCTCGCACTCACATCATTATCCGATGCTGCGTCGGATGCCAGGCTGAACTCAGGATACGGGCCATCCGGTGCTGGGATGGCGTACGGACATCGCCCGGCGCAGGTCCAGAGTCTATCAAGCCAGGAACCGCATCAGAACAACCGTAAACATTGTTCTTCGGAGTATTCTCGCAGCATCGTCTTCGAGACGATTCGAGACGGGAGGGAGAAGCGAAAGAATCCGACGCCATCCGACGCCACTTCACGGAGCAGATCTGGGATGCACCAGGGGAAAAGATTCACTTCCACGAGACAGGAAAGGGGTCGCGCAGACTACCGTCGGGGCGTCGGTGAGCAGCCATCAGACGACCCTGAACCTTCACCACGGATCAGGGGATTTCGCCTCCCTCCCCGAGAGACTTTGCTGGCATTGCACACATGCAAGCACATCTGGAACAGCGACGGGAATAAGCTCGGAAAGGTGTCCGAAGATGGGCCAGGATCCGTCGAGACTCCTCGTCCGAAGCGGGCTTACACGGGCTTTTGTGGCCTGTAACCCGTCCAACAAGACCAAGCTTGTCGTTGGGCATGGAGGTTTTGGAACGAGAGGCCTCGAGGATAAGCAAGCAAAACATTGGTCAATTTCCATGTTGCAACCCATTCACTGTCAGTACGTACGACTCGTTTCGACAGATTTACACTTCACCCGAAAGACACGATGTAGATCGATTTTCGGATATCGGCTGACTTTGCAAGATGCACCACAAGAAGGATTTCTCGCGTAGGCCGCAGTACATCGCCACGGTTTGAGCGTATTGTGTCACTGGGCGTTTCTTTGGGCACGTCGTTGTCGGCACTTGATCTGTAACATCCAGAAGCGGCACATTCTTATTAGCCATCGTCTTAATACCGGCAAAAGTTCCGAACGGAACTACCCCAGACAGATCTCCATTGGTCTCTCGTTGTCGTTGAGCTAAATTTCAGCTCACAGCTGTTTGATCTCTGGCCTACACACCCCACGCACAAACGGATCATGTTCTGTACGGCATAGTGACACAGTCGTAGCCTCGTGGCCGTTTGGTCAGCAAGCCTCGCTGCCTCGGCATTTCTCTCTCTCGCCGGCTCCGGAAACATGGGTAGTTGTCGTGGAATTGCCCGAGCTAGCCGGGGAAAAGTGCCGACCATCCAGGCAAAGTCCACCCGTTCACGACCGGGCGTGGCGTAGGGAGGATGTCTACACGGTGTAACCCGTCTTTCCCGGCAGCTTCTCGGGAAGGAAACGCACGGCCACGCATCCATATCTGCCCATCCCAAGGCATCACGGCGCTGCTCGGACGTCGCGAGACGGCTGAGAGTTCAACCTTTGCGGGAGAGCCAATCAGAAGATCAGGCAGCGGTCTCACCTCGCACACCCATCTTTGGGGTCAGCTTGCTTCGAGGAGGTGCTCTTGGCAGCAACTCTGTACCGCATAGCAGGCTGGCCCTTCGAGTCAACCCGGTCCGCGGGAGCCCGAGTCTCTGCGCTGCTGAAATGTTGCGTAGTGAGTCCGTCACCAGCCAGCACATACTTTTGAGCCTGGAACGGTTTGGAACGGGGATGGAACATGCACGCCTCTCGTCCCTCGCCCCAAAGACTCTTCCTCAGCGAGCCCGATGCGTCCTGTAGCCCACCGCACGGCAGAAAGCCTGTGCCACACGGCGTCGCCCACACGAGTTATCAGCTGTTTACCAGTGCGTGCTGCAACAACTCACACCATGTTGGAGCTCAGTCCCTTCTTGGTGAACGCTGCGGAGTGCTGCCCGATGAGGACCAAGTAGGGAAAGACTTGGAAACCTCCCATGACCCCCCTCCCTGGCCACCGCCCGCTGAATCGTTTCCGGCCGAGCTTGACTCGACTTTGTTTCCCTCCTCGGACGAGGATGTCCTTCTTGGCGTTTGCTCGGAACGTTGTGAGGCACCGACCCCATGGAGTCCCATCCCGCTTCTTGACACCTCCACGAGCTAAACCGGGGTGGTGGTGTGTGGCCGCGAGGACTCTTCTCTTATATGGTACGGCCATCTCCGCAGCTACATTTCTATACGTCTGAGACTGCAAAGGAAGCTCGTCGTCATATAACTCCACCCGGCAGCCCAACCCGCTACAGCCTGCCTAATGACATCGACACGCAGCTGCGCAACGTCGCCAACACACTCAACACTGCGGAGATGAACGAGTCGGTGGACCGCTACGACTCGGACAACTCGCCATACTCGATCCGTCCGCTGCCGCCAGTCCTCCGTCATGGCCTCGCCGCCGTGGCGACGATGGGGTTCTTCTCCTTCTTCACGAGCTTCGGCCTGCTCATCTTCCTGACGTACAAGCTGTTCACGTGGCACTTTGGATCGTCGCGGCGGCGGCAGCGGGACCACAAGAAGGACCCCATCGCCAAGGTCGAGTCGCCGGCACCGACCGAGGCGGCCTTTGTGATACCGAGCGAATGGACGGCGTCGTCGCAGGAGGCGGACAACACGGTCAAGGACACGTGGTGGCACCGGGCCATCAACGAGCCGCCGAACCAGTTCCTGGTGCTGATCTTCAACCTGTTGCTGGCCGACATCCAGCAGGCCATGGCGTTCCTGCTCAACTTCGAGTGGCTCACGAGGAACGGCATCGAGGTCGGCACGGGCACCTGCTGGACGCAGGGGTGGTTCGTCTCGACGGGCGACCTGGCGTCCTCGGTGTTCATCACGGCCATCGCGTGCCACACGTACATGTCGATTGTCAGGGGGAAGATGCTGCCCACGTGGGCGTTTCACACAGCCATTGTTTTGATGTGGGGGTTTGTTTATGGGACTTGCATTCTCGGTATCATTGTCACGCAGAACGGGAGACTGGACGGGGGGCTCTACGTCAGAGCCGGCGCATGGGTAAGAACCTATCAGGTCGAGGAGAGGGTCATGATGGACTAACACGATGACAGTGCTGGATCAACTCCAAGTACCAAGACCTACGCCTCACCCTCCACTACATGTGGATCTTCATCTCCCTTGTTCTCACCACCGTTATTTACTTAATAATCTTCTTCCACCTGCAAAAGGTTGCCCACAGATCCGGCGGGGTCGTGCCTTGTTGCGGCTCACCCTCGCCGGAAGAGTCTGGCGAGGCATGTGGCCCGTCCAGAGCCCCGTCCTGTCGGAGCGACAGCAGCTCGTCTACGGGGACGACGACGACGACGACGAGTAGTCGCCGCCCTCGCATCTTCTGTCTCACTACAATACTACGATGCATCCCGGGGATCCCGGACTACGCACGACAACACACGTTCCTCCTCTACCCTCTGGTGTACGTCGTCTGCACCACCCCCTTGGCCGCGGGCCGCGTCGCTTCCATGGCCGGACACGGCGTATCACTCGGATATTTCTGCTTTTCGGGAGCCATGATCGCCTGTAACGGCTGGCTCGACGTCATATTATACTCAACAACAAGACGGTCCATCGTCTTCGCCCAAGACGCGCCATCGAGCGAGGTCGGTTTGGAAACGTTCGCCTTCATGTGTACACCAGCGCCAAGGTTTGGCAACACCACCACCATCACCACGGGCGCCGTGGAGCTGTCGAAACGAAAGGGGTGCGGTAAATGGACGGAGAAGATCGCCATGAAGGGCACCAGGTCCGGAGGTCTCAAGAGCGTCTCCGTCGACACGACCGACAGCACAGATGGCACGAGGGGTTTCGGCATGGGCGAGGGCAGCGTCATGGGCATGGCCATCCAGTGCGAGCGCGTCACGACGGTATCCGTGGAGGTTAACCCCGTCCCGCCGGTGCCGCGGCCGCAGCTCGCGGTTGTTGGGAGGAAACTGAGCGACGCGAGTTACATCAGCTCGGCGTCGTCCAACAACTCCTCCTCGAGGTGTTTGGGAAAGCAAAGCCAGCGCGACTGAGAGAAGACACTGCCGAGCTCATTGGAGCTTGATGATTAAAACACACCAGAATTGGGAAGACGGATCACCAAATGTGTGTTTAGAGACTACATGATCAGCAGGATGGGCGGCAGTCGCCCTAACTGCGGCTCACCTGAGCCACGATATACCCCGATTGTTACAACATTTAGTGTACGAGTATGTAGTATTGATGAGCAACATGACTATTTCCTTCATTATTCCTCGCAGAGAAGTTCTTTCAGAGACTCTATAGCCATGTGTTGGTGTCAAAGGCCGCCCAGAGAGAAACCGATCCAACCGCTACCCTGTATCCGACTACCCTATATCCGACGAGAGGCTTCCCGACCCGAGAAGTCAAACTCGACGTTCAAAACACGGTGACAGGCGGTGGGCCCAAGACGGCGACCTCCTCGCCAGCCCAGGTCGAAAGAGGTCAAGAAACAAAAAAGGCTAAAAGCCTAAAGGCGTTCGACGATGGGATGAATCTCAGACTTCCGCAATTCCGCCTCTGGCCCGTGTTCCTATTCACCCCATGAACCCCCTTGTTGCTGTCATGGTTCAGGGTTTTTGAGAAACGCTCCTCTTGGGGGACGGAACACGCAAGCCGGGACATCTCTCCTACTAGAACTAAGCTCCGAAACTGTCGGCGTTTGGGGCCGCGTGGTGGCTGCCTTGACCCGGCTGCCTGATGTTTGCTTGTCAGGATACAGTTTTCTTGGGGCGGTTTCGATTAATGTGCGCTGGTCAACCATCATCTCGTTCTCGTGCTCGCCAGTTTTGGATCTGCGTCTAGCTGGATAGCTGATACGCAAGTTTGTTTTTAAAGAGGCCGTGTTCTCAGCTCCTCGAGATTCAGATAACGAAAGCGGAGGACAAACCGCGTTTACCTTCTGTCCGTTGTCACGGCTGGTGGGTTGACATATGTGTTGAAGGCCCCGCAGATACCCGCAACCAGGCTGAACATGGCCATGCCCTTGGCGCGGATGTGGTAGGGGAGAATCTCGACAACTGGATGGGCCGCAGACGTCAGTTGAACCACCCCACGTCCCGCGTCATGGGTCACGAAACCGCGTCATCCCGGCCTGGCACATATATATAGGCAAAGCAAGTAAACTCACTGTAGAGCATCTGGGCGCCCGTCCAGCCGAGGTTGTGCACGCCGCTGTACAGGTAGATGAAGGCCACGGTCGTGTAGCTGGCGTGGCGGTTGCCCGTCTCGACGTAGGCGCCGGTGGTGCCCGTGATGACGGCGAAGACTAGCCACATGCCGGCCATGCTGACGAGCATCAGGGGCCGACGGCCGACGCGGGCGGGCAGGAAGGCGAAGGCGAAGGAGCACGCGAAGCTGAACATTTGCGAGGTGGCCGTGATGAGCGTCGTTTCGATCTGCCGGGTGATGCCGGCGCCTTTGAGCATGGATCTGCAAGGGGAGTGAGAGTGTTAGTTGCCGAGATGACTTTGTGAACCGTGGAGATGTCCGGGTTATCAGTTCATCGTGAGAGTTGTAAACTCGTACCCGAGATAGTAGGACACCAAACCGTTGCCGCTCCACTGCTTGGCGATGCCGCACCAGATGATGATGAAGGAGCGCCATCGGTTACCCCTGGTCGCAAAGAGGGCCTTGAGGTGGAACGGGTTCCTGTTGGACGTCATCTCGGCCTCGATCGTGTCCTTGATCTCGTTGTACTCGTGCTGCACGACAGCATCGTTGGCGTCACCCGCACCGTGGTACCTTGTGAGTATGTCGAGCGCGGTCTGCTCTCTGCCCTTGCTGCACAACCACCTCGGCGATCTGGTTCGCCCGGTCAGCACCTCGCGAGTCAAGCTCTAAGGTGAACCTGGGGAGGGGGGAGGGGGGGAGGGAAACTCACTCTGGTAGGAAAAAGAGACCCAACAGCACCATGGCGGACGGGATGGCCTGGATCAAGGTCGGCGTACGCCACGCCCTGCGCTCTCGTCAGCAACACTGCACAAACCCTCACCCTTTTTGCACGCAAGGGTGGAGAAGAAGACGGGCCTCACCAAGAGTCGTCGATGCGGAAGCTGCCAAAGGCCACCCAGGCCGCCAGGATGGCACCGACCGAGTACGTCGTGCTGCTGAGGGCCGTGGCCGTGGCGCGGTGGGCGGGGTAGGCGAGTTCCGTCATGAGCACGGTCGAGACGGACGAGCACATGACGCCGCCCATGCCGAGGAGGATGCGGCCGGCGATGAAGGCGCCGTTGCTCATGGTGGCGGCGCAGAGGACGGCGCCGCCGATGCAGAGGACGCAGCCGGTGGCGATGGCGACGCGGCGGCCGAGGCGGTCGGCGACCAGGGGGATCAGGAGGACGCCGACGATGTTGCCGACCCAGTAGGACGCGCTGAGGGCGCCGAGGAGGCTGTCGCGGGGGTGGTTGAAGTCTGTTTTTGTTCGTTTGTGAGTCTAGGTGAAGAGGAGGAGAGGAGCTGCGGTTGCGGTGAAGACGAACCGTTTTGCCACTGGTTGATTTGCTGCAGGTTGTTGATCAGAGATCCGTCGAAGCCGTGGGCGACGTCGCCAAAGAGGAGGAAGAAGAGGCCAAAGTTGAGCGGTCGTAGGCCACGGTCCTTGAGCCACGGGACCGTCTTGGTGTTGGCTGGCGTCGTCGACTCCAAGGCCTGACGGTCGTCGGCGTGGTGCTTGAGGTCCTTTACCAACCACGTCATGTTGGCGACTCTGAGCGAGAACAGGCCAGAAGAGTTGAAGTGTCCAAGATCCAGAGCGAATGTGTCAAGTAGTAATGTAGAATCATGGACATGTTGTCCTGTTTATATCCAACTGCCATTGACGTTACACCTGCCCATCTCTACCGTCCGAACGGCTTCTCTGCCTTCAAAGAGTCTTGTTTTCTCGGTAGAGACCCATCTGGAGAACTCATCCAGGCTTCACCATTGGCAGAAAGCGATACGCACATGCTGGCAAACGCGGGGAACTGGAGATAATCTGCCGGGGGGGTATGGGATGGCATGGTTTCCGACGGCCTCGACCGTAGCAGTGGACCGTCAACGGCTTCACCAACACTACTGCGCAACGCCCAACCTTGTTAAGTGGTGTCGGGCGTCGTCAGAACGGCCGGGGCGTCGCGTGGGTGTCGGGGCTCGGAGGAACCGTCGGCCATGGCGGCGCTGTCGGCGTGTCGGGAGAATCGTCGCGCGATGGTCCATCCGTCGGCAGCGGTTCGGCTCCATCTTCCCCGAGCTCGAGGTGAGGCATTCCATACGTCACCGGTGTGAAGACGATGGCGGGGGTTCGCGAGAATCGCGCGGGGAGCACTGCGTGCCACAGTTGAATCTACATAACAGACGTAGACCGTTGGATAGTTCTTCAACTGAAATATGACTTCGTCTGTGAGACTCATCTCTACATCGGAGCTGGCGCTCGACGCTCGACGAGAGCACAGAATCAACGCCAACTCGTTCCAGCAAGATGCCTTGACGACCTTGAACGGGTGGCAGTACACCTGCTTCTACACCCACAAGGATGAGACGAGCGGCGTTCTTCTCGTCAGTCTCGCGCGACGGCCAGTCGAGACTTCCCTCGGCGCCTGGGAGACGTTGACGTTTGAGGACTACGAGCAGACGGCGGACGACGGCCACAACACCATCTCGATGGGCGTGGCAGCCGGCGATGGCACCATCCACGTCGCCTTTGACCACCACTGTGACCCGTGAGTTGCTCTGCAGGCGCCCGCGGACACTATTAACTCTTTTCGAGGACAGACTGCACTTCCGCATGTCGATACCGGGCGTTGCCTCGAAGCCGGAAGCCCACAAGTGGGAGCCCTCGCTGTTCAGCCCGACTCACAACCAGCTGCCGGGCTACACGCGCACCGGGCAGCTCGCGATCGAGAAGATATTCTTGGAAACGACATACCCCCGGTTCGTCCGCGTCGACGACGACCTCTTGCTGAGCTACCGCATCGGAATGTGAGTTGGGACGCTCGAGACTGCAGTTTTTCCACGAGCGCCGCTGATCAGCCTCAGAGCCGGCGCAGGATCCGACCACCTCTTCCGGTACTCGAGCACAACCCACACGTACGCCTACGTCGGCCAGTTCCTCACCGGCGTCAAGAACAACCCCTACATCAACGGCATCTCCTACTGCGACGGCCGGCTGCACGTGTCCGGCACGTACCGCGGGTTCGTGTGGTACGAGGGCGTCGACGACCCCGAAGCGCGGCTACACACCGTGCAGGCCGGGCCCAACGGCCCGGAGAACAACTCGGACCTGTTCTACGTGTCGAGCGACGACCTGGGCAAGACGTTTGCCAACTCCAAGGGCGAGTGCCTGGCCAACCTGGAGCTGGGCGAGACGGTGTTCCCCGAGGCCGAGGGCCTGGTCGTCTTTGCCATTCCGCAGGACAGCGGGATCCTGAACCAGGAGGCGCAGGCGGCGGACGACTCGGGCGGGTTCCACGTCTTGAACAGGGAGAACGAGGTCTGGATGCACTACCACCGCAGCCCGACGGGGCGATGGAGCAGACACGCGCTGCCTGGGGCGAAGCCGACGCGGACGGGTGCCAGGGGAGACGTGGTCGCGCTGCCGGGACGGAGGACGGTGGTTTTTGCGCTGCCGGGGAACAGAGACGATACACTCACCCTCGTGGGAGCCGAGTTGCCTCAGAAGGACGATGATGGGGAGCTGGAGTACAGCCAGTTGTGGCGGGGTCAAGGGTTCTCTGGTGAGCCGCAGCTGGAAGCGTTCGTGTCGGGACGAAAGCCCATGGTTTCGGTTTATACACGAACCGAGGAGAAGCACAGAAGGGTCGTGGTGCTGGACTTTGAGTTGGGTGACGATGACGACGACGCGTGAAGCCCTGTGGCTGCCGACGATGAGGACGTGGAGGTCGAGGAACAGGTGGGAGCACAGGACGAGTGAATCTGCCTTGTTCCTTGAAACCGGGGTTTGTCAATCTGCAACATGACGTCGCACGAGAAGCAACT
Source organism: Colletotrichum spinosum (assembly GCA_004366825.1). Taxonomy (NCBI): domain Eukaryota; kingdom Fungi; phylum Ascomycota; class Sordariomycetes; order Glomerellales; family Glomerellaceae; genus Colletotrichum; species Colletotrichum spinosum. Next base: position 127,687 of record QAPG01000080.1, on the reverse strand, counting down.
CCAAGTCAGGGTTGGGCTGTGTTTGCTCTGGCTTGCGCGAACTCGTTCGAGACGAAAGCGGTGAGCTCGATCATGGTCAAAAGGAAGCGTGGGAGAAGAAAGTTCTCGTCGGGCGGCAGTTCTAGTGCGAGACATTGGGAGATTATCACGTCGAGATATCCTTGCTCTACACATCACATGCTCTAGCTCTAGCCAACTCTCTCCTTTTCCTCTTCAGTTGACGATGGTGTTGTGGTATTATTGAGCATGATACTTGAGTTACTGCTGAAGGCAACGTCTTCATCGTACAGGACTTCTTGACGTAACGTCTACAAGTAGACACCGAGAGAGTATCGTCTCTTACTAGCTGGTCGAGGTATGCGGAATAGATGGAGAGTTAACGATTGGTAAACCCCAGGTGACAACTCGACCCAACCCCAGAGGCCGGACTCTTGGAAGCCCAAGGACCCATGATCACGGCCATCCCTGCCCATTACATAGACTCAGACTCCCAGCAGGCCAACGCAGAAGTTTCCCAGACACATCACCACCAATGAGGCCGCGCAAACGACCCGATCCTTGTCTCGCACGGCTCGACGTCCGGACCAGCCACTGGACCGCGAGAGAGCCCGTGATAGGCCGCGGATCGTGAGCCATTCCTCTCACTCGCCAGTTCCCCTGGTCCACCCCGGCAGCATCGTCCGGGATTTGCTGTTCAGGTCCCCGTCCCGCCAATGCGGCGCTACTGTGCCCGACCTCGTGTTGGAGACCCGAAGAGGCCAGCCCCGAGGCCAATTATAGCCCAAGTCACGACTTTCCTAGACTTTGTTTTTCCTTTGTTCTTCTTTTGCCTTTGCCTCTGCGGGTGATGCCATATTCATTTCTTTCTGTGATGGAGGTCCTGACACTCTGGAGCCACTGACGATCACGTTGTACGCTGGAGATGGCCGAGTCACCAGAGAAGCAGTTGGCCATTCTTCTTCCTCTGACCCCAGACAGCCTCAGATGTCACTCCCAATGGGCATGTTTGCTCTATTTGCCTGCCCAAGTCTCGCTTCCGACCCATCTCCCACCAGTCAGATCCGATCCGAGCCTCTCGATGTCTCTTCTCTCTCGCGCCAAGGGTGGCAGCAAAGAATGGCGTGCAGCAAGACTCGCATGCATGCCGTGGGATGATACGGTGAGTGCCGTGTTCCTGCGCAGCCAGGAGACTACACCGTATACGTGTGTTTGGCATGGGAGTTTTTAAATAGAACACGGCCTTTTTCTCTGTACGGAGTATTCTCGTACAAAACCCATCGAGTTCCCTTACAGCGTCACCGACTCTCTCTCGTATGGTCAAGAATCGTCACCACCACTCGCTCGCGTCCAGCCAGGCCGTTGCTCTCGCCTGTCCATGGCTACACCACGCTCGTTACTATCTCACAAACTGTCTTCGACTCGTCACTCGCTACCATCCAACACCCCGGCCCCCATCCGCGACTGGGACCATCCCGAACGATGATCATCCCACCCTTCTTCCACCCCCGAGCCGACGCAAACATCAGCACCGATCCCGTGGCCGACACCTCCTCCGGCCCGTCCCCGAGTAGACATTCTCTCATCGTCGTCTCCGCCATCTCCGGCGCCATCGTGCTGCTCTGTATCCTCGTCACAATCTACCTCGTCACCACGCGCCGCAAGCGCCAGCTCCTCGCGGACGAGTACAAGTCAGCCCGCCTGCGCAACCCGAACCTCCCGTGGGAAGAACCCGCACGCGGCACGAAACCCAGCCGCTCGCGCCTCGTGCTGAAGGAGGAGGCGGAGGAGCGGCAGCGCAGCGTCATGATCCGCAAGTCGCTGCAGACGCGGATCGACGTGACAACCACCCCCGTGTCGCCGCCCGCGCGCACGCGCTCGAAAACGTGGCACGCGCGGAGCAGACCGGCGTCGGGTGAGGCGGACACAGAAGAGGAGAGCGAGGGCTTGCTGACGTCGCTGCGCGGGACCTGGACGGAGCACGAGGCGCGCGTGGAGCGGACGTGGCAGATCCTGCACAGGAAGTACCCGACGCGGAGGGTCACGCTGCCCGTCGAGGAGGCGGGCGGTCCGATGAGGCCGCCGACGATTCGCCTGAAGACGCCGCCTTTGCTGTCGCATCCGATTTTTCGGGGGTGGAATGGGGATGCGGACGTGAGGCACCCGAGCGTGCCGACGGAGCTGGCGAGGGTGAGGCCGGCGCCGATTTGACGTGGGAGACGGGACTACGATCTGATGCGAATGTTTATAATGTCTATAATGTTTTGATGACTGGGGCTGGCTTGGGATATGGCGTTTGGAAGAACTATGTGGTTGCTTCGTCTCATGAAGGTCGCTTGGTTTCTCTACAAGAGGTGGCGTGATGGAGACACTGGAGATGATCTCATTTTGTTCACTCAAACCACAAGCTATTCGCTTTATTTTTATTTTCACTCGGTCCCTCTTGGACATGGTCGAGGTCTGATGAGAAATCGTCACATCAAAGGGTTGTTGTTCTCACTCCGGTGACTTCATCTCATGGTCATACTCAAGACATGAGATTGACGTTTGTCTGTTCAAAACCACTTGACTCGACAAACAAGCTACTAGATGTAGCAAGCCCGAAGTCACTGTTGATATGCTGCTTACGAGGTCAATTAACACCGAGTTTTATATAGATCATTCTGCCAGTCACTGTAGACTCATCACTCGTCAATGCCCCTCGTCTGATGAGAGTGTTACATATTCAGTCACCATCGAACACATCTTCTTAATACCATCATTAACGTCATTCTATCATTATTCTATAGGGTCGTCTCACTTCGCCCAGGCCTGCACCAAGTCCACAAATTTATTCACCTCGGCCTCCTCCGTCGCCCACGTCGTCAACAGCCTCACGACGGCCTCGTCGCCTCGCTTCTCCCACACATAAAAGACGAAGAACTCCTGGAGCACCTCGATCAGGCCCAGCGGCAGCACGGCAAACACCTGGTTCGTCTCCGTCGCCGCGTACACGGAAAACCCCGCCGTCGCGATGCCGCTCGACAGCGCCCCGGCGCGCAGGTTCGCCTTGGCCGCGAGCTCAAAGTACAGGTCGTCCCTGAAGAGCTCCGCAAACTGCGCGCCCATGATGCGGCCCTTGGCCAGCAGCGAGCCGTGCTGCTTGACGTAGAAGTCGAACTCGGCCGCCAGCCGCGCGTCCTTGACGACGACGGCCTCGCCCAGCAGCGCGCCGTTCTTTGTCCCGCCGATCCAGAAGACGTCCGTCAGCTCGAGCACGTCGCGCAGCGTCATGTCGTTGGCCTGCGACGCCAGCGCGGTGCCTATGCGCGCGCCGTCGAGGAAGAGGATCAGCCCGTTGCGCTCGCACGCGCGCTTGACGGCGGCGAGCTCGGCGCGCGTGTAGACGGTGCCGATTTCCGTCGCGTCCGACACGTAGACGAGGCGCGGCTTGGCCATGTGCGGGAAGTGCCAGTTGTCGTCGACGGCGCGCTGGATCGACTGCGGCGTGAGCTTGCCGTCGAACGGCGCCACGTTGATGATCTTGTGCCCGCTGGCCTCGACGGCGCCCGTCTCGCGCGTGACAATGTGCCCGGAGCTCGCGGCGATGACGGCCTCGTGCGGGCGCAGGCACGCGGCGATGGAGATTGCGTTGGCCGAGGTGCCGCTCGGCACGAAGAAGACGCCCACGTCGTCGCGCCCGAGGTGCCGCCTGATGTGCTGCCGCGCGAGCTCGCAGTACGCGTCGCCGCCGTAGCCCGTCTCCTGCGTCGAGTTGCTCGCCATGAGCGCCTTGAGCACGGCCGGGTGGGCGCCTTCGCTGTAGTCGTCGACGAATCTGTAGCGAGGCGTCGCCGGGACGTCGGGGAACTGGGCGGGCATTTTACCTGGGGATGGATGATGGCAACGGGGATAACGAGAGCAGATGGACAGATGGGAATCTACATGATGGCCGTCTTTCTGGGAATGCTATGATATAGAACGCCCGGTATCCCAGGACCGCCGCGTCCGACAATGACAGAATCTGAGCGTTACTAAGTGGAACATTAGTCAGTGCGGTGATGCGGTGGGTCATGGCCATGTCCTTGTCGGCGCTCAACAAAAGTTATTTCGTTCCATCGTAAACGTCCAATCTTGGCCGTCTCCGAGGCTCCGAGTGTCTTGAAACTCTGATGTGCCAGACGGGACGAGCGCTTACTTGCGGTAGACGACGGGAACGGTTGGCTGGCCGTGTGTTCTGTGACCTATCGTGAGGAGCGGAGATGACCTGCACATCACGATCTCTCTCCTGGACGGGTTACTTATCAGGACTGGGTCTAGATTGCTTGTATCCGTACAGCTTGCCAGATATCAAGCTGTGTCTCATGGTCCGTACTCCTGGCGTAGAGCATGGCTCAGCATGGCTCTCTTCAAGCAGAGAAGCACCATAGTCTCGAGTCATTGTCACATGGACATTTCTACATCCTTATCTCACAATTACCGATAGAGAGCTGCTGTCAAACTTGCATGGCTCATCCATGCTGCACACCATCATGCCAATGGCTGTCAGGCTAAATTGGTCCCTGAGATTACCATCATCGCTCGTCCCGACGACAGCAAAACTCTACCGTCACGCGTTACTGATTTTCAACTGGATGCTTGCCATGCATGGTTTCTTGAAATGATGCCCCGGTCAAGATTGTACGCGTCGCTGCTTGCTATCAACAACCACAAGTCGATGGCTGGATTCAACCTTGAAAAAGACTCCGCTGGCAGCCGTCCCACTCATGTGCCTGTCGGCGCATCAGAAATGGTATTGGTAGCGTCCATCGAAAAGTCGATGAAGCTGCGATACGTCTCAACCGTCGAGGGATCAAGCGGCCCGGGATACGTCAGCACCTTTTGCGACTTTGGCCTCAGCGGGATCCCCCGGGCGGTGAGATCGTTCGCCTGGTCAAACAGCTCCGGGTACTTGGCGTAGAACGCCGGGTCAATCTTGTAGTACGACGCGCCCTTGTCCATGTTCAGGTGCTTGAACGCTGCCCGGGCATACCTAGGCGACGAGAACAACGTCGTGATGTCTGGCGCGGGCAGCGTCACGGCCGCTTCCGACTCTTCGCCCGAGGCCAAGGACATGGCCGTGATGAGGTCGGTGACGCGGATGTGAACCGTGATCGGGGGAGCGCCGAGGACGAGCTCGGACATGTTGGACTCGACGACGTAGCCCGTGACGGCCTCGCAAAAGATCTCGTCGATGCGGGGGTTGGCCGCGTGGAGCTGGATGAGGCGGTCGCGGATGGAGGGGAACGGGATCCAGTCGATGACGCGCGGGTGCGGATGCCTGGTCTGGATCTCCGTTGGCCGGTACCGTTCGTGCAGCTTCTCAAACGTTGCGTCGGACGGGTAGAGTTGCCATGCCGTGAGCTCGATGATGTGGAAGAAGCGCGTTTTGGCGTACCACGCCATGACATCGGGCCGCGTCATGCTGTTGAACATGGACAGGACCATGAGGACCGGTTGATAGATTCTACAAGCGGGTTAGCATATCAACCGTCTTTATTATCCAGGACTTCTCACCCCTTCATCGAGGCTTGCCTGCCAGGCGTGAACCCAGAGGCTGCGAGCTTGCCCTTCAAAAGACTTTGAAGGAGCTGGATGTGGTCCGAAAAGGGCGAGTTGGACGGCGCCCAGTCTTTCCTGAGGATCATGCTGGACTCTTGCCTCGCTTCCATGGCGGTCACGTACGGTTCCACGCCCGTTTGGTACTCGAAGCTCCAGATGTTGGGGATCTGGGCGTAGAAGGGATTCGTGCCGGCCACGTTGATGAGCTCAGGCGACGTTAGTGCGTCGTCAAAGTCGCCTGCAGAGCGTCAGTTTCGCAGTCTTGCAACGATGGGTCATTCTAATGCCCACACGTCGCGTCTTCAAGTTGCGCGTCAAAGTCTGGGAGCGAGCCGTTGAAGGGCCCCAAGTCCATGGGAGGCACTGGGAGAGTCGCGGCTTGGATGTTCTGCTCCTCATCCCTGGACGTCTTGGCGGAACAATTCTCAGATGCCACTGCGTCGCCGGCAGTCTGAACGCCATTGTCCGTCGTCTCGTCGAGCGTCTTCGACACCGAGTCGCTTATCCCTTGCAAGCTGGCCAGCAAGCGAGACAGCTTGGTCTGCACCTCGACCAGCTGCGTCCGGAGCTGCCGGTTCTCCCGCTGCAGCGCCTCCATGCGCTCGTCGTCGCTCCTCTCATCCACGTTGACGCGACTGCTCAGTTCCCTGATGCGCTCCGCCTGTCTGCGGCGAAAGGCCTGTTGGGACAGACGGTTGCGCAGTCGTCTGGAGCATTACGTCAGTATGCCGGCTTCTTTAGCATCCTAGACGCCAGTATCCGCCTACTTTCGTTCCTGTTCGCTCATCGACGAGCTGTCCTTGTCTCCCTCCGCTGCTGTCTTGCGAGGAGGCATCTCGTCACGCGTTGACCTTGGCACACGGGTCGTAGAACAAGTGATGGGTGAGGACAGCTGTGGAAATTGTCACCAAATCTGTCTGCACCTCGACGATGCTTCTAGTGCATCATCCGTGCGCAAAGCCACCGGGCCCACTCCCGAGTCAGTCCCGAAGTCTCCGGCTCCGTTCCGGAGTGCAGCCGGAATTGTTCTGGTCTGGGACCTTCAAAATGCCAATGACAGACGACCGAAACAACCGGTCCCTTCCCGTTCACCGTTTAAAGCAGTATCTGATGGTGTTCTTCTCCAGTACTGTATGATCAGTTATTGAAATGTGTCGCGTTTCCATGATATGGCTTGCTCAACAAGTCAACATGGACATGGTCTGGTGACTTGTATCAACTCTTTCACCAATCTCTTGTCCCCTTGCTTCCGGCAACGATACCTAGTCATAGTCTTAATTCAACATAAACCCATATGAGTGGATCCGTGGCTCAAGTCTCATCGGACCACACAAGAGCCATCTTTCATAATCTCCAGGGGACAGGTGCTTATCATGGCAGCGTCGGTACAGCAACTCGAAGTGCAATAGGCGCCCCCGTAATGATGCACAGTTGTGAGAAAAATAATCCCCGGTGAGGGTTTGGGGAATATCTTCAATCAACCTTCTGTCATTCGTCTCGAGTGCCGAATGAACTTGGAATGCAATTCTGGTCATGACATTAAAGAAAAGACTCGCAAAAGTACCCTGCCAAGTGTCCAAATTTAGAACTCTTTCCGAGGACCACAATTCATGCATCCCCGAGACAAGTTGCGTCCAGAAAGGCAAGTCGGCGGCTATTTGTTGGTTCTTATTCTCGCCAAATATGCAGTCAACCACCGACTTCAGGGGCGACGCCCTATTGGCTCGACGAACCCTGCAAATGTCATCAAACGCACCAGATAATGGCATTGTTCGTATCAATACCAGAAGCCACCTGTTAGCTGCGCAGTATAGGCGCAGGTCATCTTGTACAGGGACTTCGTCGCATGACACCACACGATGCGCGGCCTACTCTCTCCACTCTGACCACGGGAAGCGGTTTGCGAAACGTGGGCATGCCCCTACATGAGATGCCTGCGTCTTGATGAGCCTTTGGCCCCCATATGCCACGGCAGGCTGATTCCCGAGGCCTCCTTGAAACGAAGGGTGCTGTCTATGAACTCCAGGTTTGACCATCTTTGCTTCCACAGTCCACCGTGATCTCTCTAATAACGACCAACTGTGTTATACTGCCTTGCCGTCTCACCACGCAAAACTTCGTGTCCATCACTGCAGACCATCTTGAGCGGGTTGGCAAGTACTGCATAACAAGAATCCACCCCACTCACCCCAGTCTGAGAGCAAAACAGGGTGGCCTGCTCATGGATGCCCTGAACGAGACTCTACTTCTCACGCTCCAACTGCGCGACGACATCAATAAGAGCGATATCCACGCACCTGTCCACGGCTGGGTCGATGCGGGTAGAGACAGAGGCAGCATCGACATTCTCTGGTCGAGCCTGCTGACCATCATACTCTGCGTCTGGGTATCGACACATCCGAATGCGCTCTCCCCGAAAGACAAATGGTACCATGGCGTCTTCGACAAGGTCAATCTTGCCATGATAGGTCTTTTGGGTCCCGATTTTCTGTTTGGATTGGCCGTCGGGCAGCTATCGAGCGCCCGTCGAAGTGTCAAAGTGAGTCGGCAAACGAAGACATAGGCCATGGGGGTCGTTGAAAGACTTTTCTGACGCCCAAGTTAGCAATTCCGCAAGGACCGGCATCTCTGTGGCGGTCATGAATGGACTTATACTGAGGCCTTCTTCCTCGACATGGGCGGAGTCTTCATCAAGACACCCGACTTTGCCGAGGGCTTTCCGATCGACGCCGAGCAACTGCACTACCTCGTCAAACATGGCTTCGTCGACTTCCCCGATATGGAATCCATGGACATATCAGAGCGCAACACGGTGGACACGCTTTCCAGGTGAGGCTGCTGCTGCGGCAACACGAGGATCCGGAGCAGCTTGCTGACGCATATTTCCAGACTCATCACTCTGTGGCAGGCATTGTGGTTCTTCATCACCGAAATGGACCGCGTGAGGAACGGCCTGCCGGTGACTCCCTTGGAGCTGACAGCCCTGTCTTTCACATTCGCCATGGTGGCCACTTTCGTCTGTTGGTATCCTAAGCCGGCCATATCGTATCCCCGCTACATTGAAAGCAAACATCGAGACGGGCAGCAAGTCCTCATGAGCGACATTCGCAACTGGGCTAGATGCAACGTTAGCACATCCGGATCCCAGCTCAGCATGCAGCCATAGACTTACAAACTCGCAGACCCATCCCCACCTCCCAGATGTCTGGCACCGAACCCCCATGGACGACATCACGCCACGCATCTTCAGGATCGACGCCTACTGGTGCTTCTACAAGCGACTCGGCGACTGGATGCACCTGCACCCGTATGGACGGCCCGTCAAGAGCGAGCTCTGGGACCGGTTCCCTTCCGATCTTTGGCGGCCCATGGAGCTGCCGTACTACCCTCTCGGCGGCGTCTTCATCGTCGGCTTCAGCGCTTCCTTCATGATCGGATGGAACTTCCACTTCCCGACGCCCGCCGAGCAGCTGGTCTGGAGGATCGCTGCTTCATACCACATGTTCTTCTCGCTCTACGGAGCCTTTCACTGGCTGTACGAAGACCAGAAGTGGCACCGGGATCAAGAGAGAATGCGCTCTGGCGGCGTAGTCGGACCGTTGCCTACCGACGCCCAGCTTGAGTCACAGCCACTGAACAGCGAGGAACCAAAGACTGCGCGTCGTCGGGAGACGGTTGTGGACCGACTGCGGGCCTTGATACACTCAAAGGTGAACAACTCTGTGGGCCGTGACCCCACGATGGCTGTTCCGCTGTTGGTCATCGTCCCCAACATTCTGATTTCGGCACTGTACGCCTCGTGCCGAGTTTATTTTTATGTGGAAGATTTCCTCTCACTACGGGAACAGCCTAAGGGTATTTACCTCACAGGAAACAAGTTTCTGCCTTTTGTGGGTGAGAATTGGTAACGCGGTGATGGGGGGATACCGCTGAATGCCTCGGCGCGACGCATGCGTTGTAAGCCAAAGGGAGAACGAGAGGAGAGGCTGTCAAGCGACAAGTCATGCCGCCGAATAGCTTTGAAGCAACTCAATAAAAGTTTAATTTCTCCATTAGAAGCAATGATCCGCTTCATCCTACCACGCCAACGATCACTTCAGGCCTCGGCCATCTCTAGTCAAGCCGACGGGCCTCGGTGAAGCTACTTGGGCACACCGAGCCAGTCAAGGTAACCTATTTGGGCAACTCTAACAGTCCTTCACCTGCGACATGCCCGGTGAGCCAGATCGGTGTTAGCGTCCGGATCCGCAACAGGACGAGGGCCGAGAAAATGGGGCAATTTTCTCCGTCGTCCATTGAGAAAAGCGCCGAGTTATTCCCTCGTGACGCAATGGGGTAAAAAAGACCCGTCACTCCACCAGCTCGTCGAGGATGCCCCTCAGCCGGTTGTTCATGCTAAATTGACGAGTCGACGATACCTATAAAGCTGGTCAGCTCACTCGGTTTCACTTTGCCGGTTCCAGATTATTTCCCTTGAAACTCGGTAGAGAGACACGCAACATGGCCGCCTCAGACAAGAAGTTCAACGTTGGAATCATCGGCTATGGGTAAGTGACGCAGAAGAAGCAATTCCGAAGGCCACACATCCTGGCTGTGAACCCCTGGCATGCTTTCGGAATAGCCTCAGCCCATAGGCACCCTCACCGAAAGAGGACCACGTGCTGACGACCCCCCGCAGCCTCTCCGCCAAGGTCTTCCACATTCCCTTCATCAACCTCACCCCCCAGTTCAACCTGCACTCCATCGTGCAGCGCAAGCCCACGGCCTCGTCGTCAGCCCCTAATGACTACCCCACGCTGAAGCACCACACGTCGTTGGAGCCCATGCTCCGGGACCCCGAGGTCGACATCGTCAACATCCTCACTCCCCCCAACACCCACTTCTCCTTCGCCAAACAGGCCCTGCAGGCCGGAAAGCACGTGCTCGTCGAGAAGCCCTTCGTGCCCACCGTCGCCGAGGCCGAGGAACTCATCCAGATCGCAAAGACCAACAACCGCCTCATCTGCGTCTACCAGAACCGCCGGTGGGACAGCGACTTCCTCACCGTCAAGAAGATGATCAGCGACGGCATCCTCGGCCGCGTCTACGAGTTCGACACCCACTTTGACCGCTACCGCCCGGACCGCCCCTCGTCCTGGAAGGGCGAACTCGGCATGGACGAGGGCGGCGGCGCCCTCTACGACCTCGGATCGCACCTCATCGACCAGGTCTACCACCTCTTCGGCATGCCCCAGGGCGTCTACGGCAAACTCGTCAGCCAGCGCGACGGCCGCTTCGACGCGCAGGACCCGGACAGCGTCCACGCGCAGCTGACGTACCCGGACGGCCTCATCGTCAGCGTGCGCATCGGCGTCATGAGCGTCGAGACGATACAGCCCCGCTTCTGGATCCGCGGGACCAGGGCCTCGTTCCACAAGACGGCGCTCGACCCGCAGGAGGACCAGCTCAAGGCGGGCAGGAAACCCGACGAGCCCGGGTTCGGCGTCGAGGACCCCATCAACGGCGGGCGCCTGCTGCTCGTCAGGGACGGCGGCCGCGTCGAGGAGCGCACGAAGCTGACGGTCGAGCCCAAGACGTACCTGAAGCTGTTCGAGGCCTTTGCGAGGGCGGTCGAGACGGGCAGGGACGAGGACGTCCCCGTGCCCGCGAGCGAGGCGCGCGATGTCCTGCGCATCATCGATGCCGTCAGGGAGAGCGCCAAGACGGGCAGCGAGCTTCGGTTGTCTTGAGAGACCTTGTCCAGTGGTGGTGTATGAGACGGGACGCTGCGTTCGGCCGAGAGGCGCTGGCCCGAAGCTGGCAAGGCTACCTATCTAGCTAGGTCACGATGAGTCGGGAACGCGAGGGTAGCGCCCGGCCGGTGTGGCGTGACGTGCCGAGCCGATGGGGCAACTTTAGAGCCCGTTGACGCGATCACGACACATATCTATGTTGCCATGGTGCTATGGATAGATTACATGATAGAAGGACGCTTGCGTCTGGAATGCATTGAAAGCCTTTGGCACGCCTGTCCGTTTCGGTTGGCCAGTCAGCCGTTTGTAGATTTCGACTCCGCATCGCAGAGTCTTGGGTGGCCGCAACGAGGCATCGTTGCAGATCTCCCGTCCGTACGAGGGCTGGAAGGTCTTGAATGATTTACAATCTGTCGTACCGGCAAAGTCTCATTCCATAACAGGATACTACATCGCGGGAATTAACCTTTTGTATTCCAAGTTGGGAGCTTGTAGGTTGAGACTCCATCCGGTTGTCTTACAACTGCACTTGGCATACGATGATGGCGTTTGTTGACTTTGTCCACATATAAAAGCCAAGAAAGCATTCAAGACACATGGAGGGCTTCAAGAGAGGTGGAAGTATGAGGTAGGTCCAACAGGATGTGATCATCTGACATGAAGCCTCGTGGTAAATGATAGTCTATATAAGACTCTCCATCCGACGTCTGTCATAACTCTCAATCTCCATCAGTCCCACGAATTATCAGCTCTTGTAAACCCTTCAACATATTTTCCCAACATGCGGTTCACCACTTTCTTCGCCCTGTCCTCTCTCGCGAGCAGCGTCCTCGCCGGTCGATACATTGTCCTTCTGAAACCCGTAAGCCTCGCCGACACGAGTCTTTGATACTCACATCTCCCCTTGCACACAAATCTGACAATAGTCACCCAAATACAGGATGCCGACTTTGACAGCTTCGTCGCTGAGCTCCAGCAGGGAGGCGATGCTCAAATCCTCCGCCGATACGACTACTTCCCCTTCCTGAACGGCGGTCTCATCGGCACCGTCTTCTACAATGAGGCGAGCCTGCGCAAGTTCCCTCAGGTCGATGTTGCGGAGAAGGACAAGATTTACACCATTGGTCCCGTTGTCGAACCTGTCCCGGTCCCGGGCCCGACTGTTCCTATCGCAACTGAGTAGCACGCTCGAGTGGATTTGACTGGGCAAGATCGCGGCTTATCGTTGACTCCATATCTTTTGTCGGGGCTGTCGGGGCTTCTACAGGCCGTCAGATATTGCCAAGGAAGAACAATAAAGCAAATCAACCATTTCATCGTACCAGCCTTTGCGGCTGCCAGACACCCGTATGCTTTCTCCCATAGTTCAAATTATGTATCCTCGACAATCGGACAGTAAGAAAATGCGAGCAACGAAAGTCACAAATACTGACACGAAGGACTATCGCACTGAAAGAGAAGCAACGTGATAGTCGTAGCATATCGTGCTTGCAGATGCAAAGGTGGTAAAGTAGATCCCAGTTGGGACAGCAAATAGCAAAGTACGACGGATGTGAAAGCCTCGATGAAACAAGATATTAGACAGTTAAATAGGCAATGAGTGGGTTTCGTAAAGTGTGAGCATCATTCAGAATGAAACGACAAGCTGCTACTCAACTACATATACAATAAGCTTGCCCAAGGTCTACACGATCTTGATAGACCTCACTTGGCCGTCCAGACGGAAGGTTTCGACCAGGTCTACTGGGCAAGGCGGAACCAGTATGGCTTTGTCCTCCTCCTCGGGAGGCCTGAAAAGTCTCGTCATCTCATCTTCTCCGTCTTTGCAGTACCGCGACAGCCCCCGCAAGATTCTCATGCAAGGGTGCATTTGAGCCCATAGGGTGAGAGATAGCAGGTCAAAAGTAACCCATATCGTCTCCTCTCTATGCTCGCGGATGATGGCTTGACACCGAGCCCAGTCCTGCGTATTCAAAGGATAGACTGCATCAACGCCATCGAGGCCATTCAATGGATGTCCTAAGATGGTGCTGCCGCAAGGGCTCTTTATAGTAGGACCAACTGGACGCCATCCTATTCGCAGAGCTGGCCGGGCTGATTTTGGTTCATAACTCCCGACGTAGCCGATGGAGAAACTGGTAAGTTCGATACAATGTTAGTTATGGCAGTCTCAATGACATTAAAAAATCGAAGACTTGGATCCCAATCAACGACTACTTCCCTGAGTGGGCTGCAAAAGGAAATCGAAGGGGTACTCACTGGTCATCTCGCACAATGTGAGACAGAATAGTGTCAAGAACGTCGAATTGCTGGGGCACAAAGCAGAGATGCACCACAGTCACACATTTCGGCCCTCTGTCTAGCAAGTCGATTTTATGCGGCAAAAGGGTCCCGGACTTGATCAACCGAGACGTCTCTCTGTCACACTCAAAAAGCTGAGGCTTGAACTCGCCAAACAAACGCATATAGCTTCTGAGGAACATATCAAGAGAGCCATTTCTTTCTGCTGTGAGGATAGACTGCAGGATCACGAAAGCCTCGCGGGCGTCTGTAACTCCCGGCAGGGCCAGGATGGGGGGGATGTACTCAGGGTACATTACAACTTCGTGACTGAAGAGATACCTGTAGTCACCCCCCTTCTCAAATGTAATCCATTTTTTCTGCAATTGTGTAAGCAGGAAGTAAAGACTTCTTCCCATCGCTTCAACTCGGAGCTTCGGCGAGCTTGCAAAGGGTGGAACCAAATCATGCTTATCAGGGTGAGACCAATCCGGGACGTTTTCCCACGTCAGCATGTCCCAAGGTTTTGAAAAATTCTCGTCGAACGGCAGCAACTTGAAGGGATGTCTGTAGCGAGCCCATGTTGATCGCGATATGACCGGAAGACCTATGTTGAAGTCGTCCATGGACAATGCCGGCTTATGCAGGTATGGGAGATGAAAGCAAACATCGACAGATGTAGAAACTAGTCGAAATGTCTCATGATCCTCGTCGACTTGTTGCAAAACGCAGAGAGTGGAGACAAACTTGGTTCCACCATCCGGTAGTGGAAGCTTGTCGCAGAGGGCGAAGAGGTGATAGCCGCTGGTGGCATCAAAAACAGCCTCATGAGCGAATAGGTGAAGGAATGCCTCGCCCACTGGAATTTTGTATGAATGCATCATTGCGTCTGTTTCTACCTTCATCTTCGAAGTATTGTAGTCGTCAAACGCCAGGATATGAACCGCCGTTAAAGTGATCGTGCCGGCTGAGGCGTCGATCGAGGCATCACAATGCCAGTTCTTCATTGGTTGGAGCGGGAAGCGAGGAACACGAGAAAGGTATAAAGCCTCCCCGCGCTCTTCTTTCTCTTCCCAATCACCAGAGAGCATGACACACCTTAGTGTGTGCTCGGAATTCCACGAATCTTCGTAGCCAACGTGTTGTTTTGACCACAGTGGTGTGAAATGTGGACACCGCGAGGCAATGTTCTTTGTGTCGGTCAAGCGGGGGAGACTGAACTCCCCATGGAATGGCGCCCCTTGCCGCAGTGCAGGCGCCCAGGTTGGCATATTGTGGCTTGCCCTTCGACCAGCTGCGTGAGCAATGACTCTGAGATCCCTCTTTATCAGAATACAGTAAGCAAGATAGCCCAGAGTCAAATGCTGCAAAGAGATGCTGTAATTCGGCTCGAGAGTCCGGCCTTGAGGGCGGACTAAGCCCAGGAGCCCGAAAATCTTGTCCCGAGGATCTGCAGATTGGGAACCACTGGCAAGGCTGACTGCTCGCAACAAGTCGTTTCCTCCATCATCTGTAATATAGCTATTTGTGATGAAGAGGAGCCACAACAAGTCTTGGTCTGTTGGTGAAGTAGCCTTCGAAGTATTTGAAACAGGATTTGACTTGTCAATGGACCACTCTGTGTCCCTGACCCGCAGTATGATGCGGCGTGACAGTATAAGCTCTTGGATCACCCAAAGACGTTGAAAGTATCTTCTTCTTAAAGCAGTCTGTAGGTCTGAGAGACGACAGTCCGTTGAAGGATGTGATGGTAACATAGGGCCCAGATTAGAGTCCAGAAGGGGCGCGAGATCCCTAAGAATACTTCTCTTTGGAGAGAGTGAAGATGACGTAGTTGGAGGAGCAAGGTCCGGGCCGAGATACACGATAATGCGAGAGGCATGTCATCTTCGCAACTTGTTCCTGCCTCTCTTGTAAGTCGGTCTGGTTGATGCATACTGCGTCCACCCAGACGGTCCTCACACCCCTTCTCGGCCGCATATGCCTGAGCATTTCCCAGCACTTCTCGGTTTGGAGAAGAACGTCCCAGTATGGCCCGATGTAGACCGGCCTCACCAGGGAACTGTCCCCTTCCTCTCCGCCCCATGTATAAGAGACGGTCTCGTATTCAGGATAGCGTTCGTCGTGATATACTTCCAAATCGACGTGTATAGGGTCGTTGGTGTCTTCAACATGGCGGAGGAGTAATAAGCGGAACTCGAAGCTGCTGAGGCGACGCAGGTAAACATCGGAACTCGGTGAATCTTTCGAAGCTGCGTCTTGAACTGTTTCCTTTCTTGCCTTTTTCCTGGCCCTCTTTCTGGGCGTCGACTGCTCTCGTATCTGAGCTTGCTGTGGCATCTCATCTGGCTTCTGATTCGTGTAGGGCACGCACTGTGGCCACCAGAGGTTGAAGTTTCCGGGAGGCTCGTCAGGTGGCATGGAGGGTATGGGCGATGACATTTTTGCTTGCGCAGCAAGCAGATCATCCATACTAGGAGAGGCATGGTAGCTGTTGCAGCGTGGTTGATACTGCTCCACGACAACGATGGGATTAATGCAGGTTGATTCATGCCATCGGCTCATCTTGCTCGAGCTGCGGGGTTGGCAGTGTCGAATACGAGTGGATGAACTATTTTGAAGGGAGTGCGAGTAGTCAGCGATTGAAGCTAGGTAGCTGCCATAGAACTGAAAGCTGCTCGCGCGGGAGACACAGGTGGCTTCCTGGAGATGTAGTGGGGAGGAGGATAGACGCGAAGATGTTAGTAGAAGGGGGGATGACTTGGACCAGGAACAGATGGGCCATGATTCTGGGCCTGTTATGCATGTCAGACTGCCATACAAGTGGAAAATGTCAAAGGGAGATCAGGCGTCCAATCATCATATCAGGAGTGTGGCAATATTGGGAAACCAGACTCGCAGTGAAGCCAACCAATCGGCCAAACATCGTTGCCCAGAATCACGAGCACTGCAGACTTGGCAAGGAGATCATTGGCTCCGATGGCTGGTAGCCTTACCCTGGCTTACTTGTCTCAACAAACATAGAGCATAGTCCCTTTCAGTGGCATAGGGTCTGTCTGTATCAACCTTGAAAATATTTACATCGCAGAATGATTTTCTACTTACTGTATCGTCTCTGGCGTATAGGAATAGACAGAGATAACGCCGAGGGACTCCTGGCCCAACTTCAACCTACTCCGCGGTTGGCACACACCATGAAGATGTCGACATCCATCAGGTATAACCTCTCCGAGCCGCCGCAGCCTCGCCATCCTGAATCACCCGCCTCGGCACGGGCACAACCAACCTCACGTCCGGCAGCCGCCTCGCCCACCGAACATCGTTGACATCCGAGTCCGGCCACGCGTACATCATGTTCATCCTCATGAACAAAAACTCGGAGAAGCGATCAAAGGGCGCCACACTGAACTCGGGGCTGCAGACGCGCAACTCCATAAACTCGTACTCCTCGATACCTCCCCACGTGCGCGGCGTCCCCAGATGGCGATGGTTGCAGTCCTCGCAAATGGCGGCCGAGTCGTGCTCGTAGTTGCGGTAGTGCCACAAGTGCAGCGGGTCGACGCTGGCCATGACGTCGATGAAACTGAGGTCGAGGACCCAGAGTTCCGCCAGCGAGGGGAACACGTCCGTCACGACGCGCATGTTCTGCCGCCACCAGTTCGGGTTGAACGCCGGGTTCGCGTTCCCTGCCGGACCGGAGATGACGCGCTGCGGGGAGTCCGGGTGCCAGATCGGGTTCTGCTGGACATCCGGAGGGGGCCAGTTGGCTGGCATGTTGCCCTCGAGAACGGGGACGACGCCGTGGTCTTGGATGAGGCGCCACATGTGGTGGTGCGCCATTGTATCGTACACGTGCTCGAGGCCGTCGTCGTAACTGAGTTCTTCCCAGTTGGTAAACGTGACGGCGATGGA
Source organism: Colletotrichum spinosum (assembly GCA_004366825.1). Classification (NCBI taxonomy): domain Eukaryota; kingdom Fungi; phylum Ascomycota; class Sordariomycetes; order Glomerellales; family Glomerellaceae; genus Colletotrichum; species Colletotrichum spinosum. The sequence goes on along the minus strand of QAPG01000080.1, from coordinate 110,186 downwards.
GGTTAGTTGCTCGAGAAGGGGGTCGAAAGTTACCTGTGGCGCGACGCCGCGGTCGTCGTAGAGGGGGATCCGGTCGGTGGTCGTCGGGATCCGGACGCAGACGAGGTCCTCGGCTTTGCAGAGGTACGGATCGCCCACGACGTCGCCGGTGCGTTCGTGATGGGCTATCTTGGTTAGCGACCAGTCGCCTGGCGTGTGGGTGTAGGGGTCCAGGGAGTCGAGAGTGTTGACGTAGTCTCGGGAGTGACCGGAAACCTGGGACAGGATTCTCCTACGGGACGAGCGGTTAGTTGACAGTCTCAGAGCAGTCCATCCGGGGTCGGTGAGGGTTGAGCGTAGGAGAGGATGAAAGGTGAGGTAATTCGGACGAACAGCCCGGCATTGGCATGCCGCGGACGCCGGGTCGCAGCCGACGACGTGGCGGACAGTTTGGTGAAGGTCGACGAAGCGCATCTTGGGCTCATCCTCTTCTTCGAGGTATGCTTCTTTGTAGACGATATCTTTGACCTCGCCGGGCAGAAGCTGGAACCTTGTAAAGGGGATCGGTATCTCGAGCTTTTCGACATCTTGGGGTTTGGGAGTGAGGAAGTTCCATTCCATGGCTATGGTCACTCCCTCCATACCGAAGGAAAAGTCGTGTAGGGCGCTTGTGCTCATTTCTATTTGCTTTCGCTATTTGCTCTCGAGTGGTAAATAGAATTTGCCTGCAGTGGAACGCATCTGATTGAGACGATGATAGCACCATATTTATGACTCGAACATGGAACCGTGTCATGGTCGCGAGCGTCGAACAGTGCTCATAGACGATGGAGTCACCATGGTCTGTCACAAAGGACGACACTTGTGCACAAGGCCAAGTCTTCGACCCGACGAAACAACCTGATTGTGTGTAAAGCCAACCTGCTCTGAATAGATCAAAGAGCCAAATCCCTAACAATGCCTGGTAGATCCACCAACGCCTTAAAGACTCTTGTTTTTACATTGGGGTATCACAACACTTACTGTCCCCTCCCAATCGGGTAGTTGAACATCAAAAGGCCGTTGAGACCTCCCACCCAGCCGTCGTCGTCGTAATCGGTAGCGTCGCCTTTACCAGGACCGCAGATGACACAGGGAACGCCGCCCTTCCAATCGCCATTGGCCGACTCGCCCACCATCTCGCCCTCGACGCGGATCTCGGTCCCTATCGGTGCACCAGCGCTGCGCTTGCCGTCGATGCTCACCTCGAGCTCTCCGTCACGGTTCTTGCTGCTGACTTTCAGCGTAACCTTGGTGCTCAGCGGAAGCACCAGCGGCCGAAAGCTGAGACTCCGGGGGCAAATGGGGGTGATGAGGAGCGACTTGACAAGGGGGTGAATGATGGAGCCGCCGGCGCTGAGACTGTACGCTGTCGATCCCGTAGGCGTACTCAGGAGAATTCCATCGGCGACGGCTTCGGTGAGGAATCGGTTGTTGAGGTAAATGTCGATATGTGCCAAGTGAGGTTTCGGTCCGCGGTGGATGAGGAGCTCGTTCAGGGCGTGAATGGGTTGGGGGATATCTCGTTTCGTCAGGATGGTGTCCTCGGGAGGGGCGGCAGGGAGATGCGCCTGCGATTTGGTCGTAGGAAGCAACTGACTATTAATGTTTTGGCCATTGGTGTCGTAGACGCCGACTCGCAACCTGTGCCTCAGCAGGATCTTGGCTGCCCTACTCGGTCCCATGCTCTTCCCTGGCGAGTGATGCCAGCCATTGGCGCCTCCGTTGTTTGGTTCATGTTCCTTCTCTCCACTCGCAACTCGTGTATGTGGTGTCAACAGGTCCTCGACGGCGACGTTGCTCCCGCTCATGTAGGCCTCTCTCCAAGCTCTCTTGTATTCTTCAAATTTCCACTCCGCCAAGAAGCCGATGGTACCGAAGTTGAAGGCGAGAATCGGGGGCACTGAAGAGTACATGCTGAAGTGGCTCGCCGCTCGCAAAATCGTTCCATCGCCGCCTAGCGTTGTAATCATGTCGATCTTGTCGGGAAAACTCGAGGGATCGCAGGTATATATGGGGAAATTCAGGGACTCGTGCACCATCTGAGCCACCCTAGGCTCGAAGATGAGGTTCAGCCCCGTATACGTGGTGTTGAGGTGTTTCGCAAAGTCGATCGTAGCTCGGAGTACTTGAGGCGATCGCAGTTTTGGCATCAGGAGGATGTTTCGCGGCGGCGTCGGCCAGTGGAGAGACAGCAGTCCAGATGTGGAGTTTGGAGGATCGCGGTACTTGGGAACTATCCTCCGCGGTAGATGCGATACATCGAGGATATCGGCGGCGCGTACGGAGGCAGTTGTGGAAAACTTGAGCGGGTGGACTGGGAGATTCGGCGCCGCAACCAGAGGTCGCGCGCGGAAGCGGAGTGCTCTTGAGCTGAGCATCATGGCTGTCTTGTAGTGAATCGAGCCAGGCGCGGTTCCTAAGTCTCGTTCATGGTCTACCCATCGGCTTCAGACCGTTTGGGTGAAGGCTAGGTTGTGTCGCGAGCGAAGAGGTCGGTGGAGGAAGACGAAATGGGAAAATGTAATTCGGAATTAGCAATGACGACAAGCCCATTCGCTGCCCCACTTGAGCTTTGACCGATCTCACCGAGGTGACTCAGCAAGGTGGGGCAGCGATGACGGCCCCGCTTGATGACCAGCCGGCCGAATAGTGGATCTACGTGCGGGGCGTTCGGAGCCGAACCCCAGGGCCGCTGTCTTTCGCCAGCTTACAGCTATCGACGAGGCCATGAAAAACGGTACGGATCTAAGGGAGACTTTTTATACTTTTTTCCTGCCAGAGACGCTGTTGCTAGGTCCATGATCATGTACAGAGGCTTCCGACTTGGTCTAGATGCTTCAATTGACACTGCACTCCAGCACATCCCCCCCAACGCCTTACCCAGTCAAGCTCACGACCTTTGTTTGCCAGAGGCCATTTTCTTCTGCAGTTGCGATGCGGCCAACTGCCCCAGCTGATCGAAACTCTGCGCGCTCGTCAACTGCAGCACACTGACCTCAGCCCCGATGGTGTGCTTCCACCAATTGCGAATCTCTATCGTCATGAGAGAGTCAACACCGAGCGCCGAAGGCGACAAGCTAGTATCAATTCCATCCTCGTCGACTTCTCGCATGAGGAATCCGAATACCCTTAGCGCTATTTCCCGCGACAGACGTGCCATGGTAGCCGGTGCGTCGAGCTCTTGCGGATGGCTTTGTAGATACGACACGAAATCTGCCATGCCCGATGCGCCTGGTTCTCCTTGAGACTCATCGCTCACCTCATTTTCGTCGGGGTAGAGCACCATCCGAGGGTCCTGCTTCCAGATGACTCGGTTTCTCGAATCACCAATCGAAACGGTGCAATCCAGACCGACGACAACCTGACCGCTGAAAGCACCCTGTCCATCTCCTTGACTAGTCGGTCGAGACTGGGCGATGGCGAGTTGAAGACCCATCAGCATGTCTGATTCAGAGACCAACTTCGCCCCGGCCTTTCTCATCGCATCCTCGACATCTTGCGCTCGGCTCACGTAGCCTACATCTTCAACACCACCGAGGTCCACCACGGAACAAGCGAGTCCCAACCCACGACGGTACTGCGCGAAACTGTCGAGGAACGTGTTCGTCGCCGCGTAGTTGGCCTGTCCAGGGTACCCATGAACGCCGGAAACACTTCCAAAGAGGACGAAGAAGTCCATGTCGGCTGGCAAGACGCGGTGAAGATTCCAAGTGCCGCGGATCTTGGGCGATGTTGCCGCCTGCCATTGAGGAAGCGTCATGCTCGACATGGCACTGTCAGAAAGCACCATGGCGAGGTTGATGACGCCCGCGATCTTCTTCTCCGAAGAGGTCTTCGAGATAATGGCCCGTACGGCTTCTTCGTCTCCAATGTCGCACGAAATGGCGGCAGTGCAGACGCCCATCCCTTGCAGTTCCGCTAGGAGAGCGTGGTCGTCGCTCTTTGTGCCCGCAGATCGGGAGAGGAACGTGATGTCCCGTGCTCCGTGAGATGCCATCCACCGTGCGATGGAGCTTCCTAGGCCTCCCATCCCTCCGACGAGCATGTAGGCCGCGTCTGATCTGAAGACAGGAACTGGAGTCGGACGGACGTCGTCGAGCTCACTCAGAGCATCGTCGCTCAGATCGATGACGACCTTGCCAATGTGAGTTCCCTTGTAAAGATACCTGACAGCATCTTCAATCTTTCCACAAGCAAATGTGCACAGAGGTCGAACAGGCGCAATGACGCCCTTCTCATACAACTCCACGCACTGCTCTAGCAGCCTGGAAACAATGCTCGGATCTTGCGCCGCGAGGTTCGCCATCTCCACGCCGATGAACGATCGATTATCGTCAAAGGCAGCCATGGCAAGCTTTCCGCCAGCCAGCGTATCCCGCTTGCCCAGTTCGACAAAGGTGCCATGAGGTGCGACGCATTCCCACGACGCGTGGAGAAGTTCGCCCGAAAGAGAGTTGAGCACGACATCGACACCTCGACCGTCAGTTGCCGCCTTGACGCCTTGGACGAAACTGGTATCCCTTGAGCAGAAGATGCTTTCTCTCGGGAGACCCCATTCTCTCACCAAAAAGTCCTTTTTATCCTCGCTCCCAACCGTCGCAAAGACCTTTGCCCCGATCCAGCGCGCAATCTGCATCGCGGCAATGCCGACGCCGCCGGCGGCACTATGAATAAGCACCGTCTGTCCGGCTGTCAACCCAGCCTTGTCGACTAGAGCGCGCAGAACAGTTACAAAGATACACGGCATCCCTGCCGCATCACCGAAGCTCAAACTCTTCGGGATCCGAACGCACAACTGCGCTGGTGCGTGGATATCTGTCGAGGAGCAGGCTGCCTGCGGCGCGAACACCATGACCCTGTCCCCGAGGCGGAGGCTGGTGACCGTGGAGCCGATTTGAGTGACGACGCCGCTTGCTTCGCAACCTAATCCAGACGGGGCGGAGGGGGTGATGAGACCCATTGCCGTGACGACGTCTTTGAAGTTTAACCCGGCCGCGTGGACTCTGATTCGCACCGAGTCTGGGGCCAGGGTTGTGGTTAGATCACGAGATGTCCATCGAAGTGTCTGAAGGGCACCTGGGCGAGTGATTTGCAGAGACTTCGTGGCGGAAGCTGGCGTGAGGGCTTGTAGAGAATGAGATATCGGTGTCCAGTTGCAGCGCGGGATGAGAGTTTGCCCCGATGAGTACGAGAACTCCATATCTGCAGACTGTTCTGTGAGACTCTGGTTATTGTAGAAGGCCTCATCAACAGTTCGACAGATAGCCTCCAAGCCGCCGCCATCGATCACGTCGACCTCGAAAGTAGCCAACGACACCCCCAACTCCACGCGTGCGGTCCTGGCAACTCCGAGAACAGGCGCGTAGGTTGGGTCGCTTGGGTTGACCTGGCATGCCCTGGTCAACCAAAAAAGCTTCGCGCTCTTCTCTTGGAGCGTCCGGAGCAGCGCCTTGAAAGCGTCCAACTTTGCCTCGGTCATGTCATGGAAGTACCCATCGCCTCGGCATAGGTCGATTGCAGACACAACAACACCGGCAAGAGCGACAGCATCAGATCCTATGGCAGCGCAAGAGACAGTGTAGCCCTTCTCTTCGAAAGTTGTGCGCAGTTTCGCGAGTACTGCATGATCTTGTGAGTCCTCCGTGAGCAAGGTGATGGTTTTCGAAGCTGGCGATACCGCGTCCTGCAGCGCAGGCCGGGCGATGATTGTGGCATTGAGCTTGTCTTTCGATTTGCCATCGTAAAAGACATCTGGCGCCGAGAAGCCGGCGGCAAGCAGACGTTCCGTCCACTGCTCTGGTGAGATGTACGGCTCCTCGGGTCGGTTGTTAGCTTCGCCGAGCCACCAGCCTGCGAGGTGGCCCATGATCCAGTTGATCCACTTCGTTTCTGTTCAAACTGGTCAAATTTTGTGACATCAGACTGCAGGGGTGGACATACCGCAGCACAGTTCATGCATTAGTAGACGGCCGTTGGGCTTCAGGAGACTTCTAGCATGGCGCAAGGTCTGGGTCAAGTCAGGCGTGGCGTGTAACACCTGTAGAATATCAGCTGTGGAAGCTTAACGAGACGTGTGCATGGCAGATGACTCACGTTGCTTGCGACGATGAGATCGTACTTTTCGCCAGAGAAGCCTTGCTCCTCCGGATCACGATTGATATCCAGCACGCGGTAGTCTAGGAACCCCGCTGGGATGGCTTCAAACCTCTTCTTTGCCGCGGGAAAGAATCCAGCAGACACATCCGTGAAGACATACCTCCCTACACTCTTCCCATTATCGAAGCATGCGACGAGGTCTCTCAAGATACGAGCTGTCAATCCGCCAGTACCGGCACCAATCTCCAAGATTCGAAAGTGGCGGCCGTGCTTGTGGGACAGAAGCTGGAAAAGGTCCTTGTAGGAGAACAGAGTATTCATCCAGTCATAGAGCTCGTGCAGCGCGTTATCCTGAAGGAAGAGCTCCAAGGGGCTCAGTCGAGATGTGAAGAGGGATCTAGCGTGGGTGTAGCAGCGCTTGATCAGGGTTGCCGCGGAACTTGCGGGTGTCATCTGCAGCTCCGAGAAAACTCGCTCGATTTCCGCAAGACGCTTGTGTGTAGTTGGCGTCCGATCTGACTTGGAAGTCGAGATATGTCTCTTCAGCCACTCGAAATGTTTCTTCAGATGTGGCTGGCCATCGAGTTCCAAGTCACCAATTTCTGCGAGATCATCAACTGTAGCGGCGCCGCAAAGGATGAAGAGATTCTCCAGCAGCTTGTGGACGTCGGGAAAACTGGCATCAGCCTGGCTTGAAACCAGCGTTGCGGACTTGACCAGGTCAATGTCGGGCTTCCAGCTCATCTGCACCGCCTTGGAGTCGCTTGCTTGATCCGTCACAGACTCCTGAAGCTCGACTGGAGAAAAGCAAAGGCCCTTCATGAAGAATACTGGCTTGCCATTCATGTTGCCCACGGAGTCGCCTTGGAAAGAGCCCATGGTCCCTGTGCTCAAGGTGCTGACATCGAAAGTGGCTGATGTCTTTGATTTGCTGACGAAAACCTCGTCGATGCTCGTTGGTAAGTAAAGCTTGTTGATCAAGCGAGGCTGGCCGGAGTGAAAGGCTACAATCAAGGATTGAAGAACCTGATCGACTGTTCTGGGATGAATAGAGTAGTTGCTTGGAATCCTACCCTCGACATCGCGGTCATCTGAGATCTCGACAGCAGCCGCTGGCGATGATACGCTTGCCTTAATGGTGCGCATGCCTCTGAATAGAGGGCCGTAGTTGTATCCCACCTTGGCCATGGCCCTGTACCATCGTGTCGTCTCAACAGACCGCAGGAACGAATCTGGTGAGATAGAAGTCATGCCTGGGGTATTGGAAACTTGACCAGGCTTCGCCTGACAGGTGCAGTGCGTCGTCCATGACCCAGAGGCAGAGCAGCTCTGAATGCCAAGCTCCCACCAGTCTGACTCGTCAGAGTCGTTCAGTCGTTCCCGCCGCGCTGAGGTAAATAGCTCAACGTTTTGGCCAGGAGGAAGCACCAGAGCATTGCTGATCTTTACATGACGCAATGTGTAATCTTCCCTGCCTGAAAGTTGCCTGATAGCTTCGCCAGCCATTGACACAAATCCCGCTGCAGGAAAGACCATATCTGAGCCCACGCAGTGTTCCCTGAGCCAGGGCACTTTGTCAACAGACAGCATGCATCGCCAGCTCGGATTGATACTACTATCCTCAATCAGGCGGGCGCCAAGGAGTTCATGAGGAGGGTGCCCAGGAAATTGCCATCTCTTCAGAACTCTCGACTCGGGCCAGTACGTCTTGCTGAGGTTCCATGGATAGGGCGGCAAGTCCGTGAGAGCAGAAATACCTTCAAGAACGGGAAAGTTGACAGCCACACCACGACAATGAAGCTCGCCAAGGGTCGAAAGAAAGGTAACCCTGCTGTTTGCACCTCTCTTCAGGGCGGACAGGTACGGAGGAGAAATGGCGTTTTCGGTGTAAATCTGTTTCAAGGGACCGGCCAGGGCGGAATGGGGCCCAACTTCGAGATGCAGCGCGGCTGATGAAGTCTGCAGGAGACTTGTGACGGCTTGGCGGAAGAGCACTGGCGACTCGAGGTTGCGTTGCCAGTATTCTGGGCCAAAATCGGAGCCGCGATCCAACTTGGCCGAGGAGACGCTGGAGTAGAAGGCGATCTTGGGAGGACTGGGTTTGAGGTGCGGTTTGATTAGAGCCTGGTACTTTGCTCCGACAGCGCGCATGTGATCTGAGAAACGTCAGTAGGAAATCCAAAAGAGTTGACATTTGAAGTAACATACGAGAGTGGTAGGCCTTGTCGACCTTGAGCATACGAACGAGAGCATCGGGCTTTGCAGCTTTGATTGCGTTGCATACACCACCGAGAGCACCGACGTCTCCCGAAAGCGTGACACTGGCATTGCTGTTTTCACAAGCTATGCCAACGCCGTCTACCAGGAAAGGCGTCACTTGGACTCTTCCCAGACCAACGGCTGCCATTGCGCCCTGCTTGTTTAGCTTCTTTGCCGTGTACCCACGATAGTAGGCCACGATAATGGCCTCCTTCAGCGTGAGCGCGCCGGCGGCGTATGCAGCCGCAATTTCACCGCTCGAGTGACCCGCGACGGCTTTTGGCGTGACACCATATCTTGCGAAGTGGCGGACGAGTGCGATCTGCAACGCGGTGCATATTGGCTGGGCGAATTCGGCCTCTCCAAGGCGGGAGGTGGCCTCAGGGCGCATAAGCTCGGCTACGGACAAGTCAGTCCAATATCCCTGGAGAGTTGTATCTTCAACCTTCAGGCGTACTTCTGATGTCCCACGTCGGACAGTGCTCTCTGGGAAGGCTCTTCAATACAGAGTCCATTTCTCGAATGTCCTGGAGAAACTCCTGGCTCCCTTTGAGGAGGTGTGACCCCATGCGCGCCCAATGTGCACCTTGACCTGTGAAGACGAACGCGATTCCCGAGGCCTGGGTATTTGCTTTGAAACTCGGCAGGGCAGGCTGGTTGAAGACCAAACTCTCACAGTCGTCAGTGACGACGGTGAACGAACGGTAGCCCAAGTGCTGTCGGCGGTGCGTCAGGGTATGCGAAAGGGCCTCGAGTCGCGATGGTTGGGCATCCACGAAGTGCTTGTATGAGTCGACCATATTCTTGAGAGATTCCTCGTGAGCGGCGGAAAAGACAAGCAATGTTGCGGGTTCCCGCCGGAGCGGAGGTGACGGCGGAGGTGTCTCCACATTTCCCGGGCCGCGGACGGCGGTCCTTCCGGAAGAGGACCCGGCGGACTCGACGATGATCTGGAGAGTCGTCATTGAGCTGATGACACCTAGCTCATGCAGGAACTCCAAGAACCTACATGAACGTTCGTTCCACCGATGCCAAAACTGTTAATCCCTATCCTCTCGGCGCGGTCTTCAGGCCAGGGCATCGGTTCTGTCGGAACTTTCAACCCAGCTGAGGCGAACGGTACTGTTCATCGTTAGCTAGAATCAGTCCTAGAGATGAATGAAGCCACTCACTGCTGATGCTTGGGGTTTCGAACTTGATATTGGGTATTATGGTGCGGGTTTCTAGTGACAACACAGCTTTGACAATACTTGTAAGTGCAGACGCGGCCTCGGAATGACCAAGATTCGGTTTTACCTGTCAAAGATTAGCCATGGAATTGCAAGCTGCAAAATCTGCACATACGGAGCCGATGATCATTCCCTTTTCTCCAAAGATCGTGCCCACCGTGTTCGCTTCGATGGTATCGCCAACAGCAGTACCGGTTCCATGGCACTCCACCATGGCCGTCTGCCACATGTCCTTCTCAGGAATGCCCGCCTGGCGGTACGCGTCGCGGATCAGCTCTTGCTGAGCCTGCGCACTCGGCGTCGTCAGACCCAGCGTTTTCCCATCCGAGTTCGTCGCCGATCCGCGTATCACCGCCCGGATGGGATTCCCATCGCGAATCGCTGCGTCCAGTTTCTTGAGGAACAGACAGTTGACGGCTTCGGCGCGTGCGTAGCCGTCGGCGCTGGCGTCAAAGGTTTTGCACGATGCGTCGGGCGAGAGCACGCTCTGCTCCGCCATGAGCTTCGTGAAGCCTGGCGAGAGCATGAGGTTGGAGCCCGCGACGACGGCAGAGTCGCATTCGCCTGCGCGGATGGCCTGGCATGCCAAATGAACAGCCAGACCTCCGGCTGAGCAGGCTGTCCGTACCGTCATGCTGGGTACGAAGTCAGCTTTCCAGCCTGGCGATAGTCAAGATGAATGGCTTCCTACCTCGGCCCTCTCAGATCGAACGCGTGGGATACGCGATTCGCCTGCGCAAAGTCCATGTACCCCGTCAAACGATACATGCCGTCGTCTTGCGTGTCGACGGCATGCATTTCACGCCAGTCGTCGCCAAAACTTCCCACATAACACCCGATTTTCTGGCCCTGCCAATCAGTTTCCGCGGCGCTTTCCAGCGCTTCCCACACAACCTGCAGAAGCAGCCGTTGCTGAGGGTCCAGTTTTGCCGTCTCCTTGGGGGACATTGAGAACATTGACGGATCGAATTTCGTGACGTCGTCGTTGGAGAGCCAGTAGCCCTCTTCTGTGGGTAACGAGCCTGATTTTCCTGTGCCAGTGAAGTAGTGGTGCTTGGACTCGTAGCGCGGCACGTCGCGCTTCGAGCGGGCGTCTTTGCGGGAGATGAGGAAGTTGTAGAGAGATGTTGGGGTGTTGATGCCGCCTGGGAGACGCAGTCCGATGCCGCATATTGCGACTGGTGCTGGCGTCGCTATGTCACTTGAGTCTGCCATTTCGGGTTTTTGGACACACAGATTCGTGATTGGTGTTGGCTGAGATGGGTGGTCGAACGTGACAATGACAGTCCGGATCACTGATTAACAGTTGACGCAAGGTTCACGATGGTGTCACTGGAGCATTTCACAGCATCCCAAAACAATCCGATCGCAATGTCACTGGGAAACTCACTGTAACGCAGAATGACGTCCCCGGCCATGGTGCCATTGATGATCCTTGTGCCCCTAGAAGTCGACCATGTTCGCTGTAGATTTACTTCGGTCCGTAAGTCGAGACCCTGACGCTTGAGCTCTATTCACTCGGACCGGCACCTCCATGCTCACACCCCTGTCCTAGACAGCCCCAAGCTCAGAGATGACAGACAGATGGAAACAGCGAGTTCCATGAGGGCAGCCTTTTCTCAGGCAGGGAGGGTACTTGGCCCACTGGGTCTAATTGTCACTGAGTAGCACACCCAGCCAAAGTGAGTCCCATAAACCTACGACATTCCAGCTGACACCCAAGCTAACCTACGACAAGATGGATAGGCTAAAGTCGGCATTGCGGTCGCCCACGCACGCATACAAAGAAGTACGGTATAGTCAGTCCGATGACGACGAGCGCGGTTCAGAAGTATCTACAGAGGAGAGCTTGCGGGAGCACACTGCCGTGTTGGAAGGCAACATCTGGTGCCTGCGTATGAGTTTGCTCATCACGGTGGCAACCTTGATCGTGGTGACGATATTTGCCATATCCAGTCGCGTTTCCTACGTAAAAGCAGCGCAGAAATGGTCAATCGGAAGCGATCCCAACGGGTTCGTGCCACCGGGTGAGCAATCTTGCATCATCCTCAAGCTCAAATGAGACACTAACGGCCTAAAGAGATTGGTGAGCCGCCGAGGTGGAAGCTTTTCGACAAGACGGACCCGTACTACATCGAGGAAGACACGTTCGAAAGCCTGGACAAGACCAAGATGGTCATCAAAAGGCTGAAGAGCTTGCACAACTGTAAGTGTGGAACCGGCTGCTTCATGTCTCCCGTCTGACCTTGACCAGCGTCGAACGTCTTGGTCAATGGCAACTTCGCCAACTGGAAGAAGCCCGATGGAAGTGTTGGGAAACTCCCCGCGTACTACTCGACTATTTCGTACCGTCAAACGTACATCATTCAGTCTTTCCACCAGATGCACTGCCTCGTAGGAAGAGCTCTGAAATGTCCAAGTTCAAGGTATGCAAGCTGACGACCACAGATTTCCATTGCCGAGGAGTACGGCCATCGAGCAAATGATGCTGCATCCCAGTGGCCTTCCAAACACGTAGCGCACTGCTTGAACGCCATCAGAGAGGCCATCATGTGTCTCGCGGTACGTAACATACATTTCGTCTACTGTTCCGATGTCAGTTCGAGGTGTCAGTATTGACGACCGTACAGGACGCGACTCCCATGACCTATGTCAACGGCTTTGCAGTCGGTCACGTCACCGATGATCAGCAGTTCATGTGCAGAGACTGGACAGCGTTGCGAAGATGGGCAAACGAGCCGGTGCGCGGTATCAGATACAAGAACCTCGCGCCAGAGGGAGCCAAGTACGACAACTACACTGAGATCATCCCCTTCCCAGAGCTGTCCGAGGAGGAGAAGTCTGGCCTTGCTTGACATGAGTGTACGGTCTTTTGTCCCCTCTATATCATGTTCGTAGAGGTGTGTAAGTGAAGTATGGGCGTAACTTCAGCGGTGTAGGCTTATAGATCAACGAATCACGGTGTTGCAAAAGAATTGGGTCAATTGTCGCGGCTCGTCAGCAACATGTGTGGTTACACAACTGTTCTCCAATGAAGCCATTTCTACAATGAAGCCCGATTAGAAACTGAAGCCAGACTAAATGGCAGCATCTCTTACTTCAGTAAATCAGCTTCATGATATAAATCATACCTATCGACGCAACAAAGCTCGCTGCGATGGGGACACACATGTGAATGCCATCACGACAGGAACCAGCGCAGCCCTTGATCGTGACCACCATGACTGAAGGTACAGAAAGCCCAGCTAGCCAACCAGACAGTCCACCTCGTGCGGCTCGTTGTAAACCCGCGTAATGTTGGGCATGTCAATCTCCCACGACTGCGGAATGCCATTGTACAAGATGCAATGCTCGACATGCTTCGGGTCCCTGCACAGCGAGTCGAGAACCCTCGGCTTGAAGTGCGAGGCGTACGTGATCCTGTCCCACACATAGCTGCAGTGCATGTGGTGAACGGTGCCGTCTGTGAATATCTCCCCGTGCTCGCCGCCGGCCGCCACGTCAAAGGGGACCTCGTTGACGCGCTCCCTCTCGTACCAGAACGTCGTGTTCCTCCACTTCATGTACCCGAGGTACTTTTCGTGCATGTCGTGGTTGAAGCACCGCGGGTGCATCCACGTGGAGAGCACAAAGTCGTAGACGCAGCCCCGGGCCTTGGCTTCTCTCCAGTCTGGCGGGCATTTGCCGAGGGATATGGGTTCGGGTTGTCGCGCCGGCGTCATGTCGTGGGTTGCGCGACCCAGGTAGAAGATGCCAACGGCAGCTGGGATTAGGGCGAGTTTTCCGAGGGTTGACCAGATGCGTCTTCGGCGCGTCTGGGGTTTGGTGATGATGCCTGCGGTGTAGTCGACCGAGTCTGTCTCATCGTGGTAGTTGCTGCGCTCCGATATACTCTCTTGGACCATCCGTGGCTCGCTCAGTAGGGTACATTTCTCCATGATGAGATTGGATACGATCTTCGGTTGACAAGTTAGAGATTGACTTTGGCCCAGTCATAGTGTCGAGGTACTATGGTCCGACTTACATGGCATAGAGAGGTCCGAATGGCCGTACATTTGCAGCTTTCTGCGCCGCGTAACGTAGGGTCGATACCCCTGACGTTCTCTCGTTCTGCCGAACTGAGTGGCTTCGGAAACATCTAGGGTGAGCGAGCTTCGAGAGACGCTTCGGACCGCACGATGGTATCCCTGGCCCAGACACCCGGGACTAGACCACCTGACCAATGGGGGGCCGACAACAGCAGAGATCTCTCTGGGCAAGGTCATGGATCAGCCGGCACAGTGAACCTTGTCATCCCATCCCGTGTAAGCTGATGCTTGCTTGCTTGTTGGCTTGCCGGTTATGGAGCTCCTCCATGGAAGTTCTCGTAACGCCACTCACTCACTCCTACTCCTCTGTATATCAAAACAACTGTTCAGTGACCTCAGTCTGTGCATCCAGCGCTCCTTTGCAGGAATAGTCATGCCTGCCGCGAACCCCGTCCTGATCCAAGACCTTCCACGGTCCCGCAACGAAGCGCCACCTCTCTTCCTTATCCACGATGCCAGTGGTCTCTTGACCAGCTACTTCAAGCTCGGCACGCTGGGTCGCCGCGTATACGGAATATGGGATCCCAAGTTCGACGCCGACGGCATTGGCGGCTGGCAGAGCGTTCGAGACATTGCCGAAGCGTACATCCGCCTCATCAAACGGGTGATGCTGAGAGGTGAGATTGTGCTGGGTGGTAAGCTGGTCATGATCACGCATGCTGTCCATACTCATCTAACAAACCCAGGCTGGTCGTTTGGGGGCGTTCTCTCGGTTCAAATCGCACACATGCTCGCCACATCAGGGCGCGGTCTCCGCGTATCCCGCATCATCCTCATCGACTCCGTCTACCCTCGCTGCCCACGCCCAGAGGCGCAGAAAGAGCCGGCGAAACTTCACCACGCTCCAGCACTACCCGGAGTCAACCAGGAGACGCGCGACAAGCTCATGACGGCCCTCATGCGCGCGACGTGCCTGTCGGACCAGTGGGATCCCCCGGCGTGGTCCAGCTCGAGAACGGGTGTACTGGGGACGGCACGGTCGCATGGTGTTCCACCGACACCGCCGCATGCCGTTCTGATAAGGGCAAGGGATATGGTGCCGATGGCTGATCCAGAAGAGAAATGCCCCCTCGACCGGACGAGGTTTCTGCCGCAGCTCGGGTGGGAGGACATGCAGGAGGGGTTCGTTGAGCAGGTTATCGAGACGACGGGGAACCACTACAGCGTGTTTGATCAGGATCATGTAAGTGAACGATATTCTGATTTTATTTTAGAGTAAGAGGTTGATATCTGATAGATTGACACGATCACGGCGCACATTCGGAAAAGCTTGGATTTGAGTCTGGACTAGTTGGTGCTGTCGGGAGTCTGACGATGACAAACGAAGGAAACAATGGCTTCATGACCTGGCTTGGTCTTTTCTGTAGCATTTAATGGGATTTTGCTGTGAAAATGTCTACAAAAGTTTCCTCGTATATCCACAGCTGTCCTGTCGGTCCCATCACGAAATTCACAAATGCCGCCTGCTGAATACATGTGTCCAGTCCACCCGGCCCCTTCAAATCCTTGCAATCTAGTGTCTCTGTACGGATACTAAGGAACTATCTCCTCGTACCGATCCTTCTCGTCATCGGGCGCAACGTTGACCCATTGGACCGCTCGCACAGGGTCGTGAGCCCACTCTCTGAGGGCGAAGAAGTCGCGGCAGTGAGACTGCTGGTCGTCCGTGGTGTGTCCCACTCCCATTCCGTTCACGTACGAAATCGGCGTCGCGTCGGCGAGACAGGTGATGGCGGAGCGGACTGTGTTGAGGCAGTGGATGACATGGCCGGTTGCCCACTTGGAGGTCTTGTTGAGAACCCGGTAGCCAATGTCTTCAAAGATGATGGACTGGACATCGTCAATACAGCAGGCTTCATGTGTGGACGGATTACTTACGACGCAGTGCATCTGGTGGAACGCGCGGATGCTGTACAGCTCCGATCCCTTGCGGGTGACGTAGGCTGGGAGCGGCTGCTTCTCGTCGTTGAAGTCCATGTAAGTCGTGTACTTCCCATTGATGCGTACGTTGGAGGCTGTATCTCCTGTCAGTGTCTGTTGACCCATCCCGTATGTAACCAGCAGTACCATTGTGCATCATCTTGAACTCCCTGGCAGCAGCCTGCACCTTGTCGAGACTGTCAAACACGTCGGGCTTGAAATAGTGCGGGTCGCTTTCATCGTCGTACTTCATCCACCTCACTGGCTGTCCTATATCTGTCCGAGGCATGTCATCAACAAGTGTTCCTGGGCGTGGAGGTTCTTTTCTTACCTGGCGGCACGAAACCACTTGGATCGACACCCAGAGGGACCGCCTCGTACTTTGGCCAGAGCAGATGGAACTGGAGGACGACGACGTAGGCCATCAACACCGCAATCACCATGCCCTGGATCCATGCCACTCTTTGTATTTTCCGCAGTCTCTGATCCCAGAGCACGCGGTCGCGGTTCCACTCGTCTGGAAATCTTGGAGAATTGCCGTCTTCTCTGTCGACTCCGATGCCGTCAAGACTGTCCAGCTCGTCGTCGGCGTCGGCTTCCTCGATGGCGCTATACTTGGCCATGGGATCCAGATGCTTGGCAAACTTGACCTTCCTCCCCAAGTGCTTCCCCATATTGACTGTGGCGGCGGCGCAAACGACGCCAAACTCGAAAGCAATCGTGACTCGGCCCTTGCGAGGTGTGACAGTGTGCTTATCGTGACTTCGTCGCAGCCACCAGGCAGAACCTCGCACACGCCCACAGCTTACAGACACCCTGAAAAGACGCTATATGGCAGCGGACCGAACTGAAAACCTTGTGGCATTGGGCGTTCACTGGGCCAGTCCACAGCGGACCGAAGTTCCCAGGTTGGTGGTGATTCCCCTGCCGTGTCTGACTCGGGCAAGCGAATTTTCCCTCAGTTGCGGCTTATGCTCGGTCGACGCCTGTCAGAACGCTGGACGAACCTAACTTGCTCTCCGAGGCAGCTGACCTTCCCACAGTGACACCTCCAAGAGTTGAGTTGAAGAGATTATCGATCCAAAAGGACTAGGAAGTGCTGGAAAAAGACCAGCTACAGCGTTGGAGGAGTTCGCAGTGTGCCCATGATGGAGGCCAAGAAAGACGACGTGACGTGGAGGTCACTGCCAAGAAAGGACCAACTGGCAATTCTGTGCTTCCTTCGATTCGCTGAACCGGTTGTCAGCATTTCGCTGCTGGTGTGTTCAAGTGATCCATGGAATCAAGTTCCTCACACTGACAAACTGGTACAGACATATCTCTTCTACCAACTACAGTCACTAGATCCCACCCTCGATTCTGGAGCTGTCGTGAGACAAGTGGCGTATATGCAGACAAGCTTCATGCTCTCGCAATGTTTCTCGTCCATGTTCCTGGGGAAGATTGCGGACTCTCCCAGGGGAGGCAGGAAACCAGTTCTTCTGCTGGGCGTGGCAGGTTCATGTAAGACCGAGACACTTGTGACTCGCAAACCCAGCTAATGGAGCCTGTTCTGCAGTCATTGGGTGTGTCTCGTTTGGGTTCATCACAAACTTCAAGCAGGCTTTGGCGCTGCGCATCCTCGAGGGGCTCGTCAACGGCAACGTTGCCACCATCCGCACGATGGTCTCCGAGGTCGTGGCTGATAAGAAGGACTCACACGCGTTCCGCCTAGGAACAACAAAGACTGACGAGAGAACCAGGTACCAGCCACACGCGTTTCTTCTTCTACCCATCTCGTTCAACGTTGCCGCCATGTTCAGCCCTCTCATGGCCGGACAGCTTGCCGACTTGGCCGGGAAGTATCCAGAGAGATTCGGCAATAACGCTTTCCTCAAAGCATGGCCGTATGCCCCTCCAGCTCTACTCAGCGGCTCTTTCATGATTGTCGCCTTCTTTGCGGTTTTCTTCTTTCTCGAAGAGGTGAGTTGCCAGTAATCTGCTAGAGTAAACCTCTTCGCAGCTGATCGGACTGTCAAACACAGACGCTTGAACCGCTAAAGGGCCGATACGACCCAGGCATCGAGTTCATGAAAAAGCTTCGCGCCGTCATCTTCGGAAAGACGGTCATCAAAGCCAGCAGAGTTGCACAAGAAGAAGCCGACCACGAGGAAATGTCTCGCATGATCCCCGACGACGCCGAGGCAGGAGACAGGAGTTCCGAAGAGGACCAGCCTTCGCTCAAGCCGACGCGACCTCCGCCCGTGTTGCCTCTCAAGCGGATCTTCACGCGGAACATGTGCCTCACTCTGCTGGCGTACGCCATCCAGGAGTACCACATCACGACGTACAACACCCTCTGGACGAGCTTCCTCAGCGACCCGGTCGACACCGAGAACCGAGCGCGGCTTCCGTTCTTCTTCTCGGGAGGAGCTGGCATGAAGCCGGACAGGATCATGTGGTCGCTCTTCGTCGTCGGAATCCTGGGTCTCCCGACGCAGCTGCTCGTCTATCCGCGCATCAACCGACGCATGGGGACGCTCAAGATGTGGCGGACCTTCATGCTCGGGATGCCGGTGTTGTACTTTGTCATCCCGTACATCGCAGCGGCGCCGTCTACTGCGGCTCCGCCTGCGGGCAAGGAAGGCTTCTGGGTGTGGTTCATCATCATCGTGGCGCAGGTGATGATGGTTGGCACGTCGACTTTTGTCGTGCCATCGCAGCTCGTCCTGACCAACCTGTGAGTAAAGTCCTCCGATATCACATATGAGACGGTGCTGATGCCCTTGAGCTCTTCTCCGCATCCCTCAGCTCTGGCCAGAACTCACAGCAGCGCCTTTCTGCTGACGGGCCTGGTTCGTTCGGCTACGTCGTCCTTGGCGGGAGTCATATACAGCTACGGGTCGTCTCACAACATGACCGGTCTTGTGTGGTGGATCGCGAGTGGTGTTGCTGCGCTTGGCTGTCTCAACAGCAGGATCGTGAAGGAAGGAAACGGTCACGAGATCTGGATGACGGGGGATATGGAGTAGACGATGGATCAGGGGCGAGTGGCAGTGCGCATTAGAAGGAGATAGCATGGGTAGATCAGGAGCTATACATGTGGACCGTTGAATATCAACACCATGACTGATGAATGATTTGCTTTCGATAAGTAACTTGAATCTTAGGCCAGATCTCGCATTTGAGCCCCGGATACAGAACAAGGTGTGTGAAGATGACTTGTATGCTTGTTGTGGTCGTATGAAAGATGGTGAGCTGAATACTAAATACTGCGTTGTGAAAATACTGCTTTTTGGATGCTCATGTTCTCAACATCGCCAACCTTCACTTCAGACCCGACGTGAGATGAGACATGGTGGCATGTCAAGGACGCTATAGAAGATTCAACTCAGCCCCTTATTCACCGAACAAACATGCTTGGATAGCCGATACTCAGCTCAAACACACAACTCTCGACGGTCAGAGTGTCACGAAGCTTCACTAGCCATGGCTAGGAAAACCCGCTGAAGCCCCGAGTCTCTCGACTTCCCGCCAGTCCAGTCAACGTGCCCGAATCCCGCAGCCTCGAATGCCTCCCTCCACGCTCCGGCATCCGCCGTGGCATGCGTCCTCCCGTCCCGGAACAGCCACCACCCTTCAAACAAGCCAAACACAAAGTCCGCCCAGCAGAGACGCTCCTGGACCTCCATCACCAGCGCGAAGCCGTCGGCACGCAGGAACCGCCGCGCGTTGCGCAGCGACCCGACCATGTCGGGCGTCGCGTGGACGGCGTTGACGGCAATCACAACGTGCTGCGTCCCCGCGAGTTCCGCCGGCGGCGGCTCCTCAATGTCCTGCGCGCGGTACGTCATGAAGGGGAACTCGCGGAACCTGCGCGCGGCCTGGGCGACGAAGCCCGGGGCGAGATCGGTAAAGGTGTATTCCACCGGCACGCCGGACCTGGCGAGCAGCGGCGCGAGCCACTTCGTCGTGCCGCCTGTCCCGGCGCCCAGTTCGAGGATCTTGAGCTTGGCTCCGTCTGGCACGGAGATGGTGTTGGTGAAGCGGGTCATGAAGTCTTCCATCAGCTTGTGGAAGGCTTTGCTGGGATGTGCCGCGCCGTAGATGTCCTCGAGGTATTCTCGGCCTCCGGGGGAGCCAAGGATGGACCGCACGCCGTCTGTTCGGCCGGCGTAGATTTCTGCCAGAGTGCCACCGGCATGAGCGACAAGTTTGTTCAGAGAGGTGTAATTTGGATAGTCGTTGAGAATCCGCTGCAGGGCTTCTTTCTCGTCGCCAGCTGGCATGGGAACTTCTGTCCGGACATGGTAATCTTTCTCTCGACGAATGAGACCTGCCTCGATCAGCCTCTCATGGCAGAAATCTAGCTGCTTCTGGACATTCGCGGCTGATTTGATCGGCCTGAGCTTCTGCCCAGCCTTGGTTCGGCCCACATCGCAGCGCAACTTCTGAAACGCCTTGACGATCAATAACACGATGAGCTGTTTCTGCCTTTCGTGAACATTGTCGTAGTACCCCGTGAACCCGGCTTCGGTAACGATGTCGTCCGTGGAGGCCTTGGTTTCCTCGAACTTGGCGATGGCTGTAGCAAACGGTATCGCCAGTTCAGGTTGTGGACCAGCTGTGAGTCTGCCTTGGACAACAGCGGCTGGTTGTCTTTGCAAAAGTCCAGTGGTTGTCATTGTGTGTTCGATGGCGTTACCCGATGGCTTCACAACAATCTTTACCCCACGGCTTACCACGCCAGCTGGCCATTTACCACCTCAGTTACTGGTGACATTCATCGCACACCGAGGCGAGCAGGGGTTGGCCGGGCGAAGACGATTCAGGGGGCTTGTTGGGTAGATCGGCCCGGTACAGCAGCACCGCGGTCCGCTCGGAAAGCCTTCTCCCAGCTTCGATTTTGAGAATGAGAGCTTGAGTCATGTTCCGGCATTCCGCCTCCGATTGGGCGGCGGGTACCGTAGCAGCAGACAAGGATAGCACCTTGTGACGTCCAGGGCCGAAGAGGAGTTAAAGTCTGGCCAGGATACCAGTCCTCGCGGGAGACCAGCATCTGACCAGTAGCTGGGCATCCCGCCAAGCGGTGGTGTGTTGATGACATCCACACAAGACTTCTGATGCTGCGTTAGACGATCACCTCGAAGAGGCCTTGAAGAGGGGCTTTCTCAGCTGTTGATAGGTGAATAGTCAGGAAAACTGAATAATTCGGTTAAATATGTTTCAATGCTACACAGAGGCCAGTGGTGTCTTTTGACTACATTCAGTCCGTAATAATGCATTTCGAATGTCTGATACGGAATGGTCTACGAACCAATCGTGTACACCAACTTGCCAGCACTCACGTTGCCATGCTTGAGATACTGAATACCGTACAAAACGCCCTCCAGTCCCGCACCGCCTTCATTGACGATCTGCCTGACTGGCCTGAACTTGTCGTCCTCCAGCAGCTTCTCGCTGACGGCCCAAAACATCTTACCAAACTCGTAATCCTCTGGCCTCGGCTCGACAACCGTCTCCTTCTCGATCGTCTCGCCCAGGATCGTGTACCCCAGCGTCGTCGAGCAGCCGATCTTGGGGTTGATCTTCTTGACGATGGAGGGCACCAAGTACAGCAGGCTGCTGTAGTGGCCGCCTCGAACCGACATCGCCGCGGCGCAGATGCGTGCCGACTGGGCCGTCGCGATGCAGTCCCAGGCGTGCCTGAGACGGCCTTTTGTAAAGGCTTTAATCTGCTCCGAGCAGTCGTCCGCCCTGTAGTCGACGCAGAAGTCTGCCCCTACCGACTTGACGTATTCAAAGTTCCTGGGCGAGCACGTTGCTACCACGGTACAGCCGGACAGCTTGGCGAACTGGATGCCCATGATACCGGACGCTGTGCTTCCGCCGTAGATGAGGAGTGGGATGAGGTCTGGTGAAGGCTTGGTTGGAAGAGGGAGCTGGAGTGACTGGTAAAGACCCTGACCCTGTGATGCTGCGTGAGTTGCCTGCTGCTTTCACACGTGTTGAAGCACTTACCACTGCGACCAGACCAGATCCTATCACCGTTGCTTCTGTGTCATCTACATGGTCGGGGATCTTGAGCTGGAGGCTGGCCTTTGCGGTGAGGTACTCGGCAAAAGCACCATCTTCTTTTTGCCTTGTATTCCTGGCGGGAGCCTCAGTATGCTTGAAATTGGAACTCATCATCTGACACCCTTGTGCACTTACGACCCATTTACGATGCCAAACACCCTGTCGCCAACCTTGAAGTCCTTGTCGACGCCGTTGCCGACCTCGACAACGACGCCGGCGTAGTCCAGACCTGGACGAGTGCCGGTGGGATTGCCAACCCACATAAAGTCAATGTGCTTCCAGTCTGAGGGATTGATGGCGACGGCGGTGGTCCTGACCAGGATGTAGCCATCTCTCAGCTTCGGCAGCGGCGCGGTGGTGATGCCGGCCTGGCCACGGCCCTGGATGACGATGGCCTTCATCTCACCTGGAAGAGCCATCATGTGACAATGCCAAGTCGGTTCGAATGTCGTGCTGGGGAATCGTTATGGTTGGTTCCTAGAAGACCTCCAAACTGCGAATAACTTCACAGCCAGCGAACGCTGCAGCTATGTGCTCGAGGCGAAGGGTAACAGGAAGCCTCCAGGGGAACCAACAGGAGTCTACCATGTTGACGGTCCAGTACCCAACGGTCTCACACGCAGTCGGGATTAATCACGGATGTGGACGGTGTTCCCTCGGACCGCTCGACTTCACAGGGATCATCGATGCCCCGATTCCAGTCTACCGGCAAATCAGAAGCGCCCGCCATATCGAATGAGTTTCCGAGGACGGGCAGCAGACTCTCACAATCGACGGCTGCAGCGAATCGGGCCTCGAGCATACGCCGAGGACTCATCTTCGGCCTGTTGATCGTCTCTTGTAATAAGACATGAGATTTTATGGTTAAAGCATCTTGAGCTTGTTTGCCTGGAGTACCTGATATGCTCGCGTCAACTTGCCCCATCATCCTCACCAAGGCAACTATTCCAACCTTTTTGACTCTCGGTGTACAGGAAACGAAAAGATCTATTTGCGTTTGTTCTCGCCTTGCGTCATAATCACACTTGTTCCAAGCACGTCACCCAAGTCAGGCCTCTCGACGCCGTCGTCCGAGATGGAAACAGACCCCATCGCCATCGTCGGCATGGCCGTGAGGCTGCCCGGCGGCGTGCGCGACACGGACGACTTTTGGGAGCTGATGATGAACAAGAGGAGCGGCCTCATACCCATCCCCAAGGAGAGGTGGAACAGCGAGGGCTTCTACAGCCCCGTGGCGAGATGGGGCACCGTCCAGAACAAGGAGGCGTACATGTTCAGCCAGGCCGACAACGACCTCACGAGGTTCGACGCGTCGTACTTCACGTGCGGCGAGAAGGAGATTGAGCGGATGGACCCCATGCAGAGGCAGCTGCTCGAGATCACGCGGGAGTGTCTCGACAACGCGGGCGAGACGGGCTGGTGCGGCGAGGAGATTGGATGCTACGTGGGCAACTTCTCGTCAGACTGGCAGGATGACTTGTCGATGGACCCTCACGCGTCTGGTCTCTACAGAGGATCAGGGTATCTCGACTTTCTCCAACCGAACCGCGTGTCTTATGAGTATGGCTGGACGGGGCCCAGGTTCGTTGAGCTTCCCATGACGCATAGAGAACCCGTGGTCTGACATGGAATAGTATGCTGGTCAAGACCGGCTGCTCATCATCCATGGTTGCCCTCCATCTGGCAGCAGAGGCCGTACAGAGCGGTGCGTGCAAGTCGGCCATGGCCCTCGGCTGCAACCTGATCACGTCCGTCATCACATCCATCGTCTTCACCGAGACGGGCGTGCTGTCGCCAAGCGGCAAGTGCAAGACGTTTGACCTTCTCGCCGACGGTTACGGCCGCGGAGAGGCCGTCAACGCCGTCTACGTCAAGAGGCTGAGCGACGCCTTGAGAGACGGCAACCCCGTCCGCGCCATCCTGAGGGCCAGCGGCACCAACAACGACGGCCGTTCCAACGGCATCATGAGCCCCAACACGTACTTGCAAGAGGAGCTGATCCGCAAGACGTACGCCAAGGCTGGGTTGGGCTTCAACAAGACGGCCTTCTTCGAGTGCCACGGCACCGGGACTCCCACCGGCGACCCTCTCGAGGTTGCAGCTGTTGCTCGCATCTGGAGGGACTACGATGGCATCATGATCGGAGCTGTAAGTTGGCCTCACATCCAGCGTCTGGTCGGCGCTTTAACAGCAGCAGGTCAAGCCCAACGTCGGCCACTCCGAGGGCGCTGCTGGTCTCACCAGTGTCATCAAGGCCGTTCTGGCACTGGAGAACAGGGTCATTCCCCCAAACATCTACATGGACAACCCGAACCCTCGAAGTGAGTCTGTCCAGCCTTGTGTTTGTATCTCGTCAACTCTGCTAACAAACCATCAGTCCCTTGGGAAGAGGCCAAGCTCTCGGTGCCCAACGAGCCCACAGATTGGCCGGCAGACCGCGACGAGCGCATCAGCGTGAACTCTTTTGGGGTCGCCGGTTCCAACGCCCACGTATGTATCATCATCGTCAACTTCTCACGCCACCTTCTGACAGCTATCAGGTCATCTTGGAGTCGTACGAGGGCTGGCTAAAGCTGCAAGACGATGCCAGCTCCGTCAGCTCCGACTCGGGCGTCAGCGTCCGCTCGCCCGGCCAGCGTCTCCTCCTCTTCTCGGCGAGCCATCCGACTTCCCTGGAGAAGCAGGTCGAGCAGCACAAGCAGTACCTGAGCAAGAAGACGGCCGATGTCGACGATCTGGCTCACACGCTCGCCCACCACCGCGACCACCTCAGCTGTCGCGCCTACGCCATCGCCGACGGGCACGACACGTTTGAGCCCGGCAGCTTCAAGCGCAAGCCAACCGTGCCTCGTCGGACCGTCCTGGTCTTCACCGGGCAAGGTGTCCACTGGGCCGGCATGGGAAAGGCGCTGATTGAGAGCAACGACGTCTTCCGCGCGTCCATCCGCAAGCTGGATGCTTGGTTGCAGTCCCTGCCCGACGCCCACAGGCCCGACTGGTCGCTCGAGACGGAGCTTTCGATCGACGACGGATCGAGCCGGGTCGGCCAGCGCGGCTACTCCCATCCTTGCGCGACGGCAGTCCAGATCGCTCTCATGGACGTGCTGAAGAGCCTCGACGTCCACCCGGACGCCGTCACCGGCCACTCGGGTGGTGAAGCTGCCGCCGCGTACGCTGCTGGGAGTGTTTCTGCCGAGGCTGCCATGGCCGTGGCCTACTTTCGTGGGTGGCTTCTCGTCAACGGCACAGTTCCTCCCGGAACCATGGCTGCTGTCAGCCTGGGTCCTCGTGAAGTCGAGCCCTTCCTCATCCCCGGAGTCGTCGTTGGGTGCGAGAATAGTCACCTCAACAGCACCCTGTCCGGAGACCCCGTCTGCATCCAGCACTGCATCGACCAGATCACCCGTCGCCATCCCGACGTCAAGGCCAAGGTTCTAAACCTCGAGACGTCGTTCCACTCGCCCTGGATCGAGCCCCTGGCCGGCCCTTACGAGGAGCTCCTCAAGCCGTACCTCGCCGACGCCAGGGCTCCCGGCGTTCCTCACTTCTCGAGCGTGACCGGTCTCGAGATGACTGGCGATGACTTCGGTGCCAACTACTGGCGCCGCAACTTTGTCCAACCCGTTCTCTTCAACACCGCCATGCGTAACCTCTTGAAGAGCAGCAGCAGCAACCTCTTCGTCGAGGTCGGCCCGCACCCGGCGCTGCAGCGTCCCATCAGCGAGATCCTGCGCAGCATCCCCGAGGCCTCGTGCGAGTACATCACCACCCTCCGCCGCGCCGAGGACACCAGCGTGTCGATGCTCCGCCTGGCCGGCGAGCTCTTCGTCCAGGGCGCCGCCGTCGACTTGTCCAGCATCGTTCCCAGGGGCAGGGTTCTCACCGACCTCCCGACGTACCCCTGGCTCCACGACGTCAGCTACTCTGACGAACCTCGCAACCCGGCGCGCTACAAGCAGCGGAAGCACACCCGCCACGTCCTCCTCGGCGCCCGCGTGCTCGAGGGCAACGACATCGAGCCCGCTTGGCGCAACATGCTGGACCTCAACGAGGTGCCGTGGTTGACGGACCACATTGTCAACGGGCAGGTCGTCTTCCCCGGTGCGGGCTACGTGGCCATGGCCGGCGAGGCGATGCGCCAGGTCGCCAACGGCCAGGACTCGTACACCATCCGCGACATGTCCATCACCACCGGCATGACGGTGCCCAAGGAGAAGAAGATGGAGCTGTACACGCGCATGATCCCCGAGGACGGGCCCGGCGCCGGGGGTCGGTGGTACAACTTCAAGATCATGTCCTGCGACGGCCACGCCTGGGTCTCGCACTGCTCCGGGTTAATCCGCTCCGGTGCCGAAGCCGACGAGACGTCCATCACCAGCGCGCAGGCCGAGCACGAGTTTGCGCGCGAGGTTGACGCCGAGGGCTGGTACAGGGCCGTCAAGGCTGTCGGGATCGACTGGGAGACTGCTTTCCAGGGCCTCGACCAGATCACCGCGAGCACCGTCACCAGAGAGGCCACGGCTACCGTCTACGACTTTGAGGACACCACCCACTACGCTGCTCACCCGACCCTGTTGGACCAGATGCTGCAGATCAACCTCGTTGCTCAGACCCATGGCTTGAAGAGGAACCTGAACAGCATTCTGCTTCCGACGTTCGTCTCTCGTCTCGGTGTGCTGGGCGAGCAGGACCTCCGCATGAGGGCGTACGGCACTATCAAGGACGGTCCCGAGGGCATGACTGCCAACGCCGCCATCTACACCGAAGAGGGCCGTCCTACCGTGTACTTGGAAGGGCTGTCCTACTCTGAGCTTCCCGTGGCCAAGCGCGAGGAGGTGCTTCTGGGATCGACCTTTGAGTGGAAGCAGGACATCACAATGCTCGACTCTGTGGCCGAAGTCGAGAACGAGGACGCGAGCGAGGAGCTTCGTCGGGTTGTTGAGCTGCTCGCCTTCAAGATTCCCGACTCGAGAATCATCGAGATCGGCTCGGGTGCTACCAATGCCACTCGCATTGCGCTGGAGGCGGCCCATCCCACCCAGCACAAGCGGTTGTACGCCGAATACACTTACGTCTGCGCCTCTGAGGATGACGTGGAGCAGGTGGCGGAGTCCCTCAAGGGGATCGAGGGCAACGAGGTTTCGGTCGTGGACATGGAGCAGCTGTCACTCTGCAACGCCGCCGACATTGTGCTGATGCCGCTGGCTACTCTGCTCTCCTCGGACCGATACCTCCTCGACGACCTGACTGAGCTCAAGACTTTGCAGACTGCTGGTGGTCGCTTGGTAGTTTATAACTTGGGAGCCAAGTCAGAGGTCAGCGTTGACTCTGAGAAGGTCAACCAGCGCCTCCGGAGCCTGGGCTATAAGTTCCACTCCCAGACCGGCTCCGGCTTGATTCTCGCGGAGCCTACCAAGGGGGCCGACCTTGAGCCAGGTACCGAGGTCACAATCCTTTCCCAGCCTACGAAGAGAGGAAGCGAGCTGGCACAAGCAGTTCAGGGGTTGTTCGAGTCTCGGGGATTCAGTGCCACCATCTGCAACGAAAAGACGGTCCCCTCCGAGAGCAGCTTTACCATTTCTCTTCTCGATGTCGACGACAGCACTGTCTACGACCTCGACTCGGAGACGTTCAGACCCTTCATGGACAGTCTGTGTAACCTCAAAGGCTCTCTCGTCTGGGTTCTCCCCTCTGTCCACGGCTGCACCAAGGACCCCCGCCCAGCCATGATCCAGGGTACGGCCAGAACCGTCCGCATGGAGAACAAGGCCGACATTACACTCGTCGAGGCCGACGGCCCGTCACTCTGCGGGAGCACCTTTGCCGAGGCAGTCTACAAGATCTGCCAGGGCCTTCCCAAGCGTCGCAAGGGCGGTGACCTCGACGCGGACTACGACTACGCCATCCTCAACGGCAAGGTCCACATCCCACGCATGTACTGGTTCGGTTTCTCTGACCCCGAGGTCAGCAAGGCTCTTCCCGAGACGAAAAACACCACCATGTTTCGTCAAGATGCGTCCTACCTGTTGATCGGTGGCATGGGCGGTCTCGGCCGCTCTGTGGCAACCTGGCTGCTGGAGCATGGCGCCCGTAACTTGGTCTTTCTCTCGCGATCCGCCGGCAGCGTCGACAACGAGCCTTTTGTCAAGGAGCTCGAGAGCTACCCCGGTGCGGTCATCACGACTATCTCAGGAGACGTCGGCAAGTCCGAGGACGTTGCCAGAGCCATCGGCGCCGCTGCCAAGCCCATTGCCGGTGTCCTCCAACTCTCCCTCGTGCTCAAGGTATATCCATCCTATCATGATCTTTCTCTCTCTCTCTCTCCATCACTAACACCAGACAGGACAACTCCACCGCGGAAATGACCTACGAAGAATGGACCGACGTCGTCAACCCCCGCGTCCTCGGCACCCACAACGTCCACCAAGCCCTCCTCGAGGCCAACGTGCCGCTCGACTTCTTCCTCATCTTCGGTTCCGGCGGCGGCCACACGGGATACTACGGCCAGGCAAACTACAGCGCCGCAAACACCTACCTCGACGCCTTTGTCGAGCACCGCCACACCCTCGGCCTGCCCGCCTCCATCGTCGACCTCGGCGTCGTCGGCGACGTGGGCTACCTCCTCGAGCGCGACGACCTGTACGAGGGCTTCAGGAACGGCGGCTTCTTCTTCCTCGGGGAGCAGGACGTGCTCGACTCGGCGGCGGTTGCGATTGCCCACTCCGCGGGGGGGCCGTACAGCAGCTTCTGCCTCGGCGGCTTGTCCGAGAAACCCCTGTCGGACCCCTCGAACCGCGTCAACTGGAAGAGAGACGTGCGGTTCGCGCAGTCGCACTACTTCCGCCGCTCCAAGCTTGCCGCCGCGGCGGCGGGTGAGGAGGAGGAGGGCGAGGGCGACGGGGCGGAGACGTTCGTCTCTCTTGCGCGGACGGATCCCGCGGCGCTGAGGGACGGCGCGAGCGTTGCTGGTCTCGCGCGCTTCGTCGGCGCGACGCTGAGCCGGCTCATGCTGCGTCCCGTGGAGGACTTTCCGCTGGCCGAGAGCCTGGCGTCGATCGGGTTGGACTCGATCATCTCCATTGAGCTGGTGGACTGGATTCACCAGCAGTTCCACGTCGGGTTGACGTCCATGGAGGTTACGCAGTGCACTTCGCTGATGCACCTGGCCGAGAAGATTATCGAGGAGTTGATTTCGTCTGCATAGTTGGTTCGTGGACTGTGGTTTGGGCTGCTTTTGACGGGACACGCGGAGTTTACGGGCGTGGAGTTGGGATCTCTTGGTTTCTGTACATTATCATCATCGTAGAGTTGAACTTGACGTTTATATGTCTTTACTTTCTACCGATAAATGTTTGTTCTCGGTGAAGTGACCGGAAACATAGTCACATCCATGTCTTTTCTCCAGAGTGCAGTTCTTCGTTGGCCGTCTTTGCCTAGATTATATCTAAAGAAACAACTAAACCAGCAACAATTTCAACCTCACGGCACGCGTCTTCGAGCTCATGTGTTGCCACTTGAAGGGACGACGTAAACCTGTCTAGTTGTCCAGATCTAAAAGTCTTCCAGTACGCCGTCTACCCTGCTCATAAATGTCCTCGTGAAGCCATAATCTCATCACCCACCAAATCACACCGCGTTCCGACCCCGACGTCTCATGCCATGGAACTGTCTGGTCGCAACTCGGCCAACTCTTCCTCTTCCGACTCGTCATCATCATCATCAACCGCGGTCTGGTCTATAGCCCGGTACTTTCCTTTCCGCAGCCATGCCCACTCCTTGGCCGACGACACGACGAACAGACTCGTCACCACGCTCGCGATGCCAATCATGGCCAACAGGTTCACGCTGTTCCGCCAGATGACCCAGTCCAGCAGCAGAGCCCACAGCACCTGCGAGTAAATCATGATGGTGGCGGCCGAAGTCGAGTCGCCGGCGACACCTGCCGTCAGCAGATATTCCTGTCGCGTTTCAGCTGGTTGCATCTTTATGAAGCGACGGTCAGAGCACCCACCATCGTGAAACCAAAGACCCCCAGCGGCGTCAACTTCAGCCAGGCCAGAGGGCTCCGCGTGAGGTGGATGTTTTCCATGAGCAGAAAGGAAGTGACCGTGACGCTGACGACGGTCCACGCGAAGTAGTTGACGCTGTAGAGCGGATGGGCTCGTTGGCCGATGCATCGTATCGCCGTCAGGGCAACCTGTGAGACATGTCAGATGGCCGTGTTGATGAACAGAGCTTTTATCAACCTACCGCCCCCCCACAGACGCTGAGCAGCCCAAACCCGAAGCCCATCATGCGATCCTGGGATGCGTCTTTGCTCACAGCTTCTCTTGCTGTTGCCGCAACCATGGCCGCCGGTTTCGGGTCGAACAGGCCATCGGGCTGGACGACCAAAACGACACCGATAAGCGCCACGAGAGACCCGATTCGATCAATCACTTCAAACGTGCCAAAGTCCATGTACTTTGTCAAGATCATGGCGGCCAGCGGACCCAGGAAGTTCAGCGCGGTGGCCTCGCTCAGCTTCAGATACATGATGGAAACTGAGCACGCGTCAACACGCAGGCTCACTCACACAGCGAGCGGGAAATCGCGTCTTACAGTAGAACCCGAATGCCCCGAATATCCCGGCGGCTGCTCGTAACGCAAACAGCGGCCTCGCTTCCGTGAGACCCCACGGGAAGCTGGACGGTTCGTCCCGCCACAGCAGTATCGTGGACCCGATCCCCGTGATGAGGAAGCGGACGAAGAGAACCTGGAACGGGTGGATGGGCTCGTCGCCCGTTTCGAGGAATTTGGCGAGGCCGTTGAGAGCCGCGGCGGAGATTTGCGATGCCAACACCAACAGCGACGGCCTGTGGCGCTCCAGGAACGAGCGGCTCACGCCTTTGTCCATGTTTGCGAGGCTTAACGGGACGGACACTTGCTACAGAACAGCTCAATCCCCTCACCACACACATGTTCGTTCACACGCTCATTCTCTGGATGAAACGTGGCCTATAGTGTACCTGGGAGAAGACTCGGCGGAAAATAGGCCCTTGGTTCTTCCAGTTCCGACGAGGCCTGTCGTGGAACGGTGGAACGGCCCAACGCAGGACAGGGAAGCAGGAGGGGTATACAGCACAAGCTTTCGGAAACAGGAATTCGTGGTGAAACGCAGTGCGGTGCGGTGCGTTCGGGTCGTCCTCTTCTGAATGCTCCGTGCCTCTGCAGGTGAAGCCCTGACTGCGTAGCTCGGACCGAGTCAGGTCCTAGTCAGACTGCGACTCGAGAAACCTTGGTCGCGGGACTCGGAGCTGGCCGGAAGCTGGGGTACTCGGGGCCGAGAGACTGATGGTCCGGGTTGGGTAGAGGTCCGGCGGGTAGGTGATCGGCTGGGAGAGTGACTGGTATGGAATGAGGCACCAGTTGCTACGAACTCGCATTCGAGGAGGTTCCCAGAAGGCTTCTCGAACACGTTGGTAGTTGTTACTTGGCCTCATGCGTTGACGACACCATGGCAAGCTACGTCAACGCCAACTCGCAGACGACTCTGAGCCCACCGCGGCCATCATGGGTCGACCTCAGCCAGCTGGGCCTGCCAGGCTCGATGGACACGGGCAGCTATTTGCCCTATTTCATGGCCATCATTCTGGTGGCTCCGGTGCTGGCCCTTTGGTTACGGAAGAACAAGCTCGCCGCGTTTCCCGTGGTCAACAAGACCAAGAATGAGTACCTCGCCCATGGAAAGGCCATGCTCGCACGCGGGATGAAGGACTATGGCGGCAAACCGTTCAGAGTAAACACCGGTCTCGGCGGCGGCGTCATCATCCTCAACCCGGGTGTCGTGCCCGAAGTGCGCAACGACCACCGCTTCGACTCGACCAAGTTCCTCCTGCAGGTTGGTCTCTCTTGGACTACCATTCTAGACGTTCAAAAGCTCACATGTGCCAGTATTGGCAAGCTGGAATCCCCGGCTTCGAGCCGTACATTGCGCTGGGCACTGAAATCCTGCACAATGTCATCAAGTGGAATCTCACGCCAGCCGGCATCGGTATCATGCGTCGTCACCGTGGCTTGAATCAGGTACAGACACTGACTTTGCCAGCCAAACTCAACAAGCCCTTATCCGACGAGGCAGACGCTGCCTTGAGAGACGTTCTCACGGAAAACACAGGTTGGCATACCAATGTGGCCCCAAACACTCGACACACAACCTAACACGTCTCCCCAGAATGGCACGAGGTGCTCCTCGGCGACGTCCTCATCCGCATCGTCGCCCGCGTCTCGTCCGTCATCTTCCTCGGCCCCGAGCTCTGCCGCAACCCGGACTGGCTCAGGATCACCGTCAACTACACCAACAAGGCCACGAGCGCCGCCCGCGTGCTCCGCCGCTGGCCCGTCTTCATGTACAAGCACATCCACTGGCTCCTCCCGGAGTGCAGGGAGGTGCGCGCCATGGTCGCCGAGGCCCGCGAGACCATCGCGCCCATCCTGGCGTCGCGGCGGGCGCAAAGGGCCGCGGGGCCGGACCTCGAGCACCACGACGCGCTCGACTGGTACGAGTCGGCGGCGCGCAAGATGGGCGTGGGCTACGACCCCGCCGCGCAGCAGCTGGGCCTGTCCGTGTCGGCCATCCTGACGAGCAACGACCTCATGTCGCAGAGCCTGATGGACCTCTGCAGGAACCCTGGCGTGTTGGAGCCGCTGAGGGACGAGATCCGATCCGTGCTGGGGGATGGGGGGTGGAAGCCCAGCACGCTGTACAACATGAAGCTCTTGGATAGCGTGTTGAAGGAGACTTTGCGCTTGAAGCCGGTTGCTGCTGGTGAGTTGACGCCGTCCCTGTGTGATGAGGACTTCTCCGCGATGCCGTGTTTATTAATCGGGATTTACTTCCGTTTCATGCTCGGCCAGCCAGGCAGACAAGAAACAAGCTTGTGAGGCAGCAAGATTCGCTAACACGTCCTCTTCGGGCTGGCCCAGTCGGTCTAGGCCGTCGAGTCATGGACGAGGTCCGTCTCAAGGACGGAACCATCCTGCCCAAGGAGTCGGGTATCGCCGTGTCCGCCGAGAAGATGTGGGATCCCGAAGTCTACGAGAACCCGCGAACCTACGACGGGTACCGCTTCCTGCGCATGCGCGAGGCCTCGGAGCAGGGCGAGAAGACGGCGCAGCTCGTCAGCACGACCCCGGAGCACCTCGGCTTCGGCCTGGGCATCCACGCGTGCCCGGGACGCTTCTTTGGCGCGAACACGGTCAAGCTCGTCATGTGCCACCTGCTGCTCAAGTACGACATCAAGCTGGCCGAGGGGGCCGACACGAACCCGCTAGAGTTTGGCTTTTCCATGCTCGCGAACCCCACGGTGAAGGTCCTCGTCCGGCGGAGAAAGGAGCAGGTCTGCCTGTAGAGCTGGGGGAGCAATAGACCTGGACGAAGGATGAAGACGGAGCTGGGCCTGTTCATCTGAGGGGCCATGATCAAAAGTACAAGGTCATATTAGAGTCTTAGCAAGCAGCCTTCGTAACGTCTGGAGGGTGGAGAAACGCGAATCAAAGTCGACAAAGTATCAGCGAAGCTGCATGAGCTGACAGTTCTAACTGCTTTGGTTTTGAGTTGACTTTGGGAACGCAGCTCATCTGCCAACCCTGACGGATCTTCCAGGATACGTGCGGTTGTGCAAAGTCAATTGCAAAACTGCTGGTAATAGGGGCATCATGCTCTCATTTGTGCAGATTCCATGTTTGTAACAATCTGCTTCAACTCAAGTCTTGGGAATCGACAGGGCTGAGGGGCCAGACGTTGAATCACGAATCGAAACTAGTCGCAACTTCAAACGCTGTAGATGCCACTACCTATTCGTGTCATTCTCGTACCATGCCGTCGTCGAGTCGC
Source organism: Colletotrichum spinosum (assembly GCA_004366825.1). Lineage (NCBI taxonomy): Eukaryota > Fungi > Ascomycota > Sordariomycetes > Glomerellales > Glomerellaceae > Colletotrichum > Colletotrichum spinosum. The sequence goes on along the minus strand of QAPG01000080.1, from coordinate 76,641 downwards.
TCGCTATGCTTTTCCATCATGTGCTTGAGCCCCTGAACGAGCTCGAACAAGGCTCAATGAGCCCGAACAACTTGCACCAACTCGAGATAGTGATCCAGCAACGATGCCTCGTCACTCTCCAGGCTCAACCTTCCAAGCAGACCGCCGCAGATTGCCAAGTACGGCATGGCCGTCTTGCGGTTGCCCTTTTCGCCGTTGACGAGGTAGTAGACGATAAAACACAGCGAAAGCAGAAGCAGCTGGCCCATGTCACCCCACCGCGTGCTCGGTGATCCGATATCCCTGTTCGAGACGTCAGTTCTACATGGTCGACACTCTCACAGCAAGGCAGTACACCACCTCTCGAGTCCCTTCTCCCAGAAGAGTCCGCTGTTGGCCAGCTTCACCACGGCAAACGCCGACTCGGCGCAGCGCTCCATGCACCTTTCTCGCGTCTGCCCCGCCACCCCCGAGGGATCGCCGTCGTCGGACGAGAGCGGCGTGATCCACGGGCAGTGGATGAAGAAGACGGCCCGGTGGTACATGCAAAACACCCTAAACGCCTTGCTGAGCTCTCCGTCGTCCTTGATGCCCTGCAGCGTCCTGGCGTTGTGAGCCTCGCCCAGCGGCGCGGGCAGACCGGTCGCCCACTCGTCGAGCACGTGGCAGCTGGCCTGCAGCCGGTCCCGGCGGTCGTAGGCCGACGTCGACTTGTTGAGGGCCCGCGGGCTGTACTGGAACTTGAGGACGGAGTGCAGGAGTTCCGAAAAGGTGTAGGATGCCGCGACCATGTCGTCTCCGCGCTCAAAGGAGGGGAACCGACTCCCCCAGCCAAGGTCGAGGATCTAGGAGTGTGTGTGTTAGATACGCCAGCTGCAGATAATCGCGACATGGGATTAGACGCTCACGGGAAGCATGCCGTGGTGGATGGCGTACTCGGTCTCGAGGCTGTACAGGAACCAGACGCTCCGCTGCGCGAGCTCGTGCTCCCGCTCGCCCATGCTCGGCTGCTGTCCCCTGGCCGTGTGGACGAGGCGAAGGTCCCGCGCGCAGCAGACGGCGGCCGTGATCTTTTCCCACACGAGCGACTCGTCGCACATGCAGGCCACCACCGCCTGGAACGAAATATCAGCCCGCTGCCTCTGGTCGCCGTAACGAGTCGGGGGGTGTAACGTGAAGGGGGGGCTTATCAGCACGAGCGTTGCCTGGAGCTTCAGCAGGCTGTTCGGGCAGCCCTGGACCGTTTTGTACAGGCCCAAGGCCGAGGCGAGACGCCTCTGGGCGTCGCGGACCTCGTCTGCCGTGGGTGCTTGTCTGCTCCGCTGGCAGGCCGTGTAGCACCCGATGGCGAGTGTGGCCTCGCTGAAGGCGACGGCCAAGGGGTTCGCCTCGGGCTCGCGGGCTTGCTTGACGAGTTTGTCCACGGCTGGTCTTGTCAGGAAGCTGCTGAGACTACGCGAATCGTCAGTGTCTGCATGTCCCGAGACTGATGTATGTGTGAGTGGACTTACGGACAGCAGTCTTCAAAGCAGGCTGTCGCAAAACCAGGTCAGCAGGGATTCTCAACTTCCATACGGACCTGCTTACCGTCACAGTACCGAGAGATCATGGAGTCGCTGTCGGGGTATCGCCTTGGGCGGTCCAGCTTGCTGTTATTCGGCATTGCTCTGCTCCCGCATAGTACTCTCTTCAGACCGTTGACGATCTTGATCATCTCTGTCCGATGGGGCTCTTTGCTGCTCCGCGCAATGTAGTTGGGCAGGCCGTATAGGCTTGAGGCGGCAAAGTCGACGTGTAACGTGACGTCGTTTGGGTTCGGCGGCCTCTCCGGAGCTGGGGAGTTGGCGGACGGTTTGCTGATGAGGGAAGACGTGGTATTCCCAAAGTTGAGCAACTGTACAACTACATCAGTCACAAGCCCATAACCCTGTCTGTCATTCCCGTCAACTTACCATGTCGTAGTCGGCAGGACTGGCAGTCTCAGTATCTGCCTTTCGTGGCGTTTCTCTCGCCGTTGACGGGACCAGAGTCGGCGAAGCGGTGAACTTGTCATCGAGCATCGGCGAGGCAAACTCAAAGTTGAACCTAGCCGAGCTGTTGGAATCCGAGGGCGTCGTATCCAGCAGTTCCATGAGCTCATCCTCGCCGGGCAGAGGCATGTCCAGCATACCCGTTTGGTCATGGGTGCCATCGGGGAGCGCAAACTGAAGCAGGCAGTCGAGGTCGTCTCTCTCGCCCCGGTCAGAGTTGTTGGCGCAGTCGTCGGTCGAGTTCGGCGTGAGGAGCGTATTGTCGCACCCAAGCTGCTGCCAGGCGTCGTACGACGGCAAGTTCTCGTTGTGGTTGCTACTGATCTCGAGGCGTCGGACGTTCGGAGGCGCTCTGTTGTTCGTCGGAGCGCTGGTCCGACGAGGTCGAGGGGCCAGGGGCGGATAGTAACATGCTTGGCTGTTGCGCTGGATTCAAGATTTAGTGATTGTCTCACAAGATGTCCGGTTCTGAGTATACACACACCTCGCAGTTCAGACACGGGTCGGCACCGTCGCCTGAGATGTCAGAATACACCATCTCACCGTCAAAGGTGGACGTTCAACACTTACATCGCACCTTGCGAGATCTGCACGCTTGACAAGCGCCTCTCCTACGGGTGATTCTACGCATGCTGCTGTCTGGTTCTCGGCGAAGGCAAGCAGAGTTGCGGCTAGTGTTCTAGAAGAGCGGGAGACACATGTGAGGTTGCGAGTGTAAAGATGAGCAAAGTAACAGCATTTGAGGCTTCGTCAAAGGGAGAGGCCGGCCGGGGCTGCAAGATTAACTTGGGGCTTGATATCAATCAATTTGGCTTCACCAAACAGAGACGGCACTCGATGTCTTTGAGTTTCCGATCCAGACTGTATTCAGAAGGCCATGTATCGATCTAGACATTGGCGACCCAAGGAGACGTCCGTTGAGAAAGCGGTGTCTCTGCGTTGAATGGGGACCCTGCCTTGAAGCCTTCGATGATCCAACCATCCGTCCACAAGCTTTCCAAGGGTATGATGGTATACAGAACGTGGACGGCTTACAACGCCTTTTCTGACACAGCCTGCCCGGAAAGGCTCAGGGGTAGCTCAGTGACACGAGGGGGTCGTGTATGCATCGACAGCACGTTGCTGCGCTTCATCAACAGCTGCTTAGACCTTGTCAAACTCTGCTTTCCCCTCACCACTCACGACCTGTTTGGTTTCGGGCCTTGAAGCCTGCTCTGGATGCGAAGCAAATAGCCTTTATAGATGACTCGGTGCAACGCAAGGTGAATGGTCAGCAAGGGTCATCGACTTCTGAAGCCCAGCACCATATCGTGATTTCGTGTGTGCGTACGAGGACCATCATCATTGGATGAATCAGCCCATCTATCCACTCAACAACGAGGTGGTTTTTGTAAATTCCCCAGCGAACGAATTCAAGCTGGGATGCCAGCTTGGCTACTCCGGTCACCCAGCCCCCGAGTCTGCCCGGCATGTCAGTCCTCGCCGAACTGTAGAGAAAAACACCGCTTTTAACACGACAAACCCCGATCTCTCCGGACCGATCTGGTGCCTCTCACTTCGTCCGCGAGACACACAGCTTAAGACCCTCGATGAGATCCTGCAGCATCCAGTCTCGAGGGTCGTCTTTGTGATCACGGCCACTCAGTCACTAATTGGAGCTAAATCACCGCAAGGAACCCCTTGACTCTGACGTTTGTTCCAGTCAAGTATATTACGTTCCAGACAGGCAGATTAGGTATGACACCTTGGCATGGCAGCGCGGCTAGGAACAAGGCAACATGGACAGTAGGCGTCCGTTTCAGGGCGTCTAGAACAATGGTCTAGCCAGCTAATTACGGGATGGGCGTCTGGAGATCCCATCTTCTCTCTCCGCCCCTCCATGCTGTGCGGTATTGCCACCCCAGCTACACGGAAATGGGTGCCGAGCGTACGGGTCCGGGCTTCGCAGCCGGCTGTATCAAGTACCGCGAGCTTGTGTTGTCGAGTCAGGCCAAGGATGACCATGGAGACAGACTTTGACCAGCATTGCCGCCGCCATTAACTTAACCTTTGGCGTTGCGTGGAAGCCCTTGGAGGTTGCTCAAAACAACAGACGGTTTGGCCGATCCGATTGATATGCTGCCCATCGAAGAGGAAGCTCATGATGGAAACGCCACGGACTTTGTCGTGATGCCGTCTTCACTCAGTCATCGAGTCAGGACAGTTCGTTGGTGCTGCCACGTTCGACTCGCTCCGGTCCAGAGAATATCCATGAACCACACAGGATTCCCACATTGGTGAGATACGCCGAGACCGATGGTAATCGCAAACCTTGCAATAACTCGTTCTTCGGCTCCCTCTGACAACGAGGCTCTCGTCAAGACCCGAGACCGAAGAATGCCACTTCGTCTCGTTCGCCGGCCGAGAACATGAACTTAAGAAAGACGCAGTGGAACCGACTCTGGCGGCAGAATAAAGCGTTTGACTCGATCTGGTCCCTCTCTTCGCAGTCTCGTTTTGCCCCGTGTTGCCCACAACAACCCTGACGACGGTTCCCAAACCCCCTTGTCGACGACGATGAGCGCTCCGCTCACGGCCCCTCGACACGATGTCAACAACCCTTCTCCCAAAGCGGCAATTGCCAAAGAGGCAAAGCACTACATTGCCCACCGCCCGCCGTACCCGGCCTCCATGTGGGAGCTGTGGACCGACTACCACCAGGGACCTCTGGCCAGCGCTCACGACATTGGCGCGGGCAGCGGCAACGGCGCCGAGGGGTTGCTGACGCACACGACTCCGCGGCTCGAGCGCGTCGTCATCACGGAACCGCGGGACGTCAACGTTGCCGACTGCCGCGCTCGGTTCAGGGACCGCTTCCCCGGGACCGACTTCACGTTCCGCACGTGCCGTGGCGAGGACCCGTGGGACCCCCCTCCCTCCGCGGGGACGGGGCACGTCGACCTGGTCATGGCGTGCGAGTCGCTGCACTGGACCGTCCTCGAACCGACGCTGGCGAACGTGGCCGCGAGCTTGCGCGCGGGCGGCACCTTCGCGGCCGTCATCTACGGCCCGTTCCAAATCATCACGAACAGCGGCGTGGCCGACGCCGCCTTTCGGGACTTTGTCGGCGAGCACGCGGCGGGACTGCTCGAGCGGGGGTGGATGAGCGAGGACTGGAAGCGCGCGGCGAGGCAGATGTTCCACGGCATGGACTGCGTGCCGCTGGCGGACCGGGTGTGGGAGGACGTCAGGAGGATCGAGGTCAACTGCCGAGACGGCTGGTACGCCGAGCACTACGAGCCCATGGAGGGCACGGCGGAGCCGGTTGCTGACCTGGGGACCTATGAGCGCGTTGTCATTGACGACAGCCCGGATTGGCAGATTTCTGCCTCGGTCGAGTGGCTGAAGCAGTCGTTGGAGTCCATGCGGTTCGGGTTCACGGAGGCATCGTGGGCCTCGCCCAAGTGGTTGACGATTCAGGAGGCGGTGCAAGACGGCCCGCTGGAGTTGCAGTGGCAGGTTCAGATGATACTTGCCAGGAAGAGGGGTTGAAGCAATGTCGAATGTGTCTGTGAATGCCACCTCGCGCGGGAAGCCGGCGTCGAGAAGATACACGGCACACATGAGTACCAAGGCTTCCGATCACACCTGGAGTAGTTACTACGGCAATGGCTTGGGCAGTTGACAATGCTGTTTAGGGGTGTTGTTACTCCATCTTGACATTCGATTCGACGATGGATACGGCAATAATAACAAAGTTCCTAATCGACTGCCATGCTGCAATAAGTTTCACCCCCAACTCAGGTAATGACTTACTTGAGGTTGTCCCTGAGAGTCTGCTCTGTTCTTTTGCCCGATTAGCAAACTCTCTCGTGCGTGTGCCTCTGTGACGCAACGGCCGAGCCGTCTACATCTTCCATCGACTCTAGCTTGAATCGCGAGACTCGACCAAGGTAGGCCCGTGGTGGAAGTCGTGCCGCTGACGACGAATCTTTACGAATTATCCCGCGATCACTTTCTGTTTACGTCCGAATAGGCCCGGCGTGGACGACATCGGCTCACTCAGAGCTGTCAGAGCGATGGCGCTTTCCAGACAGGCAGATAGACAGAAAGTAGCCTGCTACGAGAGGAAAAAGCTTAACCCAAGTCGTGGGTTTGCTGTAATTATGCTCGCTGCAAATAGACTCTTGGCCAGGCCCGCGGGTGAGAAGGGTAGCATGACTCGTGGCTCTCTGGCGCTTAAACCGCTGGTTGGTGTCGTTGATGTGGAGCTGTAAGACGCAATGCTGCCGAGCCGATCTGGGGATTATGGACTGAGATCGAGGAGACATTCCCAATCCTTGCCCTTGTATCGGTATGTTGGACTCTACACTGCCGTCGTGGGCACCGCCTGATCTGTTCACGCCCTGATCCACGCCTATGGTCAATATGAAGTGGTACAAGTAGTGTGTGTTTTGAGATCGGCAAGGTCGATCAAAGGTTCTCGTGGTAACGCTGAGCAGCGCAAACGTGTCGTGGCCCACCCTCATCGTTGAATCTTACAATAACTTGAGTAATCCGTGTTTAGAGGGGAACGTCAGCCTCCCCACAACATTACAGTCAGCGATACAAGGGTCGATTGACTTCCTGATTAGGCAAAGCGAGGATATCTTGCCGGGATCGAAGAGGTGACTCTTCATAGCCAAGATCAACTCGCGGCTTCCTATCATGATCCTCACAACTGGCATCTACCATCAAGCCAAGCGGCAGTACCGGGCTTTACCGGAGTGATTTGCGCGATGCGGTCCTGTGAACGGTTAGTCTTGGCTCCCAGGCGCTAGACCGCCTTGCTCTTATGGTTAATCCTTTCGCGGGGCGTCTGTAGAGTGCGGTTAGAAATTCTATCGGGCAGAATACTCAATAACCCATGACTCGAAATATCATATGGTCACAATAGCTGCGGACCCGAAAGATACATACCAGGTGGTGCAGTTGGCGGCGTAAAAGTCAACTTTCACTACTGCTGTTCACGCCTTTCCATCTCCCTACACTGTCGGCAAGGTTTTATGCTGGTCATGTCGCAGGACATTATGGGTCCAACAGCCTCTAGCAATATCGTTGCGGCCTCTTTACAAGACAGTGATGATTTAGCAGTATCAGTAGATAGGTAGATTAGATGGAGCGTGTATAAGTGATGCTGAGCGGGAGTAACCTTTCCGACGCCACAGTTGGTTCTTCCTGCTCGAATGCTGCCATCGTATGCGTGGCCAGTAAACAAGTCACTTCTCATTACTGCAAGCGAGAGAAAAGACACTCATAAAATAAGTTCAAGAGCTAGTCGCGATCAAGGGGCACTCGACGACGTCTTTGGACTGCCATCAAGGGGAACAGGAGGTCCTCACGATTAGAACCGCATTCCAGTCGTTTCTACTCAGTAATGATATATCGAGTCGTACGAAAGGTTTCATCGTCCCAAGTACAGTAGCGGAGAGACGTACGGTCGTCCGTTTATCGGAAGAGAATGAAGAGTCTGTATTTAGGTTGTTCTACCGATAGGTGTAGAGCCCATATGAGACCATACAGCGCAGCTCTTAGCCCGCCACCGAATAGGGATATGGCTGCGAGATGAGGTGGCCGGTCCTTGTTTATGATTGCACGTAGCAGCAAGATTCGAGGCAAATTTTGAGCTTACGCCCGTCTGCTTGCAAACCTTGACCCAACCTACCCATGGGCCGTGACGAAGAAGACAATCGTCACGGCGCTTCCGACATGCACTGTCTCATTGGAAACGTCGGCATCACTTGAATGAAGGCAGTTTTACTCGGATTACGCTCAAGTACTCTTCGGAACTGTGGGATGCGTCGGTTATTCGACACAGTCGCCACTGGAGGACCATGTAGAAGGTATCGAAGGCCTGCAATACGAAGTGAAAAGAGTAGTTAGATGGAGTACGTCACGAAGAACTTTCTCAGTTCACAAGTTATTGAGCGGATTCCGAGCCCCTTGCGAGCACGTTTACCTAGTTGAACTGCCGAGACGAGCTTTTGAAAAAGAAGAAACACCATGAAACCCATCAGTACCCAAAACAAGAGGGAAAAAAACAATTGCATAGGATGCGGAGTAAGTACGCAAAAAGATTGACCTATTCGATCTGTTTGAGGGCAACTCTCTCGCATGCTCATGATTTCTAACTGCATTTGAATCTTGAGTGGGTATCAATATAACCAAGGGTAGTCTACTTGTGCATCGCCCTTGGGCGTCAACATATACGGCTGGGGGTAGAAACCTGCTCCTGGCCGCGGCAAACCAGAGACCCCATCGGCATGGAGTCTTTTCGAAGCAAAACGGACTGGTTTTTTGCAGTTTTCAGCGACAGTTTGTCCGCAACGCTTATCCGTCTCAACCCCGAACATCCGGATCTCGACGACTCTATGTGTCGCCCAAAAGTGAGTAGCGCTGTGCGAGTATACACATCACAAGTCTACATGCAGCTGAAAGTCTTCAAGCAGAGGCGCCAATCCTGGGCCTGGGCTTGTAGACGAATCCGTCAGGCAACTTGAAGCCATCCTCGATAGACCGCTTCTGAGCGCCCTGCTTCTGAACGTACGGTCTGGGCGGCTCATAGGCTCCCTTGTACGACAGAGAACCAGGACCGCTGTAGGCCTGGACCTTGCTGACAACCTTGGCGTCAAAGGCTACAGTCTCGTCGCCAATGGTGTCGTCGGCGTTGACCGTCGAGCCCCGGACGCACCTCCCCCGGCCCCAAGCAGTGTCTGCAGTGACGTTCCAAATCGCCACCGGGTTCACAACCATCTGCTCCGTGTAGAACAGGCGACAGTTTGCCGCCTCGTAGACGAACTGCTCGGGGAAGCCGTCTCGGTTCTTGCGCGCGTAGGCGTTGCGGTAGTTGAAGGCGCCGGCCTGGGCGAGGGGGGGCAGGAGAGGTGGTTCGTCGGTGCTGGGCAGCGAGTCGTACGACTCGACGAGGAGTCTCGTGTTGTTGTGTTCCAGCGCGTCGCCCTTGATCTGCGTGACTGCCTCCCGCACCTCGACGAAGTTGAGGACCTGGGCTCCCTCCACGCCCCCGACGGCCTGCATGGCCGCGGTCAGAGGACGGCCGCCGAGGGCGATGGTGCGGACGCCGTGTTCCCTGACCAGGAGCCCGGTGAAGATGGTGCAGGTGGACGCGCAGCCGCCGTCGGTCACGACGACCATGTTCTCGGGGCTGAAAACTTGGTCCTCCCGGCTCGGGATGTAGCCGACCTCGCTCTGGTTGTAGCGCAGGATGTTGGTCACGTTCTGGTCCGCAACGAGCTCGGGGCCGTAGAGGTCGTCCCAGCCCTTGAACGGTTTGCGGTCTGCGTCGAGGAGAGACCCGATGAGCCCTCTATAGACAATCTTTGAGCTCTCTTCAGCGGTCTTGCCAAGGGCTTCGAGGGCTTCGTTCGCGCGGAGGCGGGTGCCGTCCCAGATGTCGGCGACCTGGGGGAAGAGCTGATTGTAGAGCTGGTATCCGGCGCTGATCAGACCACCCCCCCTTGCCTTGAACGTCAATGATGAGCTTCTTCTTGCCAGCGTCCTTGGCCTTCCGGAGAAACTCAGCCACCGTGCGGGCGGCCTCCTCGATCTCGAAAGTGGCGTTGACCTGAGACTCGGGGATGATCCAGGGGGAAAAGGAGAGGATGGCGAGAACGGCGACGTCGTCGTACTCGCTCCCGCTCAAGAAGTAGCCGGAAATCCAGCTATGCTGGTGGAATGCAACCGGTTCCGGGTAGCCAGAAAGTTGTGTGACTGTTGGGGCGGTAAGAGTGGGAGAGGGAGTAGATGTTGCGGTGGCAGACACACTCGAGGAAGCCGAAGTAGTGGTTGCAGGCACCTCGAACTCATTATGGAGACTCTCAGCACTGCCGATGAATGGGAGGGTGGTGTTGAGAACTCTGGCCCAGATCTTGTTGACGTACGTCGTGCCGTTGGTGAACTTGATGGCTTCCTCGTCGGGAGTTGCTCCAGCAAGGCGGACACGGAAACTGTTTCCTCCGCCCTGGGCACCAGTGGCTGGGTTGATGAAAAGCGTGTTGTACTTGGCGTCGGGATCTTGGTTGAATCGGGCGTACGAGTGCGCCTCTAGGAACTCTGCAATGGGGACGCCGTCGATAGTATCGATGTCGTATACATCAGTGTCGTTGATGACACTCTTGTTAAAGTCGCTGCTCAAATAGACGCGCGGGAGGCCGGTTACTTCGTCGGCAACAGACACAACACCTTGAGCACTGACAAATCCAAAGATGTTGAGTATGGCGGGCTTGTAAATGAAGTGGCCATCTGATGCTTGAATAAACTGCGATTTGGTGAGAAGGGCTGTTGAGCTTTTGGCATTACCGGTTGACTCACGATATCCCGAAGGTCGGTAGCAAAGTCAACTTGACTCTCGTACTCGTCCTTGGTCAACTTTGCCCTGATTTGACCGAGACCGGCAACAACGTCAACACCCGGAATCAGATATCTTTCCGGGGGACTTGTTAGTGGCTCCAGGGTACTCTGAAATAGAATGTAAGGTTCGATGTAGTTGAGAAGATCCAAGTCTCTCCCCTTGTCCACGGGGACTGAGCTGAGACAGTTCCAGGCCAACGAAGGCGCGATGTTTGCCAGCGTTGCTTCAGGCTTGTCAGCAAGGTAGGACTCGGCCGCAGCCTTGGCGATGCCACAAGCGTTTTCCGGCGCCGAAGTTGTGTAATGAGGAGATGTCGTGCGGGTGGGCTTGTCACTCGGCTTGACTGCAGCAGCAGCGGCTGTGCTGGCGAGAACCAGTATATATGTAAACGTGGATGAATGCATTATGTCTTGTGAAGTCGAGCTTTCGATTATAGATGCCAACCGAGATATCAGCCAAGACAGGCGATGAGGCTTTGTGGGATATCTTGTGCCCAAGTGAAGCCATCAACTTTGAGGACTTTACTCAAGCCTTATATGACGGCTTCGCAAGACTGGAGAAACTAGCAGCAGGCCTCCGTCACCAGGTTTCTCACCCGCCAACAGCCTCATTGTCAGCGCGTGCTTGGGACGCCGACTAAGCGCGATAATGCCCGACCAATTCCCACGCAGATCGGCTTGTAAACGGCGCCACGTAGGCAGCCTTCAAACGAAAGTAGAGACCATGGCTGAGTTAGCCGGCGCTAGTGTCGACCTGCCTTGATCCGCAGTCCTCAAGCAGCTGTCCAGGAGCTTTTCGCGATGTGAAAAAGTCGACGAAGGTCCGCCAAAGTGCCGCCAGGATGAGAATCCTTCAGCTACTGACGTTCCATAATTGCGGTCTCGGCGTATACAGCTGCCTACATGGCCCGCATCGGAACTGGACCGAGAAGCGGGATGGTCATTCCAAGCTGATGGAGAGGGCTAATTTCGGGATGGCTTTTTTGTTCAGTCTGTTTGTTTGACTGGCTTTCCGCAGTCTGGTGGCGCACTCACAAGCATGCGGTGGAACCGCAGCTTGGCCGGCAGAATGCATCAGCACGTGAAATGGATATTAGTTTCCTTGCAGGATTCTTGCGGCATGCGGAGGGAACTGCGTGCGATGTCGGTGAGAAGGAAGCACTTGGGAGGTCTGTGGTTGACGTCCGAGTTGATGGATCAATAATAGTAGCACCGCCGTGTTGGACGAACTCCAGGCAGCAAACAATCACCGGCACGACCCCTGCTCTCGAAGATCAACACCTTGGCATCGCACCTTGACTCCGTTAAGGATGTGCCGTTGCACTTGATCTCGAGAAGAGGCTTCAAGGCTCATTGATCGACCGGCCATTGGCTGAACATGATTCACCTCTATTCTTGGTACCTTGACTTCACGTATAGCTGCTCCCGATGGCCTAGTAGAGCTCTCAGCAAAGATACAATGCTGGTAGGGCTGTGGAGTCTTGCAGCCTACCGACTTCTGGAGCATTTCATGATACTTAGCGTCAACTACTTGTACTTTTCAAGTCATGCGTGGACACTACCACGGCGAGCACCGCTTGTTGGCCATGGTGCTGATGGTTTCCGTATTGCCATTGCTGGGTTATTATGATGCTAGCTGGGTAGGCCGGCCCGGCCTGTCGGTGACATTCATAATTCTCCCTCTTGTCAAGTGGCAATGGGCTTGAAACATGACAAAGAGGGACTTTATTGCCTCGGAAAACGATTATACTGCCGAAACCGGTTGCCACCGGCGCCGTGCCGGGCGAATACGGGGGTTTCCGAGTTTCAACGGAGGCCCATCTTACCCACCACGATCCGCCTCGGCGGGAACCGGCAACGCCGTGCGCGGAACTTGATGGATCTACAGTTTTCGGACTATGTAAACGCCAGTCTCGGGACCTTTCCTGCCGCAAAAAGAGCTTTGCCGCTATAGGTCAACTAGCCGACAGTCATCACTTGAACGTCGAAGTGGTGTTCTGGAAGCTTTTCTCACGATGGTCATCGCATCCTTGATCGCGACAGATGCTGGAACCGCGCCAAGAAGGCAACATCGGACGAATCACCGAGGGCGTGTCATGTCGGGGCCCTAGATCGTTGGTTGTATTGCACTGAAAAATGGCCCGAGGCCGGGAAACAAGTCCGCCTGTCTGAGTCTCTTCCGTTTACACTCAACTCATCACGGAGCCGAGAGCGTTTCGGGGCCGGCCAATTCAGTCTGATTTCACCTCCCCAACGAAGTGCGACCGCCGACGATCTCGCCGAGGTCAAGGTCATTGACGATGCCACTCTTTGCTGTACGATGGTCATCTTATCGCTGTCTTGTTCACGCAGCGCTGGCCTTTGACGACACACGTTTGAGATTGCGGGAACATGTTCATGATGTCATGGGAACATATCGCGACCTCAACCGACCGGGAACAAAAGGCTTAAAGGACGTAACCGTAACATGACCGGCAATTAATGCCATTTCCGGTTGTGTGAGCCGGCAATTGTTGCTTCAAGTCTCTTTCACCTTGGCCTAATTATCGTTTGGCAATAGCAGCGAGACAAACGCCTGGCAAAGCTTACTCCCAGGGGCACCTCATGCGAGAAACACTAGAAGCTTATCTTCTTGGTGGTTCCGTGTTAGCAGTCGAAGGGATTCCAGACGGACGGTGCGAAGTTTGAGTACATCAGAGCAACGCTTTCGGTCGGAATACCCGATCGGACCACAGCCCTCGCGCCCGAAGCAAGCGGGATCTGGCCTTGTCGAGTTCTTTTCCATGTGTGCTTGGAGGCTTTGAAGCAAGAGTCGATCGTCGTGTCTACCACTGCTAATGGCAACGCATGAAGCCACACCATTGACTGTCAACAACGTTCCCGAGGCCATGTGTTACATCTGTTCCAAACTTTGGACGAGACGAGGGGCGCCATTCGCCATTCGGTCTGACTTGTTAAAGCGAGCCGCGCCCAAGGACATGCTGAATGCTGCGTTTCCGTCTGAAGCCTATGTAAGTGTCATGTGTGCTGGCATTTCTTCACGTTTTTGGTGGCATCCCAACCCACAGGTCTGCCATTTTCTGGCAGTCTCGCGTCTGCATTACTTCTAGAAAATATGCATCTGCTCACAAGTTTCGAGGACTGCCATGTGTGTGGTCCGGCCACCCAGTTAAACTTCGGTCCGAGACAATCTCGCTCGAGTTTAGTTAGCCTGCTCCAGACGGTCAATCCAGACAGTGCCCGGACTCTGTATTTTCCTGCTCAGGCCGGTGGAAGAAGCGACGGGTCGAGCAATGCGTGGGAGTAGCTTGCCTCTCTCTCGTAGATCTTAGGCATAGCACCAGGGGCTTCCCAGATTCTGGCCACCATCAAGCAAGTAGCTGAAGCTGGGGATTCTCGCTATTCTGTTCGCGGATCGCATGACTCGCCTCCTTATTGCTACACGAATTGCATCTCGCTTTACGATTTGAGCGTTCGTCTTTGAAGCAAAACTTCCTTCTAGCGGCTAACGACGCGCGTTTCTTTGCTAATAGCTGTAATTTTGTCGCACGATGAATGGAACAAGTGCGGAGGAGACCGTGGATGTACCAAAGGTGCTGGGTACTCTCAAGCAGCTCTGTGCCGGGGTGCTCTCGATTCCCAGCGAGACCATTGACGATGGATCCTCGTTCGTCACGCTTGGAGGTGAGTCGCCCGCCCATGGCGCATCTTTGTGAATCCTTCGAAACGCATATTTACTTCTTCAGGCGACTCATTCAAGGCCGTTCATCTTTTTCAGAAGTGCACCGACCGTGGCCTTGGGGTTCGCTTCCAGGATATCCTCCACAAGCCCCTTCGTGAAGTCGCTCTTCTCGCCCGACCGGCAGCTCAGCAGGATGAGTCTACGACCTCCAGCAGACAGAAAAGAACCGCTCACGGTACTTTCCCCCAAATGCCGGCAGACTACGATTTCAACAAGATTTTTGGCAAACTCGAGGAAAAGTACAGCCTCTCTGAGAATGACATTGAGGACGTTTACCCCTGCAGTCCAATGCAGGAGAGCATGTACATCGGGCAGAAGATGAGCTCGCAACGCCTTTACCGGACTCGCGGGCTGTTTGAGGTTCAAACAAGTCTCGATATCGAGGTTTTCAAGAGAACGTGGAACGATATCGTACTTCGACACCAGACCCTGCGGACCGTGTACGTCGAGACGTCGGATCTGACCTCTGGTCGGCTGTTAGATGCCGTCGTCTTGAGGACTAAGCCAGGACGAGTGACAGTAAAGAGTTGCGACAGTTTCGAGAACTTACACCAAGCATTTCAGAGCGTGGGAGAGGGCAGCGAGCATAGCGATGAAGATTCTCAGCATCAGATTACCATCTACACCGACAAGCAAGCGAACGGGAAGACAGTGTTGGAGATGGATCTCAACCACCTCACCGTGGATGGCAGTTCACTCATGATCATCATCGATGAGCTCATGAAGGGGACCCAAGGGCGCCCAGTGGGTGGTCCGGCGACAGGATACGGCAGATACGTCGACTACGTCCAGAACCAGGTCGATGAGGATGCAGCTTTGGACTACTGGATCGACTATCTCGACGGCGCCGAGCCATGTCATTTCCCGACGCTAAACGACAACATCGGCGGCGCAGGGGGCTCCTTTGAGGTTTTGGAGGTGCCTCTGAGCACATCTTTACAAGACCTGCGAACATTCTGCCAAGCTCACAACGCCACCATCTCGAACTGTCTACAGGCCGTGTGGGCATTGGTTCTGTATGTCTATATTGGTGACCCAGACGTCTGCTTTGGCTATCTGTCGTCTGGCAGAAGCTTGCCCATACCCGGTGTTTCCGAGATTGTCGGCCCCATGATGAACCTCCTCGTCTGTCGAGTCGGCGGCATCGATGGAAAGTCTCTCGCCGATCTTCTCGGAGGAATCCGCGACGACTTTGTGAACGCGTTGCCTCACCAATGCTTTTCAATCGGCAAAGTCCAGCGGATTCTCGGAACCAACGAGAGCAAGCTCTTCAACACCATCATGACGTCCTACTACTCGCCAGCCGTGTCCTGCGACGAGAGCAACAGCCTGTTCAGGCTAGTCGCATCTCACAATGCTTCCGACTTTGACCTTGTCCTCAAGGTCGTTTACTCCGACTCTCACATGCGCGTGCGGCTTGCCTTTCCCGAGGCTACTCTGTCTCCCGTAATGGCCAAAGGTGTTTCTCAAACATTCTCCGCCATCTTGCAAAGGCTCGTCGAAACGCCTGATCCAGGAATGCCTGTCAAGGGGGTAACGGCCCTCAGCCAAGAAGCGTTTGATACAGTCACACATTGGAACGCGCAGAACACTCCTGAGGATGATATTCCCCCTTCTTGTGTTCACCAACTCATCGAGGAACGAGCCCGGCTTCAGCCCCGAGAGTCAGCCATATACGCTTGGGATGGAGAGATGACCTACATGGAGCTGGATGAAGCGGCAACCCATCTGGCAGGGCACATCGTGAGTCTCGGCATCGGCCCCGGCGCGTCTGTTCCACTGTGCTTTGAGAAATCAAAGTGGTACTCGGTGGCGCTTCTTGCAGTCATGAAAAGCGGCAACGCCTTCGTGCCACTGGACCTGACGAACCCCGCGTCGAGAAAGCAAGAGATTTTGAAGCAGCTGGGCGTCTCAACAGACTCTGGTCTGGTTCTATGTTCGCGTTCCCAAACCCAGGACTTCGCCGCCATCTCCCAGCACGTCTGTCCAGTCGACGCCGATCAACTGTCCACGATTCGCTCCCGAAAGCACTCCTACCAGCCTCCAGCCGTCTCCTCGACAGACCCAGTCTACGTAATCTTCACATCCGGTTCAACAGGCCGACCCAAAGGCGTCGTCGTCACACACGGGTCCTACGCCTACGCCGCTCGCGCGCACAGCGCCGGCATCCACCTCACGTCGTCGTCTCGCGTCCTGCAATTCGCCTCGTACGGTTTCGACACCAGCATGGAAGACCACCTCACCACCCTCGCCCGTGGCGCGTGCCTCTGCGTCCCGTCCGAAGAAGCCCGCGTCAGCATCCCGGATCTGGCAGCGTTCGCCACCGCCTCCCGCGCGAACTGGGCGCACCTCACCCCGTCCTTTGCCGAACTCGTCACCCCTGCGATGCTGCCGACGGTCAAGACGATGGTTCTCGGCGGCGAGGCCATGTCGGGCAAGAACGTGGCCACCTGGGCGAGGTCCGGTCAGACGGAACTGATACAGGTGTACGGCCCGTCCGAGTGCTGCGTGACGAGTACGATTAGTCCGGTCATGGGTCCGAATGCCGACCCGACGAACATCGGTTCTGCGGTTCCTGGGTGCGGCACTTGGGTGGCGAACCCGGACGATCCCAACAGGCTGCAAGCTATCGGCGCCGTCGGTGAGTTGTTGATGGAAGGGCCGATACTGGCAAGGGGCTACCTGGGTGACATCGAGCAGACGACGGAAGCTTTCGTCACTGGTCTTGCGTGGGCGCCCGAGAAGCGTCTGTACCGGACTGGCGATCTCGTCAAGTACGACTCGAGCGGCCAGCTGCACTTTGTGGGACGCAGAGACGGCCAGATCAAACTCCGCGGGCAGAGGATCGAGTTGGGCGAGGTTGAGCGTCAGCTCGTGCTGGAATCGACGGTGCAACACTGTCTCGCCGTCGTGCCTGATGCGGGACCTTGCGCGAAGCAGCTGGTCATCTTGGTCGCCCTGGCGGATTCTGGCTCTCCGTCGACGCTGTCGACTCCCTCGGCTTCGATAGACGTTCTCCATGTCTCGTGGGCCGAGCACATCAGCCGAATGAGGGAGTTTTTGCTGGATCGTATCCCCCCTTACATGACCCCGGAAGTGTGGATTCTTCTAGAGTCCATCCCTCGGAATTCCTCGGGCAAACTGGACAGGAAGCGAGTCGCGAGATACCTCGAGAGCCTGACGCAAGACGAATATGCCAAGTTGGCCTCGCTTATGGAAGAGGAATCGGCGGCGAGGCCTGGGAGCGAGACTGAGCTGCTCCTCCGAGAGATTTGGTGTGAGGTCCTGAACGTTTCCGAGGAGGAGATTGGCTGGACCACCTCTTTTTACTACCTGGGTAAGGCCCTATGAGTACTTGTGTCACATTCATAACTGATCACTTAGCAGGCGGCGACTCCATATCTGCAATGACGGTCAGCAGTGCGGCAAGACAGAAGGGTCTGCTCGTCTCTGCCGCCGACGTCCTACGTTACCGAACCATCGAGCGTCTCTCCAAGTCCATCACGAGTCCTGCAGAGGATGCCCCAAAGCCAGCAGAAGAGGCAGAAACGCATCTGGAGCAGTGGTTCCCTCTATCGCCGATCCAGCAACTTCACTTCCAAGCTTCGCCAGATGGGGATCTTCTCGATCAGCAGACGATGGTGCTCGAGCTGACAAGAGAGGTCAGCCAGGACATGTTGCTGAATGGCTTGGAATCCCTCCTGGAAGCACACCCAATGCTGCGTGCCAGGTTCGAGCGCCGGGACGGCGAGTGGAAGCAGACAATTCCTGGAGTTGGCGAGACGTGCAATTCCCGAGTGAGGTTCCACAGCCGGGATCACCTCGACTATGTTATCGAGTGCATCGCCGAAGCGAAGCGGTCTCTCGACTTCAGCAACGGGCCGCTGATCGGGCTCGACGTCTTTGAAACAGATCGCCGCACGCTTCTCTCCGTCACCACTCACCACCTCATCATCGATGCCGTGTCTTGGAGGATTCTGTTCCGCGAGCTCGAGAACTTTTTGTTGTTTGGCAAACGGCCAGACCCCGAGACGAGCTCTTTTCTGTCGTGGTGTAACTTGCAGAGAGAACACGCGTCGGGTCTCAACATCAGGGAAGTATTGCCGACTTCAGACCCGGTTCCGGTGTCCGATTTGGTATTCTGGGATATGAAAGACAAGAGGAACCGCTTTGGTGACGCCGTCACTCACACTGTCGACTTTGATGCCGAGTTTACCAAGTCGCTTTCGTCAACTCGCGACACTGCTGGGTTTGCTGCTTTGGACGTCATGATCACTGCCATTGTGTACTCCTTCCACGAGATCTTCGGCCGCTCGCCTGCGGTGTTTGTCGAGGGTCACGGTAGGGAATCGCTATCTCCAGAGGTTGACACTTCAAGCACCGTTGGCTGGTTCACCACGTTCTCACCAGTTGTGGCTCAGCATCACGGTGATAGAATGACGACCCTCAACAACGTGCGAGAGTACAGAGCAAGCACACCTCTCAACGGTCTATCTTACTTCACATCGCGGTTCCTCACGCCTCCAGGTGGCGCGTCATCCAAGCATCGCCACTGGCCCATGGAAGTCACACTGAATCACCTCGGCGCGTTCCAACAGGTTGAAAGACACGACTCCCTGTTCAAGCGATGCGAGGAAGGGCTGCAGTCGAGACTATCGGAAATGAGACGGAAGCAGCGCGCCAACTCCACGAGGTATGCCCTGATTTCCATCCTCGCCATAACCAAGGACGACAAGATGTCCATCGAGATCGAGTGGAACTCGCAGATGAGCCATCAAGACCAGCTCAAGGACTGGGTGTCGAGCTTGGAGCAGACCCTCAAGCACACCACGGACCGACTCGCATCTCAGGTGCTGCCATCGTCGCCCGTGGAAAGTCTTCCTTTCTCGGTCGGCATCAAGTCCAAGAAGCTCAACTCCGTCATGGACCTCGCAAAGTCCCGTCTCGGACTCCGTCTGAGCGAGATTCAAGCCGTTTACCCTTGCTCTCCGATACAGGACAGTCTGATGCTGTCGCAGCTCAAGGAACCCACCGACGTCTACAGCCAACACTTTCTCTTCAAGCTGTCGTCTCAGAAGCAGCTCGACCCAAGGAGGTTAGCAGCGTCCTGGAAGCAGGTCGTCGCCACCCATCACATCTTACGTACGGTCTTCTTGGAAGGCGAAGACGGGACTTTTCTGCAAATCGTACTCAAGTCAGTCACGCCCGCCATTGAGATTATGCCACTGGAAGACGAGTCGACGCTTCCAGCAATATGGGCGAGACACTCATCATCCACGGGACCTTCGCCTCTGAGCGGTAAGGTTCTGCATAAACTCAAGGTCTACACGACAAGTTCCGGCGCTGTATACTGCCTGTTGGACAAGAACCACATCATCACCGATGGAACTACCTCTAGGCTTCTAATCCGCAACTTCATGGATACCTACGAGGGTCGCAAGAGAGCCAACGTGTGTCCCTATGCCAACTATATCAAGTACACGTCCGAGCAAGACATGAAGGAAATCAACCGGTACTGGACGCACTACCTGGACGGCGCAGTGGCATGTCACTTCCCAAAGCTGTCCCAATCCAAGGTCTCTCCAGACGCCCGGGTCGAGTTCGCCCGCACAATCTCCGTGTCTGAAAAGGTTCCGCTGGAGGCCGCCTCGCGGAAGCTCGACGTCACGCTCCCTACCATCCTCCAGGCTGCGTGGGCTGTGGTCTTGTCGACGTACCTCAACTCGGACGACGTGGTGTTTGGGCTGCTCTGCCACGGGAGAGATGCACCCATTGCCGGAGCCCAGGAGATCATTGGCCCGATGGCCAGCATCGTGCCCATCAGAACCCGCCTGACGAGCAAGACAACTGTGTCAAAGGTCCTGACCGCTTTGCAGGAAGACAGCATTTCCCATCTATCGAGGCAAGCTGTGTCTCTCGCTCGCATCCAGCATGCTGTCCGGCGAAGTGGAGAGCCCATGTTCAATACGATATTCAACTTTCAAAAGACTGGCACAGCTTCGCCATCTTCAAGCATCAAAGCCGAACTGCTGTTCGCACATGACACGAGCGAAGTAAGTCTTATCCCATGTGATGTTGGTCTGCGTAAACACGATAGCTGACACATCTGCCAGTATGACATCGCTGTGTGTGTGACGGAGGACAGAGGCCGCCTGGACATTACCCTCGAGTTCCCGAAGCACTTCATGTCCGAAGACCAGTCCCAGAGGCTGATTGCTGTCTACACCAACGCCCTCCGGAGCTTGATCCGTGACCCGGGCGCCAGCGTCGGCCATCTCGATCTGTCAACTGACCTCGACAAAGACCAGCTCCTGGAGTGGAACTCGGGCGACCTGGAAGTCAGCAAACGCTGCATTCACGAGATGATCTCCGAGACGACGCTCCGCCAGCCGTCGCGGCCTGCAATCTCCGCCTGGGACGGCGACATGTCGTACGCCCAGCTGGACCTGCTCTCCACCAAGCTCGCCGCCCAGCTCCAGGCGATCGGGGCCAAGCCCGAGGAGGTCATCACGCTCTGCTTCGAAAAGTCGGTCTGGGCGATCGTGTCCATGCTCGCTGTGGCCAAGTCCGGGGCTGCCTTCGTCCACATCGATCCCAAGGGGGCGCCCAAGAGAACCGAGTTCGTCATCAAGCAGACAAAGTCGCGGATCGGTCTCGCATCGCTCGAGCAGTACGACAACCTCATATCCCTCGTCGACACCATCTTGATTGTCAACAAGCCATCCGTCATGGGACTCCCGACACCCAGAACCACCGACGTGGTGTCTTCCTCGGCGGAACCGTCGAACACGCTCTACATCATCTTCACCTCTGGCACAACAGGAACCCCAAAGGGCGTCGTCATTCAGCATCGGTCGTTCTGTTCGGCTGTCGTCGCGAACAAGGCATCCCTGCACATCAAAGCAACCTCGCGGGTGCTGCAATTCACAAACTTTTGTTTTGATGCGTCGCTCGAGGAGATCTTCACCGTCTTGGTGGCCGGCGGCTGCATCTGCATCCCTTCCGAGAAGCAGCGCATGTCCAACATCACGGCTTTTATCGAGCAGAAGAAGGTGAACTGGGCCGCCTTCACCCCGTCGTTCCTGAGGACGCTCAACCCAGACGAGCTGAAGACGGTCAAGTTCATCACCGTGCACGCAGAGCCCATGGGCCAGGACCTCGTCGCCAGATGGGCAGGCAAGATTCACACGAGACCGAGTTACGGCCCGACCGAGTGCTCCGTCACCAGCACCGTGGGTGACCGCTTCTCTACCGACACGGACGCGACAAACATTGGCTTCACCGTGGGCTGCCGCGGCTGGGTGGTGAACCCCGACAACCACGACGTGCTGATGCCCATAGGCGCCGTGGGAGAACTGCTGCTCGACGGCCCCATCGTAGGGAAAGGCTACCTTCACGATGAAGCCAAGACCGACGCCGCCTTCGTCGACCCTCCTGCCTGGTCCATCGACACGGAGCCGTCGTTCAGCGCTCCGTTCGACCGCAAGATGTACAAGACGGGCGATCTCGTCCGGTACGCCGAGGACGGCAGTCTGCTCATCCAGCGCAGAAAGGACCACTCCCAGGTCAAGATCAGAGGCCAGCGCGTGGAGCTCTCCGAGATCCAGCACCACCTCGACAACCTCTCGAGCGTCATCCGGCACAGCATGGTGCTCATGCCCAGGGCCGGGTTGCTAAAGGGCCGTCTCGTGGCCGTCGCGAGCCTGACGCACCTCGCCACGGCGCTGGATACCAGGAACACCGCGTACCAGGCCATCCGCATCCTCGACGCGCAGGCGTTGGGCGGCGACGGACGCAGCAAGGTCGCCGGCGCGCTGGACGAGATCACGTCGACTTTGGAGAGGCAGCTGCCGCAGTACATGATCCCGGAGACCTGGCTCGTCGTCCAGAGCCTGCCCGTGCAGCTTTCGTTGAAGCTCGACCGGCAGAGGGTCACGGGCTGGGTGGAGGAAATCGACAAGGCGAAGCTTCAGTCGGCCTTGGATCTTGTTTCCCGGAACGGGCCTCAGAAGGAGCGCGGATCCGACTCTGAAGAGACAATCCGAGGCGTCTGGGGAGACGTGCTGGGGATCGACACCGGTATGTGGTCGAGCTTCTGATGCGAAGTCACCTAGGTGATTCTGACGCAAGTAGACCGTATTGCTTTGGACCAGTCTTTCTTCAGACTTGGAGGTGACTCCATCTTTGGTAAGTGAAGCTGTCCTTGGCATACACCTTCGCGGCTAACACTTGCTCGGCAGCCATGCGAGTAATGAAGCTCTGCTGTAGAGCTGGACTCCAGATCACGACTCAGGACGTCCTCGCGAATCCAACCATCAGGCAGCTGGCAGCCGTAGCCATCCCATCGAAGCCCAGAGAGTCCGCAGTCCTTTCGCCGCCTCAGTCGCCGTACGAAATACAGATGCCCTCCTATTTTGCCAGGCGAGCTCTCTTCCAGGACAAGACTGCCGAGACGATAGTGCCGTGCTCTCCGTTCCAGGAGAGAATGTATCAGTCGTTTCTCAAGAGGCCTCAGCAGCCTTACCTTTTCAACAGTCTCGTCGCGCTTGAGGGGCTGGGAGACGGCGCCGACATGGACTTGGACGGACTCCTCGCCGCGTGGCAGCAGACGGTCGACCGACACGCAGTCCTGAGGACTGTGTTCTTCACCGACGCTACGGACAGAGTGTTTCAAAAGATACTCGCGAAGCACAAGACGGACATCTCCGTGTCGTCGGTCCAGTCTGAGGAAAGTGCCCGCCGGCAAGCCCAGCACCACCTCAACGCGACGCGGTCGAGATTGTTCAAGGATGGATCGCCGCCGCTGTCCGTCAGGCTCTTCGTCACCCCCGACCGCCTGGTTTTTGTCCACTTCATCATGGCGCACATCATGATAGACCACGTCAGTCTTGTCCGCGTCTTCAGAGACTTTGCGGATTTCTACCAGGGGAAGACGCCGCCACCAGTCGATCAGTCTAGCGGTTTCGACAAGTACATCAACCATCTCACCCGCAACCGAGATCTCGCAGTCAGCAACCTCTTCTGGGTCGAGGTCCTGAAAGACGTCAAGCCGTACATGGTCCCGTCCGAGATGATGAGCAACAGCAAGGTCGACCCCCACGCCATGGAAGCGGTCAACTTCCAGATCGACGTCACCGACGGAATGCGAGGGTACCTACGCGGTGCCGGTGTCACGCTGTCCAACCTGCTGCAGTTCACGTGGGCTTTGGTGCTGCACGTGTGTACCGGCCACTCGACTGTGTCCTTTGGGCACTTGGTTTCCGATCGCGATATTGACCTCCCCCACGTCGACGACATTGTCGGACCCCTGCTATCCATCATGGTGGCTAGGACGTCGTTTGAGGAGTCGGCTAATCTCCTCGACTCTTTGCGTGTCTTCCAGTCGGAGAGCATCCACAGTCTGCGACACAAGACCTTCGACCTGACCGATGTGGAACGGCAGCTCGGCTGCGAAGGCACGGGGCTGTTCAACACGCTCGTCAACTATCGAAAAGTTCAGTATTCTGGAGAGTCGGCGGATGTCAAGTTTCGATCGATCTGGAAGCAGGATCCGCATGAGGTGAGTTTAGATCTTTGTCGCGTTGATTTGTTCAGACACGACAAGGCTAACGGTGGCATGCAGCAACTCCTGGTCCTCGCCTTTAACGAGGGACCGTCGCGTCTTGACGCGTCTCTCACCTACTACGAGGCACTTTTCTCCAAGCAGACTCTTGCCACGCTGACGGAGACGTATTGTCGGATCTTGCGGTTGCTGGTCAGCGGTCAATGTGTGACGGTCGAGGAGCTCAAGTCGATGTTGAGCTCGTAATGCGGGGGTAGTCGCTTTATCTCGGGCTGTTTTTTTTTTACACAAGATTTCTCTCAATGTTATGGTTCTGATCTCGTTCAACTCTTTACATCGAAGCATCACATAGGAACAGCGTCATTCACAGAACTACATTATCTTGCGCAATTGTCTTGCTGTATACTGTATCCCGAAGACCGAGTGTAGCTTGGTTATTTGTTAGAGACTGCAGTTGTCATTATTCTCGGTAAAAAAAAATTTGAACTCTCAGAACAAATAACTGACTAGGCTTGCTTGCATTAATGAGGGCTGTTGCGGCCATAGAGCCACCACGTCGATGATGACGGGACTACTGACGTGTCCAGCTTCAAAGTCCGAAGCATATCGGAAAAGAACAAGGTACCTCAGTCCGCGCAGCCGATTCGCCATGCACAGAGTCTTAAGCGGACACTGGCACCATGACGGTTGCTCCAGACCGCCACGGGAGTGCATCGGCTTCGGTCCGAAGTGGATTCGAGTCCGGACCGGGCCCGATGGCCTCGGTCCGCCAGCAACCAGCCAATGGGTGGGCACTTACTTCCAGGCTTGCGCTTCCGTAAGTAAGAGTGATTAACGGATGGCCAATAAGCTAGAGTGTAAGGGTGTCTTTCACCGCCCGAAGGTTCACACTCAGCGACTGGCGTTCAGTCGCCTACACGCCACGGCTGTTCGAAGACCACAAACTGCCGGTTACGTCTTCCCTGAGCTTCGACTGTTCACAGCCCAGCAAGCCTCCATGGCTCTATCAGACTAAACACCTCAGCCTGCGGTACACCTTCGCGCACTATCCTCATCGCCGGGTACCATGATGATGCCAGCAGGACCCAGCGAGGGCGAGGAGAAGTACTCCCTCCTCAAGGGGGGAAACGAGGGCGACTCCTACTCGGAAGAAGCCTCGCGTGGCTCATCCTCCATCGACCAGGAAGCGGCCACCAGCACCGCCGACGTGAAGCGCCAGTTCCGCGTGCCATGGCGCTCCTTCGACCCGGCGTGGAACTCGTGGTACCTCTTCGTGCCGCCGTTCCTCATCTTCGCCATCCTCGCCGGCCTGGCCTTCTTCCCGCAGTGCGAAAAGTGCCGCAAGACGGACATGTCGGGCTACGTCTGCGCCCCCAACGGCGCGCTGCCCAAGATCGCGCGCGACCGCGGGTGCGAGTTCGACACCATGTCGTTCAAGTGGTGGCCGCGGGAACCCTTCAACCACCCGGACAACCAGGCGCTGCTCGAGCAGTTCCATGACGAGGGGCCTTGGCACAGGTACTACGACAAGGGCGGCAGGCACGAGATCCCGCCGACGAGCGAGGTGTTGACGGCGGGCTGGGTGACGAGGCGGGAGCACACGTTTCACTGCAAGTATACGCTGCGGCAGACGCACCTCTGGATGATGTTGGGGTATGATCCGCCGTGGAATTATAGCCATACGCTGCACTGCACGCAGTATCTGATGGATACGATTCTGGAGAACCCGCCCAGGGACTTTGATGAGTTGAACGTACATGGCACGCCGTGGCCGGAGCATCCTGATATCGTGAGTTTCCTTCTGTTGAGTGTGTGAGGGGTGAAATTGAGTTTGCTGACGTCGTGTACAGGTTAAGCCCTACTATCCGTGCAAGCAGGAAGGACTGAGCTGTGAATCTTGGTGAGGAAGATGGAAGATTTTGAGCATCAGAATGCTGGGGTGAAGATGCGAGTTGAATGTCTTGATCATGAATGTGATGGCTTTACTCTCAGCTTCAAAACTCATACTTGAGTATGAGTGCACGTGCGCAGCCTCTCATGTGAGATGTCGTGCTCACGTTGAATAGCTCGGAACAATTTTTTTTCAATCGATGCCATTCGTATCCCGAAAGGGACGGATGGTGGTATAATACTACCTGATGGCCAGTATGATCTTCCGGCTGGAGATCACTGCATCGGTCGTGAGGTTTCATCCCGTGGTAAGAGAGCCGTGCGTCAATCACACCTGGCCGCCCGTCTTGAAGGATTGACTGCTTGAATGAGTGGCGTTCAGTTGAACCTGGCGTAGATCGCCATCATTTGTTCGATCGCTTTTATCTCAACTGCGAGGTATCACTTTTGGAAGAGAACCCCAGACCTTGGTGTGCAAGAGCCAAGTATCGTGAGTTTGTATGAACGGGCGCAAACGAGCTGGCGAGTCGAAGCTTTGCGGCCCTAACCGTTTCGCACGGTCAGACGGGAGTAGGACAATCGCGATGTCGAAATGTTCAAGAGAGGCGGGCCGCTTCGCATTGACAATCTGCAAAACAAACAGCCGAGCAAAGTGCGCGACGCAAGAAACAGATTAACTCGACCAGCTTACTTGAAGCAAGCAGCCTGGATGACCCTCGCTGTTGGCGCGGTCGCTATATTATATCCGCATCCGCGGAAGAATTCAGCCCTCACTGACTCGCACGCTAGCCAGCGTCAGCAGATCGGATGACCAGCTCAGAAAGCCCATGTTCGGCAGTTCGGACGGTCACTGTCGCACTTGCATGACGCCGTCAACCAAGATCCAGATGATCCTTCGAGGAAGATCCAGTGTGCCCCACTGGGCGACATGAAGGGGGCGCCATTCGCACCCGGATCGATTGCGCGAGGACTGTTCGTGTGTTTTTGTTCAAGATGAGAAGCCACGAAACTGAGCAGACGTAGAGATCAGGACCACGAGTGAGTGGGAGCGGTACACTCTGAGAGAGGACACAGCGGTTCCTTGCCTATTCCTTGCCTAGGCACGTCATGGGTTTGCCGCCGACTTCAGGGGCGTGTTTGCGATGAAGACTTGTTCATCGTTCATCGGGGTAGCTTGGAAGTGACACCACTTTGGCTGGTAATTGTCTATTCGCCGCAACGATCATCGGCATCTTACCCCGAGAACCATTGCCAAGCCGGCTTGAAGCGGTGTTGCATTTGGAATACTACACTAAAAGCAAATCTTCAGATTTTGGGCGTCTGAAGAGTTTGTTACCAACATTGAACGCAACACACAGACGGCAGACTCCAGCGTCGGACGAAGAAGTCCGAAGAAGCAGAAATTTCACCAGGGCGTGTCCAAAGACCAGAGGGTTGGACGACCGTCGATCGCTCAGACAAGGGCGAGAGCTTTTGAGCTACTTGGCATCGCGGGAGACGCACAGCCCATCAAGGGTAATCAATCAATTACACTATACGCAAATTGACTGACCCATGATTCACAACATATAGACATAAGCATATTTCCACCAATGGTCAACGTGGCATTGCGGCTTATGAGGGGCAAAGTGTGGACCAAACAATGGGGGCAACGTTCACCTGAGGCTGTGGGCAAGTCTCGGGTTCAGTGAGCAGGCTGACAGTCGAGCATTCTCAAATGCATTTGAATCAGGGCCAATGTTTGCTTTTGCTGTCACGATGTGTCTTTCGTCATCGACCTGGTCTCTGGGTTGGGTCAAGCCATCGCGTACATGGGCATGACAGCACACCAAGACACGGCTCTTCAGGAGACATTTGACAGGCCCTTGACAGGCGAGCAGGCTAACGAGTGCTCCTCATACGACTCTTGGCCCCTTTGCGCAACATACATAGTACACGGTATCCGTAGTATACCAAAGTGATTTCCTTGCCGCTCCCTGCACGTCTTGAAGAGGAATCACACAATCACGCAGCTCCAGCGGCTGCTCAGATACTGCTATCAGTCCCCCGTCCGGGAGGAGATCCACTCGGCCGAAGCCCCTCTTCGGTAAGTTCATCCGAACAACGCAACTCGAGTCGAAAACCTCTCCAACAGGACAGAACAGGACAGTCTCCCTGCAAGGATCGTTGGGCAAACGGGGATGCTGCAGCAAGGGGGAGCAGCCCAGAGGCCCAGAACCCAAAGACCGACATAGGGGCCGTGATTGTGCGTCTACGCGATGGCAGACGGCGTCTGATATGTAATGCAAGGACTGCCATCACCAGGAGCGGGTTTCCCACATGGAGGTAAAACAGAGCGCCAAATCAGTTGGCACGTCATAGGGAGACGACACCGACAGGTGCGGCCACGGCCTCGCAAGGGTGTCTCTGCCAATGGGCGATATCTTATTTGAAACTTCACTCCAGCACGCGCTGTTGGCGCGCTTGGCACGGCATGGCAGACAAGTTTATCCCAAACAATCTAGCGGCCCCAAGGATGCACATCCCGGGGTCGAGCGGGTCTCCCGAAGACCGAAGCCCAGCATGGAGGATGCAGGAACCCCGGACTGGCGCCAACAGACCCCGGTTCGGCGGTATGCAACTCCTGGCCTTGGTCGAGATTAAGGAATCTTGCTTCAGTGGGGGGACACTTCCCGATGTTGCCCATCCATCTGAGACCCACGACCTCGGGAGACGATATCGAAGCGAAGGAGGAGGTGGGTGGTAGGCGGTGGGCGTGTCTAAGACGAGGATGTGGTTCACCATGGCTGAGATATAACTCCAACTCGAGATGCCGTGTCGAGCCTCCCTTTCCTCTCTCTTCTCTCTCACTCTTTGTCTGTTGAGCCGCATCTTTCGCAGCATTCCTTCTTTTTCGAGTCACCGCTAGTTCGGTGTTTTGTCATTCATTTCACAACTCTTGTTGACCCTAGTGGTGAACGTTCATTCTCTCTCAACCGTTAAGCCTTCGCTCTTTGGAATAACTCTCCGATACACTCTTTCAACCCGAAGCCAAACCCTCAAAACTCGAACTACAGAAGAAATCACGAAACGATCCTCACCATGCGTTACACACTCTCTGGAGCTGCGGCCCTTCTCGGGCTCGCTGGTTCCGCCTCTGCCCAGATGAGAAGCGAGGCCTACTCCGACCCCCAGACCGGCATCGACTTCCAGCGTTACCTGCCCGCAAGCTACCCGTACAGCTTCGGTATCGCCGTGCCCGAGACGGTCGGTTCTGACTTCATTGGTCAGCTCGTCGTCCCCATCTCCGAGAAGGGCAACTGGGGTGCCGTCTCGCTCAAGGGTGGCATGTTGAACGGCCTCCTCTTCGTTGCCTGGGCCGACGGCGAGGACATCAAGACCTCCTTCAGACTCGGAAGTGCCTACTCCAACCCTGACGTCTACGACGCGACCAAGGTCTCTGCGACTCCCATCGCCAACGGCACCTTTGTCAACAGCACCCACTTCTCGTACACTTTCCTCTGCGAGGGCTGCATCATCGCCGACAAGACCTCCCTGACCAGCGAGTCCCCCATTCTCGGCTGGGCTTTCTCTGACGCCAACCCTACCGACCCCTCTGATGCCACCAGCGCCCTGAACTACCACTCTGCTGGATTCGGTCAGTTCGGCCTCAACATCGCCGAGGCCAAGTCCGCCAAGTTTGAGCAGTGGTCCAAGTACGCCTCTGCTGTCGAGACGACTCCCGTCCCCGGCAACGGCACCACCACCCCCGTTCCCGGTAACAGCACCGTCACTCCTCCCACCACCTCCAACTCCACCTACGATGTCATCGTCGTCGGTGGTGGCCCTGCCGGTATCATTGCTGCTGAGCGTATCGCCGAGACCGGTGCCAGCGTCCTCCTCATCGAGCGTGGCCCGGCCAACACCGTCCCCCTTGGTTCCAACATGGCTCTCCCCTGGAACGACACCCTGACTCCCTACGACATTCCCGCTCTCGGTTCTTCCATGACCTCTCTGTCTGGCATCAAGCTCTGCTCCGACACCGCCTCCACCGCCGGCTGCCTCCTCGGCGGTTCCAGCTCCATCAACGGTCTCAACTTCATCCACCCCCCTGAGCACGACTGGCAGCGCTGGCCCCAGGGCTGGAACTGGGCCGACGTCGCCAAGGCTGCCGACCGCCTGTACGAGCGCAACCCCGGAACCACGGAGCCCTCTGCCGACGGCAAGCACTACGATGACCTCACCTACAGGACCCTCTCCGGTCTCCTGAGCGCCAAGGGCTGGAAGGAGGTTGACTCCATCGAGTCTCCCAACGAGAAGGACTCCGTCTTCTCCCGTCCCTCTTGGTCCATCAAGAACCACCTCCGTGCCGGTCCCGCTCGCACCTACATGCCGTTCGCCGAGCAGCTCCCCAACTTCACCCTGAAGCTCGAGACCAAGGTCGTCCAGGTCCTCCGCACCGGCAGCACCATCACCGGCGTCCTCGCCCAGGGTGCCGACGGCAAGACCCAGATCATCAAGATCAACCAGGGCGGCAAGGTCGTCCTCGGTGCCGGCGCCATGTCCTCCCCCCGTCTCCTCTGGAACTCCGGCATCGGTCGTGCCGACGCCCTCGCCATCGTCAAGGAGGGCTCCGCCAAGACGGGCGTCACCCTCCCCGACGAGGCCGACTGGATCGACCTCCCCGTCGGCCACGGTCTCCAGGACCACGCCCAGATCATGCTCCAGTTCAACTCCAAGACCAACTTCTCGGCCTACGGCTTCAACGCCATCGCCAACGACCCCGTCGCCACCGACCTCGACCTCTACAAGCAGGGCTCCGGCCCCATCACCCAGGCCGCCCAGCGCATGCACCTCTGGACCTCGGCCGAGGGCGCCGACGGCCGCGTCCGCTACCTCCAGGGCACCGCCTCCGCCATGGCCAACGGCGTCGTCACCGTCCGCACGTTCCTGACCCACGGGACCTCGACCGTCGGCGAGCTCGGCATCACCGCCACCGGCAACACCGTCCTCAACACCAAGCCCTGGCTCATCGACGAGGCCGACCGCAAGGCCATGTCCGACTTTGTCCAGTACTGGCTCGACCTCACCAGCGGCAGCAACTCCACCCTGTCCTACGTCACCCCCGGCGCCACCCCGGCCGACATCATCGAGACCAAGATGATGTCGGGCGACCACTGGGTCGGCAGCGCCAAGATGGGCGCCGACGACGGACGCGAGGCCGACGGCACCGCCGTCGTCGACCTCGACACGAGGGTCTACGGCACAGACAACCTCTTCGTCGTCGACGCCTCCATCCACCCGGACCTCCCCACCGGCAACACCCAGGCCATCATCATGATCACGGCCGAGCACGCCGCCGAGAAGATTGCCGCCTACAAGGTCTCCGCCGGCGCCGGCACCGGCGCCGGCAGCAACAGCACCGCTCCCGTCGCGGAGCAGTGCTCCGGCACCACCAAGCGCGCCGCCCGCCGCGCCATGCGCTTCAGACGCCACGCCCACCTTCACTAGACGTGACGCGTGGATTCCCTCAAGTGCTGAGCGGACACCGGGCGTCGTCGGTACCGGGGCTGACGTCGTGTGACCTCCGGTCCTGAGATTTTTCAAGACCTAAATGTTTCGTTCTAGTCTATGTATAAATTTTCATTCTGTAAATAAATCATGTTTGACAGCCACTTGGTGCCTCTACTCGACTTTGTTCCGACGTGACCTGTGATGTTCGATCAGACGGCTGCTTCATAGGTTTGGTGAAACGAGGCGATGTTTCTGGCGTGACCATGCTTTTGCGGCAGGATGCTGCTCATTACATAGCAGCCTACTTTCTCTTCTCTTTACTTAACGGGTGAGAGTGACGCTTTCCGAGACGTCGAGTTTCTTCGTCCAAGGTGAGTAGAGGCCCTGGACGACTGATCGTGTGACGATGAGATTGATCCTGCGGGTAAATCAAAACGGATGAAGAGTTCATCGTGAAAGGAACCTTGCCTGTTACAAATAGACACTTCGTATTGATGCACGCTCTTGTACGAAATGGTCTCTCTGGAGGATTCGGTTCTTCCGCAGAGCATCACGTACTCTCACCAGAGTGATCTTGCTCAAGCTTGGATATTTCCACTCTGACGAAAGGTCGAGTGAACAATCACTGGCTATGCTGGAGCTTCAAGAGTTTCTATACTACCTGGTAGTGTCCATGTGAGAGTTAATCTCCAACATCACCGTCTCCTATTGTTGAGGACAAGAGACCATTACATCTCGCCAGAGAAGCAGATGAAAGTCGAGCTTGAGTTCCATGGCAGGCATCTTTACTCCGACTGATATCTTCTGTTATGCACCAGCGATCCCCCCGCCATTCTGTTGGTCACTCCGTCTCTGGAAGGTCGTCGTCAAAGCCTTCGGGCTCCTCATCGTCGATCCCAGCATCTTGATACTGCTGATATTCCGACACGAGATCGTTCATGTTCGATTCGGCCTCTGAGAACTCCATCTCGTCCATTCCTTCAGCGGTATACCAGTGGAGGAACGCTTTCCGCCGAAACATGGCGCTGAACTGCTCCCCGACGCGCTTGAAAATGTCCTGGACAGCCGTCGAGTTGCCAATGAACGTCGCCGAGACGTTGAGCCCGCGCGGTGGGATCGAACAGTGCGCCGTCTGCACGTTGTTCGGAATCCACTCGACGAAATACGACGAGTTTTTGTGCTGCACAGCCCGGATCTGCTCCTCGATCTGTTTGGTCGAGACTTTGCCTCGGCTTCGTGACAGTCAGCATCGTGAAACTGTGAAGCCAAATAAAACGTATCAAGATGATTGTGGCAACTCACTAGATGGCAGAGCACGTCAAGAAGCGCCCGTTCCGAAAGTCCGAGGCGGACATGACGTTCTTCGGGTCGAACATCTGGTGCGTCAGCTCGGGCACGCCCAGGTTCGAGTACGCCGCGGCGCTCGTCAGCGGCGCAAAGCCCACGGTGAAGAAGTGCAGCCGCGGAAACGGCACCAGGTTCACGGCCAGCTTCCTCAGATCCGCGTTGAGCTGGCCCGGGAACCGGAACCCCGTCGTGACGCCGGACATGACCCGCGACACCAGGCCGTTGAGGTCCGCGTACGAAGGGTGCGGCTGCTTGAGGGTGCGCCGGCAAATGTCGTAGAGGGCCTCGTTGTCGATGCAGAACGTCTCGTCGGCGTTCTCGACGAGCTGGTGGACCGACAGCGTCGCGTTGTACGGTTCCACCACGACCTCGGAGACGGCCGGCGAAGGGACGACCGAGTAGGTGGCCATCATGCGGTCCGGGAACTCCTCGCGCACCTTGGCGATGAGCAGCGTTCCCATGCCGGAACCGGTGCCGCCGCCCAGGGAGTGCGTGATCTGGAACCCCTGGAGGCTATCGCACGATTCGGCCTCGCGGCGCACGACGTCCATGACCTGGTCGACGAGTTCCGCGCCCTCGGTGTAGTGGCCCTTGGCCCAGTTGTTCCCCGCGCCGGATTGTCCGTACACCATGTTGTCGGGGCGGAAGAAGTTGCCTAGCGGGCTGGAGCGGATGGCGTCCATTGTGCCCGGCTCGAGGTCCACGAGAACTGCGCGAGGGACATACTTCTGACTCGATCCCTGGTGATTTTGTTAGAAAAAGGGCGGGGAAATTGAGAAGTGAACTGACTTCACTAAAGTAGACATTAAGCCGCTCGGATTGCTGCGCAGAATCACCCCGAAAGCTTCCTCTCGTCAGCATGAAGAGCTGGGGAAATGTCCTTCGGGTTACTCACAATCCGTCCTGATCGAGACCGTGCTCGTCATGAATCGTCTGCCTACGATGCAAATGCCTTGTCAGCCACTTCTTCGAGCCTTCTCGCGAGTTGCAAAAGAGACTCACCAAAAGGCAGTTCCAACCTGGTTGCCCTAAGCGTGGAATCAGCAAGTCTGTCTGGAACATTTCGAATAAGGGCGGCCTACACATTGGCCTGTCTGTAGATGGATCTGTTTGCATGTGTTAGCAAATTGTTTTTGGCTCTTCAAATACCAGTAATGGAACTCACGATTTCGCGCATGGTGACATAGACAGCACTAACTTGGTAAACTCAGCCTCGGGGGGATGTTGAGGCTGGCTGATGATGGCTAATTTTTATACAAAATATCTCTCATGTAGTAGAATCATAACATCGTCATTTTGGATGTCATTGATTCGTCCGGGTCTCACGGAGGCGTCCGCCGAGTCTCGGCCCAATGCAGAATGGAGGCAAGCAGATGGACCTGCCCGAAACGCCAGCGTACAACATGGAAAACGGCTGCCTGTGTTGGTAAGAATAATTGCCTGATGGACGATTTGTCGGAGCCTAAAGCCTGACAAGAGCAAAAAGGGACCTCGGTCGTGCCAAAAGAGGCACCTCTCCATGACAAAGACGATTCATTGACCAATCAGATCGTCTTTCGCGGTCAACAAATACCAATCAGTCTTCTGCAGCGAAGAAACGTGTCGTCGGTTGGACTTGAGCCTGGCCTGTTGCCGTGTGTTGCCGTGTGAACAAGACCTGGCACGACATCTCAAATGTCGAGTTATTCGGCTGCCTGGGCTGAAAAACTTCCATCGCTAATCGAGTTGATGGTAATGAAGGGGTGAGCTTTGCCAGGCATCCACATTTCTCAAGTCTGGACTTGGTCTGTAAGATCCGGTGCCTCGGATTTGACGGACTGCAGCATTTGCCACATGTTTGTCTCTCCCATCACTATTATTCTACTCTTGGATGAAGAAGCACACGAGCAGGCAGCAACTTCAATCTTTGTTTACACTACCTGGGTGACCTTTGGCGGGAGAAGCATCGGGTTGCATCTGACACCCCATGAAGTGATGACCGTTATAGTAAGCTCTATCGTGTGACGGGTATTTCCCATGCTGAGAAACGCACGATCCGCCATAAGATTCTAGCGTTGCCACGTCCCCTTCGTCTTGGATCCACCTGAAGCCATCTCGGCGAGGGCTTTGCGGTTGCTTGTCGTCCCGCTTACGGCATCACCATCAAGATTGAAAAGACTGAATGTGCTAAATCACTATCTGTAGTGATTTTCCACATCTTCAGTACTGGTGTCATAATGCAACAGGGTCAATCATCTTGGCGCATCTACGCACGTATCGATAACATGTTGGCGAATCACTTTTGATCATTTCCAAGTCCTCTGACAAGATCGAGAAGAAGAGTGAGAATACTTCTTCCACCCTCACAAAGACCTGTCACCACGGAGATGCGGGCTCAATGTTCGGTCCGATGTAGAAACATAGCCGAGCACACATTGGCCGGACAAGCTGGTGGAGAAGTCGTCCGAGCTGGCCTCTAGTCACTTGCTTGGTGTAGGTTTGCGGACATGAGCGGAGATCGGAAGGCTTAATTTCGAAGAGGCTTCTGATGAGGGAGCGCGGGGAGATGCTGTACTCCAGGCGGAATCATCTCAAGGTCCGCAGCCGTTTGGTGGTGTTGCGAATTCCACGTTTGAGTTGTGTTACGGGTGACTTCGGCACAATTGCCTCATCATCTCAACTGATTGATTCGACGTTTGACCCTATATATTTACAGCCACTGCGCCCTTTCTGTAGATTGACCATCTCCAGTATCAGCCTGCTATCATGCACTTGAGTCCAAAATGGCCCCGAGTATGACACCTTCCCCTATCGAAATCGCCCACATTGGTCTGCGGACAACATCTCCCGAAAGAATGATAGACTTCTATCAGCGTCTCGTAGGCGCAAAGGTCGTTCTCGCCAATGACTCCATCTCCGTCCTCGCGTGGGACCAAGAACACCACCGCCTCGCCCTTCTTCACGACAAGACAGCCGTGCCCAAGCAAGAGAACGCCGCGGTTTTGATCACGTCACGCTCAAGTTTGCTTCGGTCAAAGACCTCGTCCAGATCTACCGAGCAGGGAGAGAAGCCGGCATCATGCCCAAGTTCTGCCTCAACCACGGCGTCTCGACCAGTCTATACTACTCGGACCCCGATGGCAACAAAATCGAGATGCTGATCGAGGCATACGATAACGCGGATGAAGTTCAGAAGCACATGAAGAACTTGGACCCAGCCAACGTCAAGGCCGTCAGATTAGACCCCGAAGAGCTTCTCCGACGGGTGGATGCTGGCGAGAGTAACGAGTCGTTGAGAAAGGCTGGTTTCATCGGTTCGAAGCCGTTGGAAGCCAACATTTGAACGGACGTCGACGGAAGTCGTTGGGTGCAGGGACTGTGACTGCTATCTTCAACTTGGACGATGTGTAGTTGGCGGATGTCCTGGGGGGGAGTCGAATGGAAGATGGCAGATAACGTGTATCATTTGGGACGGGCACGCGATGAAAGCTAGGTCAAAGGAGGTCAACAACAACCTCATTCGTTGAGTGGTCTTTGCCGAAAGGCGACCCAGCCCAGTATTTGAACAGTTGTATTCGACTAATTGAGTGAAGGACTATAAAGTACGCCACATTTGCTGTAAGAAGATGAGAGTTTACCGCAGTGGTTGAATGCTGCTTCGAAACTTGAAGTCGATGATTACAAACTCAAGAAGCAAAGTCTCACTTCCTCCCCATTGCTGGTTTGCCCTCACCTCCTCCATCACACGCGCGCGGCATCTTCCAAAGTCTCAAGTTCATGGACTCAAAAGTCAAGACACAAGACGACCTAGACGACCTAGACGACAACAGCACCATTGATCGCCTTCAACTCGCCACCGGCTCCTGCTATCGTTGATCCTTGGGCTTTTTACGTTGCCTCTTCGGTCGATGACGCCGTGACGACATCCTCGTTAAATTCGGCCAGGGCCTCACCAGAAGCGTCCACGACCTGAACGCCAGGAACGTCCTCTGGGCAGTCTCCGCTCTGGGGATCGGCTCTAGACGGGCGAGTCAGCGGCAGATCTGCGATTGCGGGCGAGTTTCAAGGGGGAACGGGCGATATTACCGAAAGGTGAAGGGCCCCACGCGGCGTTCACCGCCGAACTTGCACTGCGCCTGCTCCGCCAAGCCGTAGTAGCAATGTCTGTCAACGAGGGCGTTATCTTGGTTTTCCTCGTGCTGGAGATCGACTCGTCAGTAAGTTGATGTCACGGGCTTCAGGTCGGCGACTGACGGTCACTACCAGATCCCATCTCTGCCCGGTCCGGTCGAATAAGCAGATTGATCTGCTCTCGAAGGGTTTGTAGTCAGGACGAAACCAGCTCTGGCAACCTCGCCAGATGTGGGAATAGATGTTGGCCTCTGTGGGGTGACTCTCTTCGCCGGACGTGAAGCACCCGGCGAAGGCACCGGAGACGATGGTTAAGGCGGAGAGAGCAGTGGTGATCCGCATGGTGACTTTGGAGAGGGAAAAAAAGTCAGCGATGTGAAGTCCAAGTTAGGGAGGCAGTGAGGAGAGCGTTGTTCGTGAAGACCATCTCAGGTGCGAACCCAAGACATTTATGAGTGAATCTGTCAAGGGCAACCATCCTGTCTGGGACTCGAGTTACTGAACGCGGACTCGACGCTCGTACAGCTTGCCCGAGAGCAAACCTCGAAAACGAAAATTGGTGCTGCTGCTCTGCTCGAAAAAGGTTTGCATGTCGCACAATAAGGGATGGCCTTCAGACGCAAACTTGTCCATCCGATCACCATGCAACCTTTCACGTCGGTTGCGTCGAAGATGAGAGTTGAAAGGGACAAAGCAGATCACGATTCGAGCTTGCGACTCTCTGCATTGAGTCTGCGGCATCCGCGCACACAAAACGGGACGCCGCAGGCCGACATTGTTGGTTGGGGGTAAAGAATACATGCAAGCTGTGATCCCAAACTCCCAGTACCACGTAAATAACAATTGATCTAGTCATAACTCATTATGTAAGCTGAGACGTGAGATCCTGGAGAGGAGGCATCGAGACGACGACGTGCCATATGATACCCCAACTGTACCTAGGAGGCGTATCCCTTGGGATAATTACATCACTTCTACAGAAGCAGCTGATATAGCTTTAGGGGCTGGAAATACTACCCTAGGGATAGATAGGATTATAATACTTCTACTATACGTAGCCTAGCTGTATATAGAAGCAATAGTTACCTAGTTATATAGGATATACTTATAAATCGGGTATTATTTTTTAGCTTTTAGGGAGGCTGAAACCGTTATAATACTAAAAATCAGTTAGTCTCTAACTATAGTAAAAAAATAGTAACTAATCTCTTTTTTTTTATATTTAGTAAAAGCCTAGAGAGACTAGTAGTAAAGTATCTAATGTGGAGTATGGTATAAGAAGGAGTACTCTATTTATAATATAGTAAGATACTTTTTAAATACTTTTCAATTAATATAGTTATAGTATTAATATATAATATAGAAGAAACTTTTATAGATAAATATATTCTAATAATAATTATAATAGATATAATAAGTATTTTTAATATTATACTCTCTAGTTATTTTATATTATATGTATATGAATAAGGCTAGGTAGAAAATATAATTCGTTAGGTTTATTAATTTACTATTTAGAGAAAAACTAGAATATATCTTAAGAAGTATATTATAGAAATAGAACTCCTGACTTATAGCTTACCCTAAGGTTCCCTAGCTTCCTTTATACTATATTTATTCTATATTAAACTTATATATAAGTTTAAATACTTCTAGTTGAGGAGTAAATAAAATAATAAGAAAAAGTAGTAAGAATATTTCTCTAGGGATTAGCCTAAGTCTTATTTTAGCTATACTAATACCTATATAATACTTATAATAGGAAAAACTATAGAAAAATTGATAGTTAAATTATAAGTTATTTTTAATAAGATATTAATTTAAAGTAAAAAAAATAATATTAATTTTAATCTAGTAAAAATAAAGCTAATCTATTTTATTTAGAGTTATACTACTCCTATTTATATAATTTAATATAGAGATATAGAAGTTTACTTTTAACTTATAATCTATTAGTTTAAAGTTTTTTTTAATTATAAGTTTAGTTTTTATTACTATATATAAAAAAAAGTTAAAATAACTAAATTAACTGCTAACTATATCTATAATATTAATAAAATATATTGAAATACTATATTATATTATATATAGAAAGTAGTATATTTAATCATCTTCCTAAAAGTTATATTTATAGCTAAAGTTTAATATTTTAGGCTAGATGAACTAGTTATATAATAGTTAGGTAGGATTTAGTTATATATAACTATAGGGTTTAATAAGTAGATAGATAATATATAAAGGGTTATAAATATAAAACTTTAAAATATACTTCTATTTTAGAATATATATTTTAATATCTTACTATTTAAGGAGTTTAGTATTCTTTTAGTATAATAAATACTAGATAGCTTAAAAGCTAAGTATAGTTTATATTTAAGTATTTTTAATATATACTATCTCTTAATATAGAAACTAATAAACTATAAATTACTATAAAATCAGGGTAATACTAAAAAACTAATAGTATTAACTAAAGCGGTTAGTATAGTCTTAAGGTTCTTATATTTAGTTTTTTAGTTTAGGGATTATAGTAGCCTAGAGGTTACTTTACTATTACTAGATAAATGTATAGTAGTTATAATATACTTAATGTAGGCTAAAGAATATATAGAATGTTATTTTATAGTATATTCTAATAATTTATAGATTATTAAAAATAATACTAATTATAGTTTTATAGTATATTAAAGTAAGGAGTTCTTAAGCTTTAATACTTATTGTTTATTAAAAGTAGAAGTATTTAATATTGAGGTTTATAAGGTTAGAGTTAATTTGATTTATATCTAGTAGAGGATATATTATAATATAGAAGAAGTTATAATATATTTAGATAATATAATAGTTATCTAATATTTTAGTAAGATACTAACTGTTTTTTTATAAAAGGAGATTTAATAGTTTTAGTAGTTAGTATTTTACTTATATCTACTAGTAAAAATCTTCTAGATTTTTAGATATAAGGGGATTAATAGTAATAAGGTTACTAACTAGTTTATAAAATTTGGAAATATATAAATTTATAATAAACTTAATATATAGCTATTTTTATATAGCTATATAAAGAAGAGGTAAGGGGAATATAAGAAGAAGATTTAAAAAGATTAATAGATTACTTAGTTTGCTAATAATAAAAATAGTATATTATAATATATTAAGCTAGGGTTAAAAGCTGACCTAAGGTTTTTAGCTAAGCTTCTTAGTTTCTTATAATAAGACTTATATTTTATTCTTACTATTAGGAATAGATATAGTAATTTTATAATATATTATAACTAATTTTAATATGATAACGCTAAGTAGTACTATTATTATAGTAAACTTAAGACTTTAATTTATCCTATCTTCTACTATAGAATAACTAGAACTTTTTACTAAAGTAAATAGTAAGAAGTAGTATGTTTTTTTTTAGGGATTAAGAAGAATATATCTATAGGTATTATTAGTATTAGAAATATAATTTCTCTAGGCTATAATAGTAACCTATTAGATCTTTTAATATAACTACTAATATATTAGATTTTAGATATTAAATTCTATAATTTCTAGGTTATTTTAATAGTTTGAAAAATCCCCTAGTAGAAACTATACCTATAGGTATTTCTAACTTCTAAATTGAACTTTATTATATTTTAAAGTTTCTACTTAAATTAGCTCCTTATTTCTATATCTTAAGTTATTTTATTATTAAAGTTTCTTAAGATTATTTTAAGGGAATTACTTAGGAATAAGGGATAGTATAATATATAGTAAGTTATAAAAGTAAGTTTTATTACTTATTATTTTTTTTTATTTAGTATTATTTTATTAGAAGTATATTATAAAAAAATATTTTAAAAGATATATAATCTTCTAGTTAATTCTAAATAGTATTTCTATAGTATAATATTTTATAATATTAAGCTTAGTTTTATAAAGTAATAAGTATATTAAGAAGATTTTAACTTTTTAATATTATAAAGTATTTAGGGTTTTAGTTAGTATATAGTAGTATATTATATTTATAATTTTTATTTTAACTAGATATTTCTAATTTTAGTTTCTTATAAAGGGGTATAGGGGAACGAAAGGAGGATATATAGTAAATATATAATTTTAATAAGGGATTTATTTATTTATTTTCTTTTTTTTTTCTTTCTATATCTATCTAAAAGGGAGAGGGGAGAAGTAGACTTACTTATATATACCCCTGAGAAATGCAGTTAGTTGTGCGAACGCCCTTTGCCTTAATATGGGGACGCCACGGCGTTAAACAATACTACTACTACTACTACTACTACTACTCATTATGTAAGCTCACAGCTTGCAGTGCTCTAGAGAACCAAACGCCGCATTGACAAATTTCCACGCCCTTCAAAACCTGCAGACTAGACACTGTAGAGCCAGGACTCGTTGTCCACCAGATCAACCGCTTTGGTCTGCTCCACGGGGCAAATCTTTCGAGTGTAACCACATTTCGTGGTTCCGCACCAGTTGTTTTCGTTGCACAGGTAGACCTGATACTTCCAGACGTGGCGCTTGTACCTCTTCTTGCAGCGGTCGACCTTGATCTTGTACGGCTGGTCGGGGCCGAACTTGTCCAGAGTATCGTACGCCCAGTTGTCCGTGTTCTTGGGCTGGCCTGGAGTGTTTGTTGTTAGTGGCCTGCGTTTGTTTGGTATGACGTGCAGTGCTCAACTCACTTCCGAAAATGCCACCGTTGGAGTTGCAGTATTGTATGACGCCAATCTTGGTGAGACCGTGTCTCTGCGCACGTTCCTTGACATTGGCGTCGATGTGGAAAGTGTAGTAAGAGAAGTCGGGTTCTGCGCTGAGAGGCGCCTTGATACAGCTGTCGGGGTCGCTGTCGTTGCGGGCGACGAGTCGTGAAGTGTGATCGTCGACCAACTCAGGCAGAGGGTTGGGTACGGGGTTGGCGGTGACGAGGCCGGCAGATGCCACGAGGGCGATGGCGGAAAGGAACTGAGAAGGACGCATATTTACAGCGTGTGGGCTTGTAGTTGTGCTGGATGAAAGAACGGAAGTTGTGAAGTTGAGAGAGAGACTCAAGTTGGTTGTTGTTAATAGGCAAAGACCAAGTGTCCACTGTGAGTTGGTGATGTGCATATCTCAGTGAGTGATGGCACCAGGCCATATATACTACAGAGTGAGACTCAACGACAATGTCTTTGCGGAGCCGCCCAAGGAGCAGAGCAATCGCATGGTCACCGGCTAATTAGTCAAGGCATATTGAGAATCTCGGCGCCAAGAATGTCTGGATCGTGGCGGCACAGCGACGCCGCTGAAATGAAGGTGTCGATCATTACTGCAATGTTTATTTCATGGGGAGACACCGTCAGAGCACATTTTTCCAACGGAAAAAACACCAATGTCAAGACCAGAGTCCCGCGTGGGCACACCAAATAGGCGATAAGGCGTGATGCCCAGACTCTGTCAACCAATTGCACCTTGAAGCCTCACAGCCTTCATCCATGTAACCCAACTGTTCAGCCACATGTCGAGAGCCACTGTTTCCTTTTTCGTCGCCGAGATCCAGCCTTGGTGCGGAGGAGCGTGACTCGTACGGTGAAAGGTTCATTTCCCGCGCCAGTCTCCTCCACACGGTGCCTTTTTAAACTTGAATCATCGGGAGCAAGGACGTTCAAGGCAATTCAGAGGATCACAAAGTGTACAATAGAGGTTTATCTCTGTTAGGATCGAGGTCTAAGATTGCAAGTTGGCTCGGGCTAAGCTGTGAACTCGTGGTTGACTTCCAGAACTTGTGGCTGAGGGGCTTGGTCCTCGTATTGACCTGCCTGTTAAAACGTGAGTAGCAACTGACATGGAAAGAATGACTCGAGGTAATCTACAGCCTATAGTGTTCTTGTTGTTTTCATCAAGTAGTGAGGACAACGGAGCACCGGTTCGGATGCATTTCCGAGGTGAATAATTCGATT
The DNA here is from genome assembly GCA_004366825.1 of Colletotrichum spinosum. Taxonomy (NCBI): domain Eukaryota; kingdom Fungi; phylum Ascomycota; class Sordariomycetes; order Glomerellales; family Glomerellaceae; genus Colletotrichum; species Colletotrichum spinosum. Next base: position 34,167 of record QAPG01000080.1, on the reverse strand, counting down.
GCGCAATGCTTCCGGTCCGGAAATGCGTGCTGGGGTATTTATGCGTACAAGATGAAAAGTGAGCTCAGGCACTCCAGCTCATATTCCGTCCTTGGGCGAGGAAAGAAACCTCTCGCGGACACCTCTTTTGGATTGCCTCCTGCGATGCATGTCTTTCTTGCTCTGCTTCGGCAGCTTCGCCGTGCCAGATGGGCCCTGTTTCGGGATTGCTCCGTGACCTTCATTACCCGGATTGATCCACCCAAGGCTCTGTTTCGCAAAGTCCAAGCCCACGCAAAGCGAGCACAGCATGCTACAAGATGCACCTAAGTACTAGATATTAGGCAACGGAAAAGATAATGGCTGCTCTCGACGGCCGACTACAGTAAAAACCAGCCGTCAAGCCCTCCACTGCACACAGTTCAACACAGCACACCTTTCTCGCAGCGTCGGTAATCCTTCAACCTGCTAGTTTTGATTGAAGTATCACCCCGAATTCTTCTAATCTACTATGCCAGAATGTTGGTCGTAACAGCTAGCTTTTGCTGCGAACTGCTTCATTCCCAAGACACCACTCAGATCCAACACTATCATTGCCTTGGACGTTGAACAAAACAGAGCAAGCCACGATGAATGTGGTGCAATGTCCAATGGGAATGAACATGAGGCCAGTTTTGAGTAGTTCGACGCCAATGCTCGTCAAGAAATGGCCCGTGGGACGTAAAACTACCCGAAGGAATTCCTGAGGCTGCGGTCACAGCACACATAAAGTCTCGCCTCCAACCGACTAACTCAAAATCGCCATCGTCGATAATGAAACAGTCCGAACCCAGACATGCTTTGAACGGTGTCATCAACAAGGACGCAATGTCAAAAATCGTCAACTGTGTAAAGAGGGCCCCCAAGCCAGGGTATGGGGCCTCTAGGCACACTCGCCTGCTGTCTTCGGCCAGGGTGAAGGTGCTTTTCTCGTTTGCGTGGGGGAGAGCTCTGAACTGTATGGGCCGAATAGTCGAAGAAAGCTCGTCGGTATGCGAGAGATTGGCTTGGGCCAGAAAGTGTTTTCTGAGTTCGCTGCAAGCGTTCTTTGCCCTGACCTCGTTATAAACAAGAACGGGGCCATTCGCGCCACGCTCGATGAATTGAGGCTGAATCAGTGCGTATACAGTTTCTCGGTTGACGAGCTTGAGGACTTCCGTCCAGATCTCCGGGGGTAGACTGATGCCTTTGGCAGTCGTAACATTCATCGTCGACAGGTTGAGGAGAGACTGGAGATATTGAGAGGCCAAGTATGTCTTGTCAAGGACGAGAAATGTCTTCCACATGGGAATGGCTCTAAGAAAAGCTAAGCCAACTGGCTTCATCGTGCGTCTGCACTAATGTCGTGACGATCTGGTAGACAGTTGCGAAGGCGGCATGTGGGTGATGGTCGAAGGAGAGAATGCAGAATGCCACTGCTTCTCCAAGACTGGGAACGAAGAATTGCAAAAAGAAAACTGAGAGTACGACCAGAGAGGTCCCCATCTATTTAGCGCCTCACCTCTCGAATATAGACCTTTAAAGTTACACTGATAAGAAATGGCCAGCTATCAAGTTCCATAAATGATGCTGACCTTGATGTCCCTCTGCCTCAGCTGACTTTGGATCAGCATTCAAATGAGACCTCGCAGGTAGAGTTGTTGGAGCCACAGTGTCGACAACGGGTCTACGCTATTTTGTCAAATCCAAGGCGAAGAACAAAACGATTGTTGATTCAAAGATTCCATGACCGACTTTCTGCAGAATAGAAGCTACTTGCTCCACACCTCCCGTCTCCGGATAGCCGTGGCCGTCCATGCCGTTGCACCATCAATAACCACGAATCCACGACTAAGTAGATCGGCTACAGTGCCATCAAGGTAGCTTTGTTAACGTGAAAATGACGACGAAAATAGTTTGACTTTTCTTTCGTCCGAGTAGGCGGCGGACGATGGGGACCACGGGGACGATGGACGACGGGGACGATGGCAGATTTCCTGTCACACGCGATGGTTTATAGTTTCGACCCGTTCAAATTGCAAAAGACTTTCTACTAATGCAGAACACTAAGCATTCCAAGGACTTAATTCTGCATTCCTTGACAGCATGATAAGGGGCTTTGAGAAGTTTTCTTGAGTTGAGCTGAGATAAATGATATGTAGAAGGATGAGGGGAGGTGTTTTGGACACCAATATCCAGCCCGTCTTTTGAGTGAAACAGCCATCTAGTTCCAGCAAAGGGGATATCTCACGTTATCAACGCGTACGGCTTGTCAAAGCACTCATCCCAGCCGCTCCTCGTGGATGTCCAGTAGTCTTCCAGCACAGCAACAGCAGCCAGTGGTAAGTAAACGCCCAGAGCCCGGCTTATACCTGACAAGCCAGCCACAACTCTCTTCCGATCTGCTGCACCGCCGTCCTTGGCCTCGAAGCCGGCGACGATGAGCGGCCATATCACGCAGTCCCTCATGACACGGGATTCTGCCGCCGCGTCGAGCAGCGAGATGAGTCGCCTGCAGTGGATGGTCTTTACTGCTTTCCACCCGCCGGAGGACGGCAAAACACCGAGGTGCTGCAGGGATGAGAGAGCATATAGAACCACTGCTGATTGGTAAGTTTGGGCCATATGGAGGAAGTCTTCCGCCATTTCAGTCTTCTCCTCGACCCAACTCTCAGGCGAGAACTCGATAATTGCGTCGAGTAGCTGTTCAGCAGCAGTCTGAGGCGATTCGGTGTTTGCTGGCCAAGCCTCTGTTGCGACCAAGTGTCGAAGGCGGTTGATGGAGATGATGCCGAGCAGGAGATCGTTTGGGCACGGGAGACAAGGATAGTAGCCCGTGCTGTACAGCTTTATGATAATGTCCCGGTTTTCGTATGCTTCGATGGGCTCGTATAAGTCGTCTGCTGGACTTGATGTGTTTGCTAAAACGGACGTGCTGTTCGTTGACGACTTAGCTCACTGTAATATTCATCGTTGAAGATGGAAATGGTAGCTTTGCTCCAAGACTATGACAGATAAGATAAGGGAGAACTCACAGTTTCGTAAAGAGAAGCAGAGGATGGAGATGTAGATGAGCGCGATACATATTTTCGTATCCCCCTCGCATAGCAACCATCGCCGCCAGACCATTCAGGTGATGACGCCAGTTGTTCACAGTCAAGGAACCCATGAGCTGTGCGTATGAGTGACTATTGGGCACGATTGTCTCGAAACGTGACTTACGTCCGCGTAAAGGAAAACCATCACGCTGGCCATGGTGGCGTCCGTAGTCAGGAGGCGACTATCCAAAAGGCTGTAGTTCAGGGCCCGAATTGCCGTACTTCGATGCATGTGGAACCGAGCGCGTACTTCGGTCATCAAGGGGTCATTCTTTCTCTGCGATAATCTGTGCATGCGATGGTCGATGGCCATGGAGACAAGGGCATGCTGTATTGCCAAAGGTAAATAGTGAATAATCGTTACGGGGACAATCCAAGGGCTGGAAGCCAGCTGGTTCGATGTGAAGGCCGGGTAGACTTGTTCATTCCCTGGCAACAAGACATCAGCAATGTTCAGCCGCCTCACTCAGTCGTACTCACAATACAGTGTGGCCTCGACAACGTCGCATGTCACTGACCTCAACTCGGTTCCGGGAAAGATATGAACTAGCTGACCAGTGACGTGGGCTTGGGGTATCTCTGAAACAGTGATGGCGGTTGAATTGGACGTGTCATTCTTGTCTTGGCGTGGTTTTCGTTTCCACGTCCGGCTCTTCACTTTCCCAGGAGCAAGCCATGTCAACGGCTTCTTGTCTTCGTACCCGGGACACACCACCCCGGCCTTTTGACACTTGGTGCAGACGGGGCGAGTCGCGTCGCAAACTAGGCGCCGTCGCTGGCATTCCCAGCACTGCTTTCGCTCGCCGCCGCCTGAGGTTGATTGACTGTTGGTGGAGGCCAGCGCCAGCCTTCGGGACGCGGAGCTCATAAGGGGCTTTGGCCACACCGAAATCAGATGTACGGCGATACGAATCGGGCTATTGAGAGTAAATAGGAACCAAAGGAGTTGAATCGGTTGGAAATGGACTAGATTCACGGACACCCGTATGAGGTTGATGATTGAAGTGAGGGGTTGAGCTGAGCTGAGATGTGAAGACAAGTCTTGGCCAGTCTAATACCCCAAAAAGGTCAAGCGCGTGGAATCCTTCGAGAATCTCATGCTTCGTCTGGTAATTGGAACAACCTATCAGAGTGTACGACGACCAGATGTGTTGAACGATGAAGCCTGTTTTGGGGCCAACAGCCTACCTAGCAGCTGCTGCATCTTGACGTGTGTTTACCACTGGTGGGTATATCGAGCTGTCAGTCAATCCTCAACTTTGGTATCTCCTTTGGCAGGGTGGGTTGTTTTCATTTTTGCTCATGCACTGCGGTCGGTATCTACTGAAAGTGAAGTTCGATTTTTTTTAAAGGTAATTATTCAATCCCTGCAACCGCCCACCCATCGACATATGTTACCATGAGCAAAATATAAAGGAACCTCCTCGACGGGGAATTGAACCCCGGTCTCGAGCGTATTTCTTGAGATCTAAAATCACAGTAGATGACAAGCTCGCATCCTCACCACTAGACTATCGAGGATCGATGTACATTATTCACCTCGATGTACAATATTCACCTCGATGTAACGCGAGGCCCGCTTGGGGCTCATGTTACGCCCCAGCAGCTAGCATTACGAATGAGTCGGCAAGGTGGATCTACGACACATGAGTTAATCTTCAGGAAGCTGAAGCTGGTGGTGTCGCAGGAGAAAAGGACCGATCTGACAACGGCGAATAATTTTGGATCCATCTTGGTCTTAATGCATAGTTTTTCCTTATTTCAAGAAACAGAACAGCACGTGAAAGCTTATTAGCTGTTGAATGTAACGATTAATGAACTTGTCTGAGCTGCGGTAATCTCATTACGCGTCCGTTGAGATACCAACTCTTGAAGTCATCAAAACACGTAGCAATGTAAGCTTCCTAGGCATTGAAGGGCCATACCAACGGAACAGCCCATCCATCACAAGGGTTCTTCTCTTCTACACTTACACCCACTGGGCGTCCTAGTCCGAAATTTGACAGTAGTGTGCTCACATCCACAGGCGCGCTGACGCGTGTTGAGGAGAATGTTGCTTGATATCGAGTAGTGTGAGAGCGCCAATTTATGCGTAGATGATAATTATAATACCCGAGCGGTGCTGAATTTGTAGTATGAGGATGACTGGATGTGTTCATTAGAGAGAAGGGGCAAAGGAAGGCTAAAAAAGGACAGTATCTGACGTAGGAGAGCAAAAGACATGCGCCGAGGGGGAATCGAACCCCCGGCTCCCCGACGCTGCTTGGTGGCAACGGAGAATTTTACCACTAAACCATCGGCGCTGATTGGTTGCTCAGGGCGGAAATTTGTTTACTCATGTAGTCTACTGTCTCAACTCCATCAGACCAACCAGAACCTGGATCTCCTGAGCTTGACAGTGGTGCCATCATTTACTCTTACAATTGCAGGGTCCTATAGACTGACTCTCTGTAGCCAGATATGCTAGATATATGGTCTGGTCATGAAATGACCAGACCATATATAGCTTTCTCCTATGAAGCGCCTCTTATAAAACAGCTGTCCTCGCGATGACAAGCCTACATAGACACTTCGATGACGGTGTGTGCCCTCAGTTTCTAATTATCAGTTAAGTAGGCGAGTTCCATGTGACTTTCTGTCACGTTGGCTTGCCGCTCTTCAAACACAGTCGGGGCAGAGCAGGGTATTCTATCTAGAGTAGTCTTCTGGTCGGAACGCAGCTCCTGTCTTTCCGGCTCCGAGAGGGAGCGGTCTTCGAACCGATTGCATCGTCTGTCGCTCCGTCTGTTGGTGGTAAATTACAATTTACTACGCTCCCATCTCGTTCCTACGGAGCAAGAAGTCAAGGCAGAAATGGTAGCGAGCAAGCCAAGAGTCCAATACAACTGTCATGGAATCCAACGAAAACAAGAAACACACAGCTTGGCGCTGGCAGGTTTCCGCGGTCAACCAGAGAGAGTAGCCAAGAACGGTGTTCGGCGATGGTCCTCGATTCGCTTTGAGTCTCCAAATGCGAGATCCAACGCCAAGAGTCTATAGACACCAGACGAAGCTGCAACATTGCCGCCGCCCTCTGGTCAGAAGTTTATACTTGCATACAACGAGGCAAAACACACAGTAGTAGCAGACGCAAACAAGGTCGGGATGAACTCTCTGCCCCGGCCAAGCTTTCAAGGCACACGCCAATCGCTCGCTCTTGGGCCACGACGGCTATCGTTCATTGCGACCCTCTCTCTGCCCGCCCGTTCGTAACCCGGTTCCTTGCAGCCCTGCAAAACGATCCCTGCTCGGTGTCGGAAGCGGCGGGGGTTTTCCCCTTTTCCCCTGTTTTCCCTTTTCTCGTAAAGCGAGGCAAACCTCGCCTGAATCGTGAACAGCTCAGGCTTCCCAGAAAAGACGTGGTTGCGATACTTCGTACCCAGCTGCTGAGTCCGAAGGCGTCGGATTTCCAAGAATGGCTGGCTGGAACAATCCAGTCGCCCGACGAGTCTGGACATTTTACGTGACCACGTCGCATAGCCTTGTTTCCAAGCGCACGCTTCGGGCATACAGTCCGCTTGACAGTCTTGAGCCCCGTGTCGTGTTCGCGCTCGGGCCCATTGTGGTGGGGTTCTCTTCAGAAAAGAGTTCGCACATCGTCAACCCACTTCGGCCCCATCTCGTAGCCTCCCATGAGCGGGTAGAGACAGGCTTGCTAGGATCCTCACAGCCCTTTGGACACATCAAAGAAAGACAATTATTCACCCATACCTGTACCTAGGATTTTCTGGGTAGAGTGCGAGCGCTTTGACCGTGGGTTGCTGTTCAGGTGGTGGTGTCGTCTCGCGGGATCCTCACCAACCTGCTCCGTTTCTGCGCACCACACCCCCCCTCTTTTGCCAGGGCTGTGCTCCATATTCCAGCATTCAGATCGTCGTAGGGCCACTGGTGAGACTATCATATGACAGTGACAATGGGGAACAGCGGAAGACACAGCAGCGGTCACCAGCAAAGAGCGCGGAATTAGAGGCCTCCTCATTATCATTATCCGTCGTAGTACCTGACCAACTTGACATCAACGCAGAATTATGAGCACAATTCAGGGCAGAGTCGACTCGACGTCCATCAGCGGCCCCCGTGTGTATGGCGCGCCGTCGTGTGGTGTTCGCTCTGCCGCGTATCGAAGGGTGCTCTCCTCTTCCAATGAGGCTCCCCCAACACCATGTAGCGCATGCCCAAGCTCCTCTTAGAGCGGCTTATTCCTGACTTTTTCTCTTCATCTTCGCCCTTGCCCGCTACACCCCTGATGGTGAATGCTGCTTGGTCGCTCTTCGCACGGACGCGTCGCTGTCGCCATCCTCCTCCGATATCCAAAATTCTGTTCTCTTCTGAATGCCCGGTTCTAATGGGATGTCGCTGTGGTCGCTTTTCGAGACCGAGGGGCGGCGCTCGGAGCGGATGTACGTGTCGCTGGGGCCGGTGTTGTCGCCGCGTAGCCTGCTGTTGAGGTAGGCGGATCGCGACTGAGAGTTGACGTTGGAGTTTGCGTAGGCCGACGGTTGCGTCGGCGGTGTCTTCTCGCCGAAGAAGAAGAACCAGATGGATCGGGAGAGTGATAGGTTGGCGGCGGTGATTCCGATGTAGAGCTCGAGGTTGGACCAGATTGCTGTTACGGCGTAGACATCTGGGGGATTCCGTGTTAGTAACGGCAGGACAGGCGGGTTGAGACAACTACATACAGCTCAAGTCAGACGTTACCAGACCAAGTGACGCGGCTCTTGCGATACCGAAGCCAGTTGCACTGCAGGATATTAGCATGATGTGGTGGGAGGTGCAGAGTATCGTGACTTACATGAGACCAAGGCTCATCAGTCCAGCAACGGACAACTTTGTTGACAGAGGAATGCGGACTTGCCAGACGACAACCAGAGGCAAAAAAGAGCACAGCAGGTCCGTCAATACAGAATATGCTGAGGTATCATCTGGTCAGCAAGATATCCAGCCCCAAGGCGTAACTAAGGCGCGAGTCTTACAGATGGTCAGGTAAATTGCGTAGATGCGGACCTTGGCGTCCCAACACTTGCCCACCCCTGTCCAATACGCCTCGACGGGATCGCACTCGGCCAGCAGGATGACAATGACGCCAAAGTTGGTGATGACCAGGCCGCTCATGACGGCCCAGAGGAAGTACTTCAACCGGCTCGAGTCCTTGATGCGCAGGAGCAGCAGCATGATGGAGCACTTGAGCAGACAGATGCTGGCGAAGAGGAGGATCTGCCCGAACCAGCCCAGCATGTTGTTGTTGACATAGTCCTCGGTCGAGATGTACCACCTATGCCTGCCGTTACCGCTCGCGCCCTGGGCGCACTGGACGCCGTATCTCACGATGCCCAGGCTGGCCGTGACGGCCATGAGGTAGTCGTCCCATCCGACGTGGCGCAGCGAGAAGCGCACGTACAAGCGCAGCGACGTGGTGGCGACGACGAGGAAAACGAGCACGCCGGAGATGGCCAGCAGCACTGGGTTGACGTTCTCGTCTGGCGGCAGAGGGATCGGAGGCGTGACGGGCGCCATTATCTCGTCGCTCAAGACACGGACGGGCCGTCGACGACGTGGGCTGTTGAAGCTACCAGATAACCGGACGACGGAGAATGGACAGGTCAGGGAACCTGCCTGACTGAGATCGGGGCCAGCAAGGAGACGAGGGTTTGTGCGCGGCTATAGGGGAATCTGGGCCACGCGCTGGAGATAAATGTGTATGAGATTAAAGAAAGGAGAGGGTCCCCGTCGGGATCAACGACCCACGGGAAGAGAAGGGGTGGTGGCTCTTTTGTTGCTACCTACGCTCTGCAAGGCGACTGGGCGATCGCCAAGATCTGATTTAAGATGGCAGCGGGCTCTGCCCCAGACTTTTTTTCAACGGGGATTCTGCGCGTACAGCGTCTGTATATGTGTCTCTTTGTGTGGTAGTGTACTGGTGTTGTACAGATATACCCAGCCAAGAAGATGAGGCTGTGATGGGACGTTTAGCCGTCTTCAGAGAGGTGCGACGGAGGACTGGGGCAGACGATCTGATGATTTGATGCAGGTTATTCACCCACTCCTGGGCAGTCTTCGTCTTGCTCTTCCGCGGCTGCATGCGAGACAGGCCGAATAGTGGTTGCGTTCTGCAGGGAGAGGAGGAGGAGGAGGAGGAGGAGGTCAAAACACACGGCGCAAATGTCTCAGACGGGCGAGACCAGCAGATCCGAAGTGTTCATCCCGCCGGTCCGTCGAAAAGTGCGGCAACGAGAACGTCGACGCGGTGTAACGGTAAGATGCAGCTACCAAGATTTCGAACGTCAAGGCGGCACACCACTGTAGAATATCCTTCTCGGGTGGATGAGTTGCTGTGACAGACGGGAACTAGAGTAGCGTCCGTAGAGGGGAAGTCTTCGTGAATGGTTCTGCTGTGGATGTCGTTGTCTTGTTCACGATGGGGTCAAGTGGCCCTTTCTCTACTACGTGAGAGATGAGCAGACAGTACGGAGTAAGCGGACGAGAACTCGCCCGTCAGTCTCGTATTGCAAAGGAAACACATCGGAAGGCAGTCGGATACATCATCCCACCATTCCATCCATCCTCTCCTCAGACGAGAACCGAGTTTGAGGGGGCCTCCATCCCAACGCTCGGCGCATCACGTTGGTCTGCTGAAGATAATTTGCCCAGCATCCTGGCCTCGGACCCATGTGGGTTTCCTCCACGCCGCAGCTGCACATCTGACAGGGACGAAGAAGCCAGCCCCAGCTCGTGGCCTGTTGCGCAATGCGCCGCAAGGGGTACGGATACAGCAGCGTACAAGTACGTACTAATTACTATGTACGTAAAAGACGTGATGCCGAGCAAAGACGTGTGAGTACGAAGCGTACGGAGTTCTACAGTACACGACGAGTTGGTTACCATTGTGGTCTAGTCTGGTGGAAGTTCCGCGTTGCGCAATGCAGCACCGGACGATTTCCAGATTTGTGGATTTGGCAAATATGACGAGAACAGGGTCTCCTGCGCTGCCGGTGCTGCTCCGAGGAGGTGGTGATGAAGATCGTCTCCTCCCTGTGACTTTGCCATCCGATGCTCCCGTCACCTCTCACAATGACCGAAGCTCGATTACTGGACGCTGTGAGACATGAGCAGCGCGGAGAGGAAGTCTATTCGCCAGAGCAGCTCGACATTGCTACCGGTCGACTTGTTCTTCGGAATCAAGGTTATTACATCGAGTTCGAGGATGAAAGAAAGTTTTGCCCGTGCTCGCGGGAGCTGCCCGAGGCTAATATCGTTAAATGGTACGTGAGCAGAGGATGCCATCATGGAAATCAGGGGCATCCTGGAGAACCGGCTGTGTCCTAGGATCGTACACTACAAGTACGTGCCCCTCTGGAAAAGAGAGAGAGACAGACAGAGAGGGAGAAAGAGAAAATCTCGGCCCGTAGTATGGACCAGGACACACCGTTACGACAGCCATTCAGCAGCAGCGCTGTGTGAAGGCGTGGAGTTGCAGTGGACTCACTCATCTTGTATGAGCCCTTGATTCGCCCCGACAGGGACAGGTCGACATGTCGACATGGGCTGGCTAGAAGATCCCTGAGTCATGAACCCTTCCCCGAAGCCATCGTCTGCCCCGGCGCAACTCCGCAACTGATGACGGTTCCCGCCGGAAGAGCAACGTCAATGCCACGGTGACATTGCCGGGCACAGCCAGGACTCCGGCGGATGCGACTGATACCTGGTGATCCTCCCATGCCCCATGCCACCGAGCTATCGTACACTAACACTACAAGTACTGACCAAGCCAAGGCAGCCAAGCATAAGATCATGGGTTCTCCTGCTCCGTACTTTTCTAGCTGTTTCCTCTCTGTTTCTATTCCTCTGCGGCCTTCTTTCATTAGGGTAAGCTCTTCGCTTCGTTCTATAACCTGCCTTTAAGGTACTCTGAAGTCCGAAGGCTCGGTAGCATTCTCGCTGCCTCTCGACAAGTGCTTATTACCACCCCGTCTTCTCGCCAAGAAGAGAGCTGCTGGTCCATGCATCGCCATCCTCCCATCTCCGGCTTCTCAGGCGTTGATAGCTCGGCACCCCACTACACGGCCGATAATGTTCCTTGAAGAACTTGGCGGCCCGGGGCCGGAGGCGACTAGGATGGATATTGGCCTAGGCCGCGTGGTTCTTGATCAGCACATACTCATCACCTACGTAGCATGTACTCACTCTGTTGTGGGCAAAGTTGCCTTGTGTGGTCTTAATATCCGCTTATATTGAATTGCGATTTTTGCTGCCCATGCTGTGGGACGTACGTACAAAAAGGCTGCAGCCAGCTCTTTTCCGCGATGCTTGTGCGAGGACCGCCTTCGCCCCCAACTCACTAGCGAGTCGATCCAGTCCTGTCCAGAATTGAGCCTTTGCCAGGAGGTCGTGAGGTGGACGTGCAGATATCAAATCATATCACATCGCAGACACACTTCCCCTGGAAAGCTTGTCGCGTTCTGTACGTGATTACAGGTCGTCCAACCTTATCAAGATCCGTCGTTGGCCCGCAAACCCCGTCTTAGCCATGCTTGTCAAGTTGAGTCTCACCACCCTCGCCGCCCTCGCCGCCCATGTCTGCGCAGCTCCTGCGCCGCAGCCAGATGGAGCAGCGTACGATTATGTAAGTTCTCTTCTTCGTCTAGTCCTGGTCTGAGGTTCTTTTGGGGTAGCCTTCGTTACGGGGTTATCATGCACGTCGTCTCGCTTTGACCTCACTTTTGCTGTAGAGACCAATGGCTGTGCCGTCGTAACCAGCGGTTCTGTCACTACCCGACGTGTGCTGATCATGTTTCCTACCAGATCGTCGTGGGCGGCGGTACGGCAGGAGTTGCTGTCGCTGCGCGTCTGAGCGAGGGTCTGCCTGACTCGAAGATCCTCCTCATCGAGGCGGGTCCCGCGGCCTGGGACGAGCCCAAGATCAACGTCCCCGGCATGAAGGGCTCGACGCTGGCCACAAAGTACGACTGGAACTTCACGACCGTGCCGCAGACCCATGTCAACGACCGCGTCTTCACCGTCAACCGCGGCAAGGTTCTCGGCGGCAGTTCCGCCCTCAACCTCATGTCCTATGACCGCTCAGCCGCCGTCGAGTACGACAGCTGGGAGGCCCTCGGCAACATTGGCTGGAACTGGGAAACCATGATCGCCGCCATGAAGAAGTCGGAGAACTTCACGGGCATCAACACCGACACGTACGGTTCCGCGGGCGTCGGGGACGGCGGCCCTGTCAAGGCCGTCATCAACCGGATCATCCCCGAGCACCAGGAGTCCTGGATCCCCACTATGAACGCCCTGGGCATCAAGACCAACCTGGAATCGCTTGGCGGAAACCCCCTGGGTGTCATGTACCAGCCCAGCAGCATCGATGCCACCCACTACAGCCGCTCCTACAGCGCCAACGCCTACGTTCCCATCGCTGGTTCCAACTTGGAGATCCTGTCAGACACCGTCGTCACCAAGATCAACCTCGAGGCCGTTGGCTCCGAGCAGCAGGCCACCGGCGTCACCCTTCAGAATGGTACCATCATCGGCGCCAGCAAGGAAGTCATCCTCTCCGCTGGCACCATCCAGAGCCCAGGCCTCCTCGAGCTCTCCGGAATCGGCCAGGCGTCCGTCCTCGAAGCGGCCGGCGTAGAGCAAATCATCGACCTCCCCGGCGTCGGCGAGAACCTCCAGGACCACCTCCGCATCCAGAGTTCCTACCAGCTGAAACCCGAGTACACCTCCTTCGACATCCTGCGCAGCAACGCCACCTATGCCGCCGAGCAGCTCGCCCTCTGGAACGCCGGCGAGGTCTCCCTGTACGACTACACCGGCAGCGGCTACACCTTCACCACCTGGGCGCAGGCCCTCGGCAACGACTCTCGCATGGTGTCCCTCGCCAGGACAGCCGCCGGCGAGGACCCAAGCATCGTCGACCGGAAGAAGCTCGAGTTCATGTCCGACCCGACCGTCCCTCAGCTCGAGGTCATCTTCTCCGACGGCTACACCGGCGTCAAGGGCTACCCGGCCTCCACCTCGCCGCTCTTCGGCAAGGGCTTCTTCACCCTCATCGCCGCCATCATGCACCCGATGAGCCGCGGCACCATCCACATCAACCCGGACGACGCCGCCGGCAAGCCCGTCATCAACCCAGTCTACTTTGCCCACGAGCACGACCTCGAGGCCGCCGTTCAGGCCATCAAGTACTGCCGCAAGATCGCCACAACCGAGCCCATGGCGTCCATCTGGGAGAGCGAGTACGAGCCCGGTTTGGACGCCGTCCGGACCGACGAGCAGTGGAGGGAGTTTGCGCTCAACACCACGCTGAGCATCTTCCACCCCGTCGGAACTTGTTCCATGCTGCCCAGGGAGGATGGCGGTGTCGTCGACGCCGACCTGAAAGTCTACGGTACATCCAACCTCCGGGTCGTGGACGCGAGCGTGATTCCCCTTTTGATCTCCGCCCACGTCCAAACTGCCGTCTACGGTATCGCCGAGATTACTGCCGAGCGTATTATTGCCGATGCAAAGGCGTAGATGATGGTACACGTTGTCCCGTTATGAGACGGCTAGAGGAGATTTTCTAATAATACCTTAGTAATGCTATAGCCTATGAGTTACATGTTGACACTGTGCAAGATACTCCGTGATTCATCCTGAAGGTCTCATCGCGGTTTGGAGAATCTATTGTCCTGGATCCATGATCCTCTACTGCACGCACGCACTTTCCCGTCTATGCTTTGCACTGACTCTCGAGGTTCAGGCGCTGTATGGTGGTGTGTCGTCTTCCGACTCCTCGTCATCTTCAGAATCTTTCACCCTCGACTTTTCGGTTGCAGCTTCATACGGGAGAGCCGCGTTTGCACGGCAGAGTTCTCGAACACCCTGGCCTCGCATCCGGCGGAACGGAGATACACCAAACTTCTCCAGTTCTTGACACAGGAAAGTCTCATCTATCTGGCGGTACTGGTTGAAGAGACTTGTGACTCCCCAATCATAGAGGTCTGCCCAATAGACAGTATCCACTGTCCTTTGTACGCCAGAAAGATCTGGTGTGCGATATGCTTGCCCGCTTGGAGTATACGTCCAATTCGAGCGAGCCTCCCAATCCCCTATGCTTCTTTCTTCGTGATAACCGTCGGGCATACGCCTCAATATCGGCCAGACTTTTTCGTGCACGCTGGCACTAGCTCACAGACTTCGTCAGCCTCTGCTCTTTGAAAAACTAAAAAGAATAAACAGAGCTCAGGAAGTTCCATACCGTGTTATGCCCGTTGTGTCAATCAAATCATGGACGTCGACATTTCGGACCCATTCCGGGGTAGGGCCCCATATGTAAGCGACGACAAACCAGCTGCCCCTCACGAACAATTCTCTCCATTCCGGATTAGCCACGCGGTCGGCTTTTGAAGAGAGCTTCGAGAAGACTATTCTGCAGCCGAACCTCTGCGGGAGTCCCCTGCTGCATGTGACCTCGTCGTCTCCGGGTAGGGCTCTCTCCATCACCACCCGCTGGTCTTTGTTGTGAACTTCGAAATCGGTCCAGTGCCAAAGGCTTTTCTTTTCGCGTTTAAAGTCGTCTCTAGGGCGGTCTTTGAAGCGGAAGCGAAGGAGCATGCACCAGGGCGAGTCCTGTCTCTTGTCCGCGCCTTGGAAGCCTTGCGCGACGTGATGGGATGAGATCATCCACCGGAACCTGCATTTCTCATAAGAAGGGAATTTGTAATGAACATGCTTATAGAGGCTGAAGCGAGGTCCTGGCTTCCGAGTAAGAGCAATCTTTTTGCCGGTGGATATCCAGGGGCTTTCGGAAGGTGCTTCATGGCTTGGATCCGAAAGACCCCAGTATGGACGCTCTGCTCTCCCTTGGCTGGTTTCCCACCTTTGGACACGCAGGTCTGAATCTGACATTTGAGCCTTGAGGTCTGAAGGATGGAGTAGTTGGAATTTGTGTAGAAGCGTAATCTGCTAGGTTTGGGACAAGCAAGTGGTCAACACCCTTCTTCAAATAGATGCCCACCATACTATCAAGGTTGGACTCCGCGTGCAAGCAGATGCACCATCCATGTCGGCTTCACCGAGGCCGCAGACTAGACCTCGGCTCGCCCGCGCGTTGACTCTCGGGAAACGCAGCAACTATGTACACGCACATAGCAGCGCGTCGATAGGAGACAAGTGCTGTGTTGACACGGACGTGTGTGAAATCTTTCAAGGGGGTCATTGGTTGCTTCAGCAGCGTTGGATGTCTCATCTTGCGTGGCGAAACTTACTGATGATGGTGGCGTTTTCTCAAAATGTTATGGTCCCAAGTTTAATTAGCATTACGCGAGGGCTCCCAAGTCAAAACGAACCACATGGTCATGCTATGAGTTCTGAAGGCACGTGAGCAAAAGCAAATGGAGGCTCTCCAGTATAGCCAGCCAGGTTTCGGGGATGAGGGAGCTTGGGTGTTGAGATTGCACCGCCGAAAGTAAGGCAAAGTCTCAAAATATCAGACCTTCAGAGGAAATGTTTATTTTGAGTCGTTTCCTACTGCTTTCCATTTATTATCAAGCCCGCCGACAATGGTAAGTAGCTGAGGTATATGTATTGGACCTCCAATATCCTAATTCTACGTGCATTGATTCAACATCTGCTTCTGTGACGAGGGCAGTTACTCAACATGTAGTTTAATGACTGAATTCCGCCCCTCAAACTTGAGTTTTGATATATCCCCAAGTCGTCAGCACCTTAAAGCTAGATAGAAATGTCCACAACGAGTGATACGTTCTCTCAGCAGCACATTATATTGCTGTCCAACCCTCTCAATCTATTCGATACTTCCAGGACCAGTGTCTCCGAGCCCCATCCAACAAAGCATCCATATCCTCCACATAGTCTTCCATTCCCGATCCCGAACCAGCCGTCAATCCGGCCTTGACGCTCTCATACGCCCATGAGCGCGCCTGGAATTCATGGCCTAGACCGTTCCACTCGCGGGCTGCTAGAGCGTACGCCTTGCTCATGTAATTGTCCAGACCTTCCTGCCTATACAAGCTTACCAACAACTCCGCCATGGCCGCCGGCTCAGCTGGTGCGATCTCCCTGCTTTCCAGGTACGATTCAAGCAACAGGATTTCGCGTATCCTATCATCCGATAGCTGTATAAAATCACTCCCTGCCCTGCAATATTTACAGGCGCACTCGAACCCGAGATTCTCTCTAATATACTCTTGGCGCTCTTGGTGGGTGTGTATAGTGTCAAAGTAGGATATGGTGATCTCTTCGTCGACGGCGATGTCACGCAATGCGTACAACTTGTGCGCCAGCAAATTCCAGTCCCACTGCGGTGCCGCGTTGGAGCGGCAATCGTGGTTAATTTTCTGCTGCACTGTTAGAAGAAGGGCAGTCTCCTCGCCATACTCCATCGCTTCGCTCTGCCAGAACTCACCGAGATACTCGCGTGCACCGCGTACATGCCAGAGTCTGATTCATCGTCGACCCCAGGCCAGGACTTTGCGGGCCCGCCAGAGACTCCGTAAGAGTTGATCAGAAGCTGCAGCGTGCGGTTACCTGTAGGTCCCTCTCCGTAGAGGCCACGAACCGTCTCGCGGGTCGTTCTCGGCAGTTTCGAGATGGCCAGTGCTTGCAGACCGTCCCGAGCCTCTCTGGAGGAGATATCCTCGACCAATTTATTATCCAGAAATAATATTGGCGGTTCTTGGGCGATTAGATCACCGGCGGCTATATGGCGGGTTGCAAATATGCCTCGACCTTTTATGCCGGTGAGGCGTGTAGTGAATAGCGGCTCATGGGAAGAACCGAACCGATCCAGCATAGAACCGTTCGAGTTGAAGAGATGCAGGGCACGCGAGGGGGTTGTTATGACGGCTATGCCCTTGCCGCGATCAAAACGAGGATCTACGAAAACGCAGTATTGCCTTTCATGGTTATCTGACCAGATGCAAGAGGACTGTCCCTCCGAAGAAAAGTTGCGTTGCACGGTGTGGTTGTGAATGACGGCGTGTTGCCCCGGAGCGAGGCACAGCCGCCCGTCGTCGTTGTCAGCGACGAGTCCGCGCCGGTCTTTCTCACAAAATGGCGGATACACAGTGAATGGGCGACTGCTGAGTGCTCGGCCAATGAGCAACAGCGCGCAAAAGAATCTCGCATAGTCCATTGCAGGTCTTCTGCGGGAACGACCTCGATTCGGTGTGTACGGTAATGGTGCGGTGTGTGAAATGATCTAGACCAGTCGTGCCCGCTCTGCTCGTTTTCCATCTTATATGAATGAAGATGGTCTTTTGTATCCAACTCGGGCATCCTCTGCAACGCTCGGTCGAAAGCCCACGCAAAATGATACAGCTCAACTCAGTCACAAGGCTTCGACATACAGATGAGCCAGCTCAACTTCCGAGCCAATCATTCCGAACCTTTATTCTTCCGGGCTTGCGAAGCTTATGGTCTGGGTTTGTGCTGCGGGGAACAAGTCCAACTCCCATGAGGTCAAGAAGTCTTATCCGCAGCGTTACAGAGAGTAAACGTAATGTTCAGCAGTTGGTTGCTAAGTTTAAGCCACGCCAATCTTATGGATAAGTCTTGCTCCCAGCGCCATCATGGATAAGTTCAACCACTTCAGAGTTGCGGGCAACTCCTGACCGGGGCTGAGGGCTCTCGTGTGGGTAAGTTTACCATGAAGTTGCTACAGCAAGCACCCCAGTCGGGACCTGCATACCGAACTTCAAGTGTGTTAAACAAGGATACGAGCATTATCTACACCTGACATTTGAACTTTCTAACCGGTTTCTGCGCCGGACATTTAGACTGGTGGCAACACATAGCGTGTATTGATGAACTTGATCGGTGTTATGCTCGTTGATCGATCCTCTCGTTATGTTTTCCCGCCTGAAAGCTTTGAACTTAACTCTCACTCATACATTGATTAGCCAGCTTCAAGATCTATTTACGTCACTTAAGCTTATTGCCCCCTTTTGATGTCTTGAGGTCGTAGGGACGAAATGCCAGGAACGACACGCCCCGCCTCACGAATCGTCGAATATGCCTTTACGTAAAAGAAATTCCTGCTCTTTTCTCACCGCCTTTCACGGCGGCCTCTGAATCTGAACTCAACGGCATGAATGGAGCAAAATTCCGCCATAACACTTTCGGGCCCTGCGTGGAAGCTAACCTGGTCGGTAATCAAGCGTTCGCTATCACCTGCCCCATTTGAATCAAGCAACGGCTGGCTCCTGGATACAATATTCCAAAGAAACTCAATTCGGCTCCCGGGGAGGCCTGGACCGTGAAAGGTCTGCGCATTGGCAGTCGACTGCCCTATATATGAAGAATGCTGGAACCTCAAAAGTCTTACATCCTCCGAACACGAAACAGTCCATGCTCCAAGCTGAAGTCAAGGTTATCCTATTGCAAACCCGACTCCTGACAATGTTCGTTGTTATCCAATCACTGCTGGTGGCGACAGCTGTTCTTGCGCAGGACCATGGTAATGGTGTGCACCCTTGGGACCGCCAAGACGAAAGAGGGATGCTTACCATGACCGTTCATGGCGTACCCGCGATGGGTGAAGGGCCAGAATGGGGGGTGGCTATGATGGTGCCGATGCTCACGTTACCGGATTTTACCATGGGCGGCGGAAGGATTGGCGGAGGGAGAGGCGACGAAGGGAGAGGCGGAGGCGGCGGCGGCGGAGGAGGCGGCGGAGGAGGAATCGGTGGGGGGGGAGGAGGAGACCCCGAAAGAATCGAATTGGGACATATGATACAACAAGGCAACGGAGGGAAAGGCGGCGGTGGCCAATCCATGCTGTCACATGGCGATCCGATGCGCCAAATCAACTACAGCAGGTTACAGCGTCCCATGAACATGAGGAGAGTTAGGTCAAGAGATGCGCAGGATCCGAACATGGCGGAGCCGAGAATGAGTATGGCAGAGCCGGAAATCAAGGAGCCAAAAATGGAGATGATGGCGCCGCAAATGGCGATGATGGATGACCCATGGATGGATATGGGGATGATGCGAATGCGTCCCCCCAAGCGTCGCAACTTACAAGAGGATTACGCGTGAGTGCTCGCTCGACACAGAACGGCTTGCAAATGCTGACACAAGAAAAGTGCCATGGGGGTTCGTCGTTCTCGGACTGCGCAGTCGTTCGAGCTACAAGATGGCGAACCGGGAAGAAATCAGGACGATCACGGGTGAGCACTGTCCCGAGTCAACGTGTACCAAGATATGCTGACGATGAAATGTAATAGAGGCATCAAACGTTTCCGTGCTGCCCCAGAGTCCCAAGTAGGATCCAAAGACGGTGAAGCTCTTGCGTAAGTCCCTGCTCTACGTGAGACTTCAGCCAGGTAGTTCTGACGCTCTCATGCAAGGTGGATGCGGCACTCTCGATTCTTTCCAGTGGCGGGTGAGGCTGCCTAGCTCTACATAAGAATGTGACACGCGTAGGGTAGCCCTCGGGGTGAGAGAAAAGGGAAAGTCTGGAGAGGACAGGTGACAGGAGTCACGGTTACGCGAGAGCCTGTAGGGGCTGAGAAGCATGGAGATGATTTCTATGAGATTGTAGTTTTGGTTCGGTCACCGTCGTTACCAATCAGCACTCTCTGTTTTCCAGTCTGAACAATGATATCGAATCTGGTTACCCCGTGATACCTGCAGTTGAATCGCCATTTGGCAGTAAACAAGACAAAATAGCCAGTTGATCGCGTCCAGGCCAAAGTAGCGCAGTAAGCAGGTATAACAGTACTGCGTTGTAACTTGCAAATTTTGCGACTAGCTAAGTTAACTCCTATTTGTGAGTATGTTGTTAGCCTATAGAGTTTACTTTCTAAGCGGCCAGTCACCAAGTCTTAGAATGTCTATAGACTATACGTTAGATTTAGAGAGCGTGTCAGGCTACTATAGAGAAGGGGGGTACCAGGGGGCCACTAGAATCCCCACATACTAGCTTCAGCTACCAGAATAATAGATATTCTAGTAATATAAGGCTTAAATATAAGTGTGGAGCTATAGTTAAGAAAGGGGAAGGTTAAGTTTAAATAGTTATATAGTATAGTATATACCTATTAAGAGATCTTATTACTTAATATAAACCTAGCCTGATATATTTAAACTTCTACCTACTTTTAGATATACTAACTAGTAGGACTATAATAGTATTATATTAGAAATTTATAGCTTAAGTAACTTAGGGGTTAGGGTTTAACTTAATAGGAAAACTAATTTTTATAACTACTAGTAGTAGTATTAATAAACTAGAGGAATAACTACTTTTTTAAAATAATAGTAATCTTTCTAAAACTAACTTAAACTAATTAATTAAAAAAAAGTAAAAAAGTTAAAAAAAAAGAAATTAGAAAAATTAATAGTATTATATAGGAAAGATAATTTAAAAAAAAGGAATGTTAAAAAGTTTTCTATTCCTATACTTAACCTTAAAAAATAAAAAGGAAACCTTTTAATTAAATAGTTAACTTTTATTAAGTATTAAGAAAGTAGTTAGTTAGATTTTAATAACTTCCTATTTAAATTATAAAGATAGTTTAACTTAATAAAAGACAACTTTACTATAGATAAGAATAAAGTTTAATATACAAACTTATATCTAAAAAGTATTACGTCTTATTAGTAGATTAAATAGATTACTATTACTTATAATAATAATATTAAATAGGTTACCTAAACAGTAATAGAAGAATAGCTAAGGTTTAGTATAGATAATAATAATACTTAAGCTATTATAATAATAGCTAAATTAGATATAATTCGCTAGAAGGTTAAGTAATCTTACTAATAGTTTATTAATATATATAAATCCTTTAAAATAAAATATCTTAATATTTAATTAAAGAAACTCCAAATTATTAATATTATTAACTACTTATTACTTAAGTTAAAATATATAATTATAAATAGAAACCTACTAACTATACGTTAAGAGCTGAATTATATAGCTAAAAAAAATAGAAATAGTTGAATAATCCCTAAGTAAATTTATCCTAATAAAACCTATTTTTAAAATATTAGAATAAAAAAACTATAGACTATTAGTTATATAGATAGTTGTGTTAACTTAAAAAATAAGTAGGAAAAACTAGTTAAAAGAACTATTTCTTATAGTTACTTCCTTACTTAAGATTAAATAAGAAAGAACCTTATAGCTTTAAGCAACTATTTTTTAAAAACTATTTAAATACTATAATTATAGAAAAATAGGCTACATATTATACTAATATAATAAAGATACTTATTATACTTATAAAAGGCTTAAATATACTAGAAGACTTTATTATACCTTAAAGATAAGAGCTAATAGTATTTATATCCTATAAGATCTAAAACCTTACTAATATTTTAAAACTAAAATATTGATATATATAAAGAGAAGTTAGAAAAAAAGAAAAATACTTATTAACCTAGAGGCTAATAAGAATATCTTAAACTAGAAAATACTATATAATACTAAACCTATAGAAATTAACTTAGGATTAAAAATATTAGGCCTCTAGAGAAAAGTAATACCTAAATATAAAATATATACTATAATTATAAAGATTATAGATAATTTTAATATAATATAAATGAAATCTTATATATTCTAAATAAGTAATATTAGTAAATATAATATAATCCTAAAGATCTTTTAGGGAAACAAAGTAAAATTTAATTTAGAATAGAAGATTCTAAATTAAACCTATCCTTTAGTTATTACTAATTTTAAACTAATATATAAAATTAAAATAATTAATAAAACTAAGAAGTAATCTAAATATATATTAGTAGTTTTAGTTATATTAGTATTAATAGAAAGAGAATAGTAAGCCGCTAAGTAATAACCTATAGAGTATCTAAATAAAAAAAAACTAATCTTAATTAATTATTATTAAAATACTAAGAGTAAGTTTAGATTTTTAATATAAGGAAAACTAGTATCCCTATAGAAAAAAATACTTATATATATATAATAAAACTAGAAGAAAGTAAGAAGCCCCTATAAAACCCTATTTACTTTTTTATAGAAAAAGAATTAGAAAAACTATATTAATACCTCATATTAACTTTTGAAAAAAGATAGATTAAAGTATTAAAAAGCCTTATAGGGGTATTAATCTTATTCATCCTAAAAAAAAGGTAAATTAAAACTATATATAGACTATAGAAGTCTAAATAATATTACTATTAAGAATTATATACTACTACTACTTATTAGTAAAATTCTAGACTGTTTAAAAAAAACCTTATAGTTTACTAAGCTAGATCTAAAAAATATATATTATTAAGTCTATATATAACTAGGGGATAAATAGAAAATAGTATTTTAAACTTAATATAAGTATTTTAAGTATTATATAATACTATTTAGTTTAATTAATACCTTAGTAACTCTTTAAATATATATTAATAATACTTTAATAGGTTTTATAGATATTATTTATATTATCTATTTAGATAATATCTTAATATTTATTAAAACTAAAAAAAACTATATAGAAGTAGTAAGAGAAGTATTAAGCTAGTTATTAATTATAAAGTTTTATACTAACTTAGAGAAATACGAGTTTTATATATAAATAATTAAATTCTTAAGTTTTATTATCTTTCCTAAATGTATTATTATAGACGAGGAGAGAATATTAGTAATTAAAAAGTAGTTATTACTTATTAGTATTAGAGGAATCTAGATTCTTTTAAAATTTATAAAGTTTTATAAAACGTTTATTTAGAATTATTTTAAAATATATATTAAACTTACTAATTAACTAACTAAGTAGGTAAAAAAAAAGATATAATAACTTTTAAAGTAATTAAAATTTCCAAAAATCTATAAGATAAGTTTACTTAAGTACTTATTTTATAATATTTTAATCTAGCTTTTCTAATTTATATAAAGATAGATACTTCTAACTTTACTATAAGAATAATAATTACCTAACTAGAAGAAAAATAGTAATAACTACTAGCTTATTTCTTATAGAAATTAAGAAGAGTAGAATTAAGATATAGTATACTAGAAGCTAAACTACTAGCTATTTATAAAATAATACTTATATAGAAGTACTACTTCTTATACTTATAGTATAAAATATTTTTTATTACTAATTACTTAAATTACTAATACTTAGTAGTAAAATTTTAGCTTAATAACTATTAGATAAAACTTTTTTAAGATACATTATTATTTAATTATATTATTAACTACTAGTTAGAAAAGTAAAACTTAGTAAATAGTCTATTAAAATAACTAGATTATTAACCTATAAAAAGAAAAACCTAAGGAGCTAGAAGTACTTTTTTAAAAGATTTTTTAAATTAGTTTTTAGATAGAATAATAGTAGTATCCCTCTACAATTAAAAACTAATAGTAAATCTAAAAGATATTATTCTAGAGAAATTAGAAAGGATATTAAAAGAAGAGATCTAATAAGTATAAAAAAAAACTACTACTAAAAGAAGAAAAAGGTTATACTAAAGAGGCGATAGTTAGTCTATTAATAAAGAAGGAGAGGTAAGGTTTTAAAATAAACTAATTATTTTAAATAAATATTAACTTTAGATTAACTTATTAATAGCTTTTTATAACAAACCCCTAAAAAACACCTAAACATTACTAAAATACTTAAGAAACTAAGATAGATATATTAATAGAAATCTATAGGAAAGGATATTAAGAAATACATATCAAAATATATAATATACTAACAATTAAAACCTTAATACTACTTCTTATATAATAAATTAATACTTCTACTAATACTTACTAGCTTATAGTAATATATTAATATAGATTTTATTATTAAATTACTTAAGTTAATTAAAGTTTTAAAAAAGAACTATAATAATATATTAATAATTATTAATTAATTTACAAAATACATACTCTACTTACTAACAAAAAAATCCCTGATAGCAAACAAACTAGCAGCCCTCCTAATAAATAACATCCTCTTTAAGTATAGAATTCCTCAAACTATTATATCTAATAGAAATTCACTATTTACTAATAGATTTTAAATTTTTATTACCTACCTACTAATTATTAAAAAGAAACTAAATATAGCTTACTATTTATAAACTAACAAACAAATAGAATAACAAAATTAGAATATAAAACACTTCTTAAAAATAATAGTTAATTTTAACTAAAACAATTAAATAAAATAGTTACTTATAATTAAATTTAGTTATAATACCTCAGTCTATAATACTACTAAAATTATACTAATAGATACCTTAAAAAATTACTTACTAAAAAAACCTTATAATAACTCTCTAGAAAACATTAAACCTAAAGTAGTCCTTATAGTAGAAGAAAAAGTAAAACACTTCTAATCACATTAATAGTAACTAAAAATCCTACTAGAAGAAACAAATAAAAAATATACTAAATAATATAATAAGAAAAAAGAATAATTAAACCTTAAAATTAGCAATTATATATTACTATCTATTAAAAATATTGAATAAAAATAACTAACTAAAAAACTATCCAATAAATACTTAGGACTATTTAGAATAATACAAATAATTAATAGGAGTTAAGTATTTAAACTTAATTTAAATAAAAAATATAAGATTTATAATATTTTTTCTTTATTACAATTAGAAAAATATAAAAACAATTTACTAACATTCTAAGTAATCCCTATTAAAAACCTAAGAGATAATATATACAAAATTAATTATATAGTAAATTATAAACAACTATAAAAAAACTATTAGTATTTAATTAAATAAGAAAAGTATAAAATAGAAGAAAATTCATAAGAACCTTAGTAAAATATATTATTAGAACTAAAATTAGAATATAAAAAAAGTTTCCTAAGAATTACTAATAAATTATAAGAAGAATAATATATTTAAATTATTAATAAAATAAAACTAGAAAACTTATATTAACTTAAAAACTAAAAAAGAAAATATAATAAAACCTAGAAATAATAACTAATCTTTAGAAAAAAGAAATATAAAATATTAAGAAAAAAACAGGGAAACACTAGATTATTTAATATTATTATTATCACCTTCATTATTATTATTATTTCTATTTCTACTACCCTCCTTATTATTATTATTATTACTAAACTACTTAGGAACTTTAAAAATTAGAAAATATAAATTAAAAATATTAATATACTAAAAAGATAATATTAATAAGTAGGAGGTTATTAAGGAAATATTAGAAAAATAGAAAAATACTTATAACACAAGAATAAGTTAAAAACCACTCTAGAAAAATAGTCTAGAAACTTAAGAAAATAGTAATCTATATTTTAATAATATACGTTTATACCTTTTAGGCTTACTAAAAGGTAGTAGTAATCCTTATACTTCTTTTTAAAAAGTAGTTATACCACAAAACAGTAGTAGCTATAGCTTTAGTAACTATAAACTAGTATTTATAAACTAGCTACTTAACTTCTTCATTTTCAACTTTATACTTAATATTAAACTTATTAACATAAGAAGCTTTAACCTAAAAAATCTTACAAACAATAACCTAAACCTTCTTAAAATCCTCCTATACTAATAATTAGTAGGAAAATACTAAGAAATAATAATATAAATATCCTACTTCAATATTACAAATAGTAGAAAAAAGTTAACCTTAAATACAAAATTATTAGAAAAATAGTATAAAGTAAAAACCATAAGAATAGTAGTATAAGTAGTTTAAAGAGATATTAGAATATACTTTATAACTATAAAAATAGTTTATAAGAAGAAGGATAAAAGTATATTAAAATACACTTCTTACTATATATAACAACACAACAAAAATACTTATTACTAACATCTAAAATAATTAATAGAAATAAGAAAAAAAAAACAGTAAAAATATACTAATAATCTTATAATAAAAAAAAAGTAATAAGGTATGACTAATTAGTTTCCAAGTAGCTATAAAGCAGAAGTAGTAGTAATAGGAAATAGAATATATAAGGTTATTATTATTATTCTTATTATTAGTTAGAAGAACGTAAGAAGCATATAATAACTTAATAGCTCCCTTCTTCAAAATAGTAGCTCCTTTTTAAGTAGGAATAAGAGTAGAAAGAAGAAGTAGTAGGAAAGTATTACGACCTATTGGGACTATAGGACTAGGGGACACCCCATAAAACGCCTAGTAGTTATAAGACCTTTATATATAAGATAATATAAGAATAATAGGAATTCTACTTAGTATAGAAGAACTATAGTATAAGTTATATAACTTTAGGAAATAGTATAGATATAAAATAAAAGGTAGATATATTAGATATAAGTTATCTTAACTATTTATAGGTATATTAGATATAAGTTATCCTAGCTATTTAATATTAAGAAGACCTATAGATTTATATATAGGATAAGCTTAAGTCTACTTAAGTTTAGACTTCTATAGTTTTTTAATAATTAACTTTATAATTATCCTTAGATACTCCTAGTCTTATTCTTATAATTATCTTATAACCTTTTTATTAGATTTATACTTAATTATTATAAATTTTAAAGATTTAATCTTATTAATATAATAATAATACTATTACTTATATATTATAATTTTAACTTATTATTAATAAACTTACTTCTACTAAACTTAAAACTAGTTATAATATTTTAATTATTCCTATTTAATAAGTTAATTTTATAAAGTTTACTTAATAATATTTAAAAAAGAATATTACTATATCTACTAAATACTAAATTCTTTCTATTTTTTCTAGTTTTTAAAAAATACCTTTTAAGGGTAAATAACTTATTAAAACTTTAGATTAAGAAATAAAAGATATTAAACCTTCTAGTAATAAAAAAGATAATATTATTAAGCTTATATAATAGCTTTAGAAGACTAATAGAAATATAGTTAAAATATAAGAAATTATTAATAGTAATACTATAAAAATCTATTAACTCTAGTAAAATCTCTATAATAATTTAGATTAGTAGTAACTCCTCGCTTTTCAGTAAGAAGTTAATATTTTTCGTATTACTATTAATATTATTTAGACTCTAGTTAAGTTATATAAGAAACTTTAACTTAATATATTTTAGGTTTTTAATAGAACTCCTAGATATTTTAAAAGATTCCTTATTTAAATTAGAACTTATTATTAGTTCTATAATTTTAATTTTAAGAATAAAACTAAATAAGTTATTTATACTATTTTATTTTTTAAAAGAAGAGCTTTTATATAGTTTAAACCTTATCTTACTAACTTTTTTATTTATAATTAGAATAATCTCAAACTAGAGATTTAAATAATTTTTATAAATTATTATAGCTTTAAAAGTGCTTTAATCTTACTATTCTAAGAACTAGATAAGTAATAATAGTATAAATAAGATTTTATAGCTTTTAAATAGAAAAATGTAGTTATATACTATATAGCTGAATTTAGACGTATTTACACTAGACTTAACTATACTAATAATACTAAAATCTTTATATTTTATTAAGGATTAAAAGAAAATATTAAAAATAAACTTATTAAGTAGGATAGATTTAGTAATTTTATTATATATACTAAACTTATTATTAAGATTAATAACTAACTCTTTAAATATTACTATAAGAAAAGTGAATAGTAATAACTTTAGTAACCTAATAGTAGATGTAAGTATTAAAGACTATTATATACCTATTAGAGCTAACATAATAATTAGAGAACTAAATAATAATTTACTTTATAATAAAATATATCTTATAACTATTATAGTAGACCTATAGACCTTACTACTAAAGCTACTATTAAAGATAATAAATAATAAGACTTTAAATATTATAATTATAATAAATTAGGATATATAGCTAAAAACTACTACTTACCTAAGCGTTAGTAGTAAGAATAACGATTTTAGCTAGTATCTAAATGAACCCGATAAGTTAATATTACTAAGAAAGAAATATTTTATATTTTTCTAATTTAGATAACTTATTTTAATAATACTTATATTATATATTAAGGATCTAAAGACAATATAAAATAGTATTTTAAAAAACCTTTTAGATAATTAAGATATAATACTATATTATATAATACGCTACTATATACTAAGAAGATACTAGTAGTAGCTACTATTAAGAAAGAAGAAAACTTTATACTAATCTCTAAATAAGACTAAATATAAGAAAATAAAGTAGTAATCTTATAGCTATAGGTAGTTAAAAGAAAACTTTACTATAAGATTAATTAAATACTTAATAGATAGCTACTATAGAAGATTTAGTATTAAATCTAGTAAAGAATTAATACTAGAAGAAACCTACTTCTTATTTAAGCCTTTATATAATAACTTAAGGTAAGTAATAGAATACTAATAAAAACCCTTACTATAATTAAATACTATAAGCTGGAATATAAGGTTAAGGAATAATTTAATAATTTCTATTAATAAGGATATATTAAAATTAGTCTAAAAATCTATATTAATTTAAGTAATTTGTTTAGATTAATTAATAATAATACTAAGTTAGATAATAATATTATTATAGATTTAAAATCTTCTATTTTATAACGATTAGGTAGCAAAAAAAGTAAATAATTTAGGATTAAGAAGATTTACTTAACTTAAGATAAGTAATTTATTATATTTTATAGAATTTTAAATAATTAGATTTTAAACTACTTTAAGACAATTCTCTATAATATAAATAACAAACTTCTATAAATTAATTATTTAGCTTACTAAACTATTTTTTAAGTATATTATATATAAGATAACTATATATTATACCTTAGTAATAAATTTGATAGATAATTCTTCCTATAATGATTTAAATATAATTTAATTCTAAATATATATCTTGATATAAATCTACCATTTTAAGAACTTTAATATTTTAATAAAAACTACTTCGCAATATTCATACCTAGTAAAGACTACCCTATAGTATGTATAAATAATATTATTAATATATAGATAGATTATAAATCAGATTACTATATAATTCACTATATAAACAAGGCAAGGAAATAGCGCTATTAATACAACAAATTTTAGAAGTAAGGAAAAGATACTGAAAACAGACTAATACTACTAATACTAAAATATAGAGAATTAATACTTAGTAAAACACTTTAGAAAAAAAGAATTGCAACCTACTACTATAAAAATAGAATAATATTAAAATAGAAGTATTACAAATAGTTAAAAAACTAAACTTACCTATTAAATAAAAATAAAAAAAAGTAATTCAAATAAAATCCTTATATTTAGTAATAATAGAATATAATAATAAACACTTTTATTTTAACCTAATAGTAAATAGATATAAAATATAAGCTCTAATTAATTATAATACTTAAGAAAACTTTATATTACTATAAGTAATAAATAAATAATAAATCTTATAAATAATAAAAATTAAACTATACTAGCTATATACTATTAAAAGAAAGAATATTAAGTATAGTAGAAGTATTATTAATTTAGAAACTATATACCTCTCTTTAAACTATTATAATTAGAAAGAAGACTATATTTTTAATATAATAAAAATAGGTAATTAGGAGATTATTTTAGGAATCTTATAATTATAAAAGAATAACCTATAGATAGATTAGAAGATTAGTTATTTCTAATAAAAAGATTTAATTCTTAAGGATTCTCTAAATAATAAAATCCTATATAAATTAGATATAATTCTAAAAACATAAAGATTTATTACTTATTTTAAAATTAAAAATATAGTAACCTAGATATTAATTATTATAAAAGTAGTAAGAGTTAACAACAAGATAAATCGACTTTAGACTATCCTTAATAAATACTAAATTTATAAAACACTTTTTATAAAAGAACTTAAAATTAGACTACTAAAATATATAAGTTATAATTATAAGATCTTTTTAAAAAAAGGGAAAAAGTTTAAGTTTAGTAAAATCTATAGACTTGATTAAATAGAAATAGAAGTATTTAATAAGTATATTAATAAATATTTTAAGAAAAATTATATTAGATATTCAATATTACTAATAGGAAACTTAATCCTATTTATACTAAAGAAAAATAGTAAGCTACAACTTTATATTAATTATCAATAACTTAATAATATAATAATTAAGAACTAATACTTACTACTACTTATATTAGAACTATAAGACTAACTTTATAGAGCTAATTAGTTTATAATTTTTAATCTTAAAAAAGCCTATAATTTTATTTAAATTAAAGAAGGTGAAGAATAGAAAACTATTTTTAGAATAAAAAAAAGACTTTATAAGTACCTTATAATACCTTTTAGACTAACTAATATACTTATAATATTTCAATCTATAATCAACTATATATTACGCAAATACTTAGATATTTTTTATATAATATATTTTAACAATATTTTTATCTACTTAAGAATATTTAAAAAATATAAAGAATATATTTACAAAATACTTTAGAAATTTTAGTAAGTTAAACTATTAATCAAACTAGAGAAAAACGAATTTTACATATAGTAAGTAGAATACTTAGGATTTACTATTATACTAAATATAATTAAAATATTAATTAAGAAGATTTAGATAGTTAAAAACTAGCTTATACTAATAAATATTAAAGAAATCTAAACTTTCTTTAGATTCACTAAGTTTTACTAAAGATTCCTTAAGGATTATATAAACAAAATAATCCTACTTATTAAATTTATATAAAAAGATACTAAGTTTAATTAGATTAATAAATAAAAAGAAATATTTTAAAATATTAAGAATTAAATTATGTCAGAATGTATTCTTATAATTCTAAACTTTAATAAATTATTTAAAATTAAAACTAATACTTCAAATTATACTATAGGAGGATAACTAGGATAATAAGATATTAAAAAAATACTTTACCCTTATACTTTCTATTTATATAAATTTAATAAACTAAAATTTAACTACTAGATTTATAATAAAGAACTTATAGCTATTATTAAAATATTTTAAGAATAGAAACTATAATTCTTAGGAACTAAATATAAAGTTTAGGTTTATACAAACTATAAGAATTTTATATATTTTATAATATCTAAGAACCTTAATAAGTAATAAATTAGATAGTTAGAATTTCTTTTAGAATTTAACTTTTATATTATTTACTATAAAGGAATAGAAAATAGAAGAACTAATATATTTAGTTAAAAACTAGATTATAATATCCTAATACTAAAAGAAATACAAATTATCCTTAAGATAAATATAAATAGAAACCTTATATTTATATAGAAGCTATTCTTAATTACTAGATAAGTTAGTACTAGTACGACTAGAAGAATAATATATAAGATAATTAGAAATATTCATAATATACTAGTATATAAATACTAAGGAGTTATTCAAATATTTAAAAAGATTTAATAATACTATAACAAAAGGATTATATAATAAAATATAATTAACATAATTAAAAATTATAAAACTTATTTTAAAAATAAGCCTAACTAATATAAGTTTTATAATAAATTATAATTCTTATTAATATTTTAGAAGCCTTAAGAATTAATTTCCTTAGATTGTATTATTAAACTATTAAAATTATAAGAACTATTTACTAAAGTAAACTATAATAGTATTCTTATTATAATAGAACGACTTATTAAATATACTTATTTTATTCTTTATAAAAAATTAAGTATAATAGAAAACCTTATATATATCTTCTTTAAAACTATTATTAACTAATATAAACTACTTTAAGAAATTATATCTAATAAAAATAAACTCTTTATATCTAAGTTTTAGAAATCCCTAATTTTATAACTTAAAGCAAAATACTACCTATCTACTATTTTCTACTTATAGATTAATAATTAGACTAAATATATTAACTAGATCCTTAAAATCTATTTTAAATATTATATTAACTACTAATAAGATAATTAGGTTACTTTATTACTAATAGCCTAATTCACCTATAATAATATAATAAGAAAAAATATTAAAAAATTACTTTTCTATTTAAACTATAGATTTAATCTTACTATATATAGAAAACTTTAATAAGGAGAATAAGTAGTTAAAGTAATAATAGATATTTCAAAGTTATGTAAACTCTAGGATGAATTTTTAAAAGAATTCAAATTTATTAAATAATATATATATAAATATACTAATACTTTAAAGATTAGAAGATTAATCTTTAAGGAGGGAGATAGTATTTATTTTACTAAATAAAATATTAAGACTAAATAACTAAGTAATAAATTAGACTTTAAAAAATTTAAACCTTTTAAAATCATTCGTAAAATCTTAAATATTAATTATAAACTTTTACTACTAGATATTATAAAATATTATCTAGTTTTTTATATTTTACTTTTTAAACTAGTACTAAAAGGATTTTATATGAAAGATTATATTAAAATTAATTTAAAATAAGAATATAAAATAGAATAAATTATTAACTATATTAATTAATAAGATAATACTAAGATATAATACCTTATTAAATAGAAAGGATATAGTTATATAGAAAATATATAAGAGCTAGTATCTAGTATTAGATATTTTAAAGAATTTTAAAAATACTAAGAATAATAAGTTAATAAGCTAATTATAATATTTATAACTTAAGTTAATAGATTAGTTTGTATTTAATACTTTTAATTTAAATACTAACTAAAGAAGAAACCTTAAGGAAATAAAATATTTCTATACTTAGGGATATTATATTTTAAAAACTAAAAACTCCTAATTATTACTTTAGAAGTATCCTACTCCTTACTAATTAGAACTAGGCTTAATAAATTAAATTTAGTTAATAAAAAAAGAGATAAAGCTATATTAAGATAAATTATATCCTAATTTTTAATAAAATTTAAAGAAAGATAGTTAGAACTAGTAGAAAGGGGATAAGCTTTTTCTAATTGATACTATTCTACTTCTATTTTTTCTCTCTCTACTTATTCTAACTCTTTTATACTATTAATACTATGATATATTATATATATTATCTTTTCGAATTATATCTTCTTCTACTTTTAAAGATATAGTACTTTTTCTTTTATAACTTATAACTTATCTTCTAATTTCTAATGCTAAGTAGTAATATTCTAAAGTTTGATAGTTTTTATATTTAAAATGTTATAGTAGGAATAATTTAAATAAATATATTTAGTATAATAAGAAGAATTAGATAGTAAAATATTATAGTTAGTATAACTTTTCTTTTTGTAATAGGAATATAAAGGTATAATAATTGAATTTTAGAGTATAGTAAAAAGTAAAGAATTCTTTTTAATAGTTTTTTTAATAGGATAACTATTAGGTAATAATATAGCTTTTTATTTTTTAATATGACTTAATATAATATAAGTATTATTAAAAAAAGTAAAATAGGATATTTTTCTATTTAAAAGTAGAAAACCTATTTATATTAGTCTTAGGAATAAGACTTCTAGAAAGGAAACTTAATATTATAACTTATTAAGACTATAAGACTAAGGGATATTTTATAAAATACTTAATAGTTATAAGACTTTTATATATGAGATAATATAGGAATAATAGGGATTCTACTTAGTATAAAAAAATTATAGTATAAGTTATATAACTTTAGGAAATAGTATAAATATAAAGTAAAAAGTAGATATATTAGATATAAGTTATCCTAATTATCTATAGGTATATTAGATATAAGTTATTTTAGCTATTTAATATTAAGAAGATCTATAGATTTATATATAGGATAAGCTTAAGTCTACTTAAGTTTAGACTTCTATAGCTTTTTAGTAATTAACTTTATGATTATCTTTAGATACTCCTAATCTTATTCTTATAATTATGTTATAACCTTCTTGTTAGACTTATATCTAATTATTGTAAGCTTTGAAGACCTAATCTTATTAGTATAATAATAATACTATTACTTACGTATTGTAGTCTTAACTTACTACTAATAGACTTACTTCTATTAGATTTAAAGCTAGCTGTAATAGAAAGTAGGAATAGAAGTATTAAAAGTAGTAGGAATAAATATTATATTATTATTATTATTATTTTTAATAACTTAAAAATAAAATTATTAATAAAAAGGAAAACGAAAGTAATTTATATATAAAATCGAAAATTTAAATAATAAAAAAAACTTT
>QAPG01000079.1:0-160286 GCA_004366825.1 Colletotrichum spinosum | reverse complement strand
TTTAAAAATATTAATATATATTTTTTAAAATATCCTAATTAGAATATTAAAATAAAAAGAATTTAAAATATCTAAATAATTAATCTTATAATTTTTCACTTTATATAAACCTTAAGTATAGTTTTTTATAATTACTTCTTTTATTATAATTAGTCTTACTAATCTATAGTATAATAATAATAGATAAATTAATTACTAATTAGTATTAGTTAATCTAGAGGGTAATATATACTATACGTAACCTTGCCATATAGATACAAATTAGTATTCTGGTTATTCATTATTATTCTTATTATATTATGTAGCGCGTAGTACTACGTAAAGCTCTAGATTTATAATGTAGCAATTACTTACTAATTGCCACGCATATGGCTATAGCTGGCGCCAGGTGCCTAGCACCCGTCACCAGTAGGGCGCGGAGGGCATGCTGCCACGTATGTGGCAACGCGTGCGGTTACCGCATGCCCTACGGCATGGCGCAACCGACAGCTTCTTCCCAATCGTCCTCCGCCTCGTTTACCGACACACCCTTCATCAGCAGTCGACTCCTCTACCACGTCATCCACGACCCTGTCGTCTTCATCAAGGCCCACCTCGACACTCCCATCTAGC
Source organism: Colletotrichum spinosum (assembly GCA_004366825.1). Classification (NCBI taxonomy): domain Eukaryota; kingdom Fungi; phylum Ascomycota; class Sordariomycetes; order Glomerellales; family Glomerellaceae; genus Colletotrichum; species Colletotrichum spinosum. The sequence goes on along the minus strand of QAPG01000079.1, from coordinate 159,674 downwards.
GCCGCTTCATTGCCAAATATATCACCGGCAACTTCGGGCGCTAAATGGATCTCTCCTTCACCGAGCGAATCCACATCCCCCACCCTTCTAACCGCCAGTTACGCCCCTTGATTTCCTTGCAATAGGTTAGGTAGTCTTCTTTGGCGCGCGTATCGTATTTTGCTGGATGACGAGGGCCAGTCTCAGCCGGCTGTTGGGTTCTGCGTGTGACTTCCAGTCTTGTTGTATTTGTCGGCATGGCGAAGCAGAAAATCCATGATGGGACTTCGATCATATCTGTTCTTCTCTACTGCAGCTTTAAAGACACTCTCTGTGATTGCCACTCTCGAACTGCCAGCATGATTGAAGAGCGATTTCAACCACGCCAGCTGGTTGTTGTCTCTTTTCTGAACCGCGATCAACATGCTCTCGGTGATCTTGATCTGGTAGTTGGAACGACTGAACACGAACTCCAAAGTGCCGAGATCCCAATGTTCTGCAACTGCCGTGACCATGTTGTCTGTGACCTCTAATACCGCCCGGTGGCTGGTATGGTCGAAAAGCAAATTAGAATGGCTTTTCGGTGGCGGTTTTTCGCAGCTGCAACCAGGATGCCTTCGATAACTACGACCTCGCTACCAGTGTGCTTCAGCAAAACCCTGATGATGGCTTCGCCGCATTCGTTTTTCACCGCTGCTGAAAAGATTCTTTCAGTGATCTTCGTCTGATCACTGGCTAGATCAAGTAGAGATGCCATCATCGCCGCGTCCTCGCCGTTCCTCGCTGCAGCTGCAAGTTTGCTTATTTGCCGCCGACATAGTCGAGAAGAAGCCTCATGACGGCTCCGTCGCGATCGCTTGCGGCGGCCACCAGGATATCTTCCGTGATCGGTGCTCGAGCTCCTGGGTGGTTGGTAAGAAGCTCCACCATGTCCTTGCCGCACTTTTGATTTCCCGCAGCTGCCACCAGCACGCCCTCGGAAACGATCATATTTGCATCCTCAGTTTTGAGGATATATACTCCAGTGGTTTTGTGCGGTCAAGTGTTGTTGCTGGGACCAGCAAATCCTCGGTCAGGTCGTTGTCTCTCCGCTTACGGATGAACTTGGCCATGACCTCCCAGGCTCCAGCCTCGCCGTTGTGCCTGCAGCGGAAGTGGTCGCCCAAAACCTGCGTCTGGTACAGTTGACCGACGACTTCCGACGTGTCTGTCGGGCTCGGGAAGGAGGCTCGCTCGTACATCTCAAATGCCCGAGAGGACCGCGCCGTCGCCTCGTCAAAGAGCCGCAAATGTTGAAAGTATGCCCCGGTGTTTTGCAACCGCCTGGAAAATATCTCGTCACTGACCTTTGCAGCCCGGTGGCCCAGCCGGCGGTCGACGGTGCCTCCAGCTGTTCGTACTTGATCGCGAGCTTCCAAGTCCCAGATGAGAAAAAAAGTCGTGACAAAACTCTGTTGACTGCCAAAACTTGGCGAATTCTTCCCCGAAAAACTGTCATTTGACGTGAAGCAGTTCCGTCCACCTGGGGCTGGCACGAACAGCGGCACAACGCAGGGGGCGACAACGTCGCAGTAGTCCCGCATGACCCTGACGACCATGGGGCTTGCGGCTCCTTGCAGTTGACATATCATGTCTCCTTTCTCGGTTCGCTCGACGGACGACGGATACCTCCAGAAACCCTAGCAGTTTCCCGCGGATTGGGAAGACTTGCAGTTGGACCGCCATGGTTTCCATCTTGTCCAAGGTGTGTCTTACAGTGTTGTTCCCACTCCTTGAACTATACCGATGACGCGGCCAGGGCTTTCGAATGCGGCAGTCTCCTCGTCTTCCCATGTAGCAATTGTCGAAACTTGCGGGAAGAGAGTGCTTGCCACTCTACACAGCAGATGTTTCCACGAAATGTCGTAGCCGGGTAGAAAGCTGGGAGGGGAGGCACGTCGCCACTCATGCCCAACAAGGCATATATCTTGTCGCGACGGTCCGTTGCCTCACGATTGTGATACATGCCAATCAACTCCCTCACCGTGCAGATCTCGAGGAAGATGTTAATGATGAAGATGCAGTTCGCCATCGAGTGTTGCAGGCTGTTCCTGTACCTAGTTATAGGAGATCGAATGGCTTTGAGCTTATGAGGAAACGCTTATCGTACGGTACCTCTGCGCGGGAGGAATTCGAACTACATTACATTCAGGACGACAAGGGGGGCGGGTGACCATGGCATATGATGACAACGGAAGAAAAAGGGTGACAGTACCACTCTGGGCATATCTCAACTGGCCACGAGTGACAGCCTGATATCGCCTTCACAGACAGAATGTTCAAAACCTATGCAAACATTAGCGAGTAAAGATGTCTGAAACTCTGAAACTACTGCTCTCTGCTTTTCGTTCACTTAATGTAGCAGCCCACAGACTACTCACAGTACACAAGAAGTTTTCGACAAATATTCCATCATGGCATTTGCCATCTGATACTCGTTTCTTCACATTTCAATACGGGATGACACCAATGTCCAACAGGAGATGATATCAATAATCTCACCCTCAAAGGTAACTACATTCTCAACACAGCCATTATGACCAACAAAAACGGCATCACGATCACCTCCATCACTCAGTATCTGGCGTATTCTGCCTCGACAAATCCTCCCTCAACTCCTTCAACGAGACCCCCCACTCCTCCGCAATCCTCTCCGTCCAAACCTGCAACGTCACCTCCTCCGCGCCCTCATAACACGCCGCAAGCACCTGCTCGTCCCCATCGACCGGTTCCACGCTACGCGGGACCAACACCGTCTTGGACTTTGAACCCACATTCTCCCGCGAACCGTCCGGCGGAACGCGTAACCAGCGGTGCTTCGGGCTGCAGACCGGAATCACATCAGACGTCGGATCGCGCAGCCGGCCGAGACACTCCCAGCAGAGGTCCTTGTTCGTGCAGTACATGCAGTGGTAAAACGCCGTCTCAAAGTCGCCGCGTTTCTTGCACGGCTTGCCGTCAGCGGTACGGCCGTCGCAGGACCATCCCCACGAGAACGCGTCAAAGTTGAGCTCGGGGTTGTGCGTCGTCACGAGCTGGTCTAGGCGGGTTTGTAGAAGTCGGAGAGCGAAGGAAGTTGGGTTTGAGGGTCTTGGTGTCTCGGTATCATGTCCTTCATCGCCCTGAGTGGTTTTGGCGTCTGTTTCTGCTGCGGACACGAGAGAATCGACGTGCACCTTGGCAACCTGGAGACGCTCGATTTGTTTCGTAGTATCCGGCTCCTCTGCGTTCGTCCTTTGAAAGGTTTCGTTTCCAAGCTTATCCATCGCGTCCAAGACGGCCTGCTTTTCATCCTCTGCCACGTCCGTAAGATCTTGCAGTTCGAATTGCCCGGCTTCTCTCACGAGATCAGGCTGGCCTAGTAGAGCCGCGGCAACCGACTCGTTCTTGAAATCCAAGTAGTTACCCAACGTTTCATGCAAGATGGAGTACCCAATGAGATCGTTCTCGGGCATCTCGTCGGACAGAATCTGGAGAGCCTGTTTTACGTAGCGCGCCAGTACCGTCCTGGCCTGCTCTTTCTCGCCGTGCAGCGAGTGCAGTCCGCCCAGGAACCCGACAGCGTCGTTATTGCTCAGGGAATCCGTGTCTTCTTTGCATAGATACTTCAAAGCCTCGAGATAGTCTGGACGTCCGCCATCGAGGCAGCCAAGGAAGTAGTGGTTTGCAAGAGCCGACGTGGCGTTCTCCCTGGCGACGGAGGCGTTGCTGCCGCCGATTGGAGCGAGAACGTCGCGGCTCTCCGTCCAGACCCGCATGGCCTCGAGGATAGGATCTGTGCCGTCTGAAGACAGCTTGAACCTGTACGATGCAACGCCCAGCTCGAATAGCATCACGCCGCGGGCCTCGTCCTCGGCGAAACGCTCAACTTCTCCCACTGTCTCGTTGCCGTTGGGTTGAGGCTCCGTTTTGACGGCGGCAGCTTGCATGGCATGGAAGATGCTCTTCAGCAACTCTGGATCTTGCTTGGCCGTGGTGAGGAGGCTGAGAATAATGTTCTTGTGGTCCCAGTCTCTCGCCACCATCTTCAGCACACTCGCAAACTTCTGCTTCCCGTCTTCCTCCATCAGTGACTTCTTGAAGAACTGGCGCGTCTCATCTGGATCTGCCGCGTTCAACACCGTCTTGAAGTGACCCAGTCGTCCCCTTTCGGCCTGGACGGGATCCTCGCTGTTGCAAGCAAACAGGTAGTGACGAGCAGCCGCTGTGGTGTCATCTTTGTCGCACAGGTAGTCACCCAACAGGATGTGCAGCTCGCAGATGTCCTTGGGTTCGGGCTTCGGCGATGCCGTCTGCTTTTCGGCCTCGGTCAGGGCCAGCTCCAGCTCTTTGATAGCATCATCAAGGCGATCTTGCGTGCGATATTGTGCACTCAAGCCTTGGTGGCAGCGCCAGCTGGGGTCTTTCAGCTCAATGGCTCGCTGGTAGAGCGACACAGTTGGACTCTCGCCTTCGAAAGGTCTAGAGACCGAGCCCTCTGCAAGTCGTTCCCACCAGAGGGAATCAAGGTCGGAGTCGGACAGCCCGAGTACGTCCTGACACCACTTGCTCACCTCGTCGTAGTTGACGCACTTGTACAAGTAAGCCGCCGCAGATTCTGACTGTGTATCTTCGTTTTCATCATGACGAGGATGGTCCACCTGCGGTCTCTTTTCATCCTGTAGCAAAGTCAGTACGACAGTCGACCGTCTACCGTTGTAACTGTAATCTTACCGCTGCCATGAACTCGACGATCCAGAAAAAGGCAATCTGGACGCCCCATTCTCTTCCTCTCAAGAACCCTTCGACAATCGTCTTGACCAGCGGATTCAAGAAACCCTTCGTCGGGCTGGTGGCCCGCTGCACCTTGGCCTTCCACGCCCTGTCTACTCTACGAACCACAGCCGAGTCGTTCAGCCACTTTTGCAATTCCTCAATCTCGCTCTCGATCCAGTGGCCCTTTGAAAAAACGTCCTTGTGTCTCTTCACAACAGCGTCGTCGCGGAACAACTCATACAAGTTCTGGCCGATCTCGAGCTGATCACGCGGCGTCAACACCGCTTCTCTGTCATCGTCTTCCAGCTGACGGATCTTTCCCAAGTGGTACGGCAGCCAGGTGACGAGGTACTCTCCAATTTCCCTGGTCTCCTCGCGGGGTTCGCCACGCAGAAACTCGAAAGCGCGGGTGACGATGGTATGGTTGGCCTCGAACTCGTCAACGGCAATGGTATTCTGGCCGCCGCTGCTGAAGACGTCGCCGCTGAAATCGAACTTGAACTTGTCACGAATCGCCATATCGGCGAGATCCCAGAGAAAATGTCCGCAGAGCTCCTGATCCACGTTATTGACGGCGATGGTCATGCTGATTGTGGGACGGTCTTTGGAGTGCGATGACCGGCTTGGGAGGTCTCGCTTTTTCTGCATGTACTCCAACACGCCATCCTGGGGCAAGACACAGCCGTCGTCGAGCTTCAAAACGGCCGAGTACTTGTTCCTGATGATGTATTCCAGGGATGTGAGAGATGCGATACCAGAATACAGGCCCTTTGGTGTGTCAGTACTTGTCTACAAAACCCCAAGTAGGTAGATCACATACCATGGCAGACTCGAGCTGTGCTAGACTGAGATTGAAGTTGGCGAAGATGACCCATTTCAGCAACTCGTTTAGCTCGGCAATTTCATCCGCAGTCAACGACCTCTGGAGATCTTTCATCGCCGCTTCGTGACTGCTTATCGACTGATCCAGCAACTTGTCCAGTTCCTGAACTGCGGTGCGGGTGCTCAGCAGACGAATGACGCTATCCAACCCGAATTGCAACCTTGAATAGCTCCCATTGACGTTCTGCGGCAGCTTGGCAAAGATCTTGTCCCGCGCCTTTTGCTGCTCCGACCCGTTCTTCACATTCTGCAGCAACTCCTGCTTGGCAAGCGCCTCGCCGATGAGGATGCGCATGTCAGGTCCGTTGTTCTGCTCCACATGGATCCTCAGCGCGGACTCGGCCCCAGGCTGTCTGGCGAACTGCTCATCCGCACCGCTGACCAGGAACCGCACCCTCTTCGCTGATTCCCCTTCACGCCGTAAGCCGAAAAGGAACCTGAGAAGCATATCGGCGTGCTTGTCGCGGAGGTTCTCGAGCCCGTCAAACACCAGGTAATACGATGCGCCGGAACCCGCCGCTCCGATCTTTAGTTCTCCCCACAACGCCTCGAGATTCTCGAGACTCGAAGCACGGCTGAAGGCTCCGGGCCCAGTGTCACACGCCTTGACAAGCGCTTTGCAAACAGTTGCATCCACGCGTGCAATCTGGAAGGCCATGTACTTCAGCGCAGACTGCACTGGCGTCTTGTCGTCGTCGGACTTCTTCGTGCTGGCTGGAAAAAAGTAGTGCGCAACATACGTTCGTCCCTTCTGCTCTTCCAGGCGCTTGGTGATGAGCGCCGTAGCTGACGACTTTCCTGACGACGAAGGTCCGGATACGACCAGCACATCCTCGTCTTTGCTCGCAGTCCACGTCGTATACGCCTCATGCGTCCAGATCCACGACCCGCTACCCGGAAGACACCGGTCCGCAATGTTGGTACAAGTCTGTGTCGTCCTCGTATCCAGTCTTACTGTTGATGGGACACCTAGGCTGTCCCGAATCTTGACAAGGTCCTTATTGCGGTCCGAATCGCTCTTGAGAGCCTGCACGTCCTTGTGCGTGTCCTGCGCCGTTTGCTGGATATCAAGAGCCACGGCGAGGGTGACGGTGCCCTGAACATCGCGCTGGCCCTGCAGGGCGCGCTTGAAATCTTCCATGGCGGACCCCAAGCCGGAGTCATCCTCAAAGATAGACTTGACTTGCTGCAGGAAACGCTCGCGTCGGCGACCTTGACGGTACTTGACTACGTGGGCGCAGACTTTGATGAAGCGCACGAGCACACGTTGGATCTGGGTGACGAGGAGAGGGTCGATGTGGTCCATGGTGCGGTAGATCTGGAATTGAGACAGCGCCGAGGACACCTCTTCGAAGACCTGGTGCACGGCATCGTTGTAGCCCTTGATGGCGAAGGGGACGTCAAAGACGAAGCATAAAGCCGAGCCGGTAAAGCTGGCCGCGGCGGAGGGTATAGGAATCTGTTGCGTTCAGCCAGATGTCAATGTTGCGATGGCAGATGTTGGAAGCTTACGAGCGACGAAGCTTGTGACGCCGTGTTCACCAGCAGCTTAAGAAACTTGAGCGACTTGAGCCCGACGCTCTTCGCCATCTCCCAGTTTTCTTCCGGGGCGGCATTGGTCTTGAAAGACTCCTTGCCACTGCTTTCGATCCTACGCTGAACATCTTCGAAGTTTCTGATCCCTCCTCGCTTCAGTGACTCGCCGCAGATTTCTTCAAAAGCTCTTGCTGCTTCATCCCACATCTCATCCATCGACGTGTCGCCTTCGACAGGCTTCTGATTCTCTGCGGTGGCTGGCTCGCCACCCCTCATCTTGCTAGAGTGCGTACGCCAAACACTGGAAATGACGGTTCATGCGCTTTAGAGGGGATTCGCTCGAGTAATGGTAACTTCTCGCGGTCGGCCGAGATGATGCTACTTGAGTCGGTCAACGTTGACAAAGCAGCATTGCTCCAAAGGATGCTCTCACTTCTTATACGATTCCAACGCCCGTGAACTGGCTCCATCGCGAAAAAAGCTGTTCGAGCGGGGCGATCGAGTCTTAATGGCAGCCTAGCGCGACCACGTTGCATTTCCAGAGCCTGATCTGCAACCCGGTTGTGCGGCTGAGGTCGCCACAGGTCAGCTGCGCTTATCAGGCGTGGTTGATCTCAGGCATGGTTGGGACTTTGTTGGCGGACCGGAGGATTCCTCCTGCAGAAGACAATAGGCCGAGACCCATTCACGTGTGACTAATGTCGTCGCATTGGCTGCTGTCGTCGGTGGTCACCATCTTGTAGCCACCCCGGCCCCCGTTCAGCCTTTCCATGGCCAAATGGGGACAGTCGTAATAATTAGCCGTAATGGCTGGCTGTAACGCTATTAGGTCTCTTCTAGCGATGACTCCTAGGTACGAATACGGCGCCTGTCTGTATCATTTGAAATGACTGAGGTGGTCTTGAAACTGGTACTGGTTGTCACTTGTTTCTGCGGGTTTTCGGAGTACCCTACATGATTACTAGGATGAAAATGCGAACAGCTCCAGTCGCGACGAAGACATAAATGTGACCCTTTGGTTTGACTAGCCTGTAAGTAAGCAAGTGTTGTCAGCGTAGCTATTGTACTACTAGTCGGCCTAACTCATTGATCTTGTGCTACGTATCGCTGTAAAATGCCATTCGGCTTCTTGGCCATGGCAAATGAAGCCCAATGGCAGTTGCTTGTTTGTGATTCGATTCAAAGCCCGGTTGAATCTGTCAAGAAAAGATTCCAGGGCCCGACCCTGTGTCATTAAAACTCGTAGTAGTGCGTAAACTCTTCGCACATGGTCCGCCCTTCCTATCTAGGACTCCTCTTCGTCTTGTTCCTCGTCCGTTTCGCCTTCGTCGGCCATGTTCATGAACATGCCATTATCGTCATCCTCTTCATCCTCTTCTTCGTCTTCCTCGTCTTCCTCGTCATCCTCGTCGATGCTGCCCTCCGAATCTCCTTCCGATTCAGATTCGAGCGGGTTCTGTCTGCGGTGTGCCAGGAGTCTCTGGGCAAGTGACATTCGAACGGGTTCTCCTTCCTCTTCCGTGTTGCTTTCTTCCTCCTCAGACTCCTCCTCCTCAGAGACCGGGTTCTGGCGGCGGTTACGCTCCAGCTTTTCAGCAAGGGACAGTGGCTTTTTCGCATCAGCCCCGCCATCCGTGTCGGAGTCGTCTCTTGTTTCGGTTCTGTTCACCACCACGCCGCCTTCGTCATCGTCTTCCTCGTCGTCTGAAGGTAGGACACGGGCGCGGCGACCAGAGCCTCTCGGTGGCCTGGACGTCTCCTCCCCCTCGTCTTCCTCATCGTCAGAGAGCACAACCCTGCGGGATCTCTTTGTTGTCTGAGACGGCTCCTCTTCTTCCTCCTCATCCTCGTCATCGGACAGTACGACCCGGCGAGCTCCACCGCGTCCGGATTCTTGACTTTCCTCTTCATCCTCGGACAAAACAATAGTGTTTCGCGCACCTCGTCGGGGGGCATCGTCCTCTTCTGATTCCTCCGGCTCTGGGCTGGAGAAATGTGCCGCATCGGCAAGCATGCTGCCATCCTCGTCTCTCAGGGGAGAGAAGCCGGCGAACTCTGAGGCGCCGCCGTCCTCTTCGTCTTCGCTATCATTGGCGATCTCCAGATCCTCCCCGTCGACTGACTCATCGTCAATGGTGGCGTCGTCGATACCGTCGCTTTCGTACTCATTGACATCCGTGTCGTCAGATGACCCTGCCGAGTCGTCGTCGTCGCTACTGGAGCCGCCGTCGCTATCGTCCCCGTGTTTGGCCAGAAAGATGTCGAATGTATCAGCTGCATCCCAGCCAAAGCAAACCATGCGGCCAAACTTCAAGCGCGCAAACAGATCCTGCATAGCATCGTGAAGCTCTGCTGATACCGCGGTGCAATCCCATACTTCGTCAATGTTCATTGACACATTTGCCTCGGCAAACTCCCCATGCTTTTGATAGTCTGGCCAGCAGTAGATAAAGTGCAGGTCTTCCCCGATGTTGAACTCTTTTTGAAGCTGTAGGATCTCATAGCGGTGTATCTGGTCTGATGCACACCATCGCAGGCGATGAGGAAAGCGTCTCTTGTTGTGCCGCTCAATGGGATAAACATTTTTCAAGTTGGGGAGATTTTTCAGGAGCGCAAAAGCTTCCTCAATTAGTTCGTCGTGAGCCACTTCCAAGGCCACGTTGTGAATGTTTTCGGAAAAGCCCTTGATGGAAGAGTTATGGGTCCAAGGGCGCCTGAACCCGTTGATTTGCACCACGTCGCGCTGTTTGTTGAAGTGGATAATGCGACGACCCTGACGTATGACGAGGGTGTCAGGGAATGCCCGGAGTGCTATTTCACGGCTTTCGTGATGGACGGCAAGCATCACGTCGACGGGCCGGATTTGGTTCTCCAAGACCGTACCTTCCCAGACGACATCCTGTTTGGGATTGCACAGGAACTGGAACGAAAGAACGCGGGGCGAATGGTGAATGTCCAAGTCTGGGCAGAAGAAATGCCAGATGCGATGGCGCAGTTCGATGGGAAGCTTCTTGAACTGGGTGAAAACTTGGCGAGGACCACGGCGACGACCACTACCTCCTCCGCCGAGAATGGAGGCATCGTCCGAGTCGAAATCCGACGAATCCTCGTCTGATTCGGTGTCGCTCTCGCCAGATTCGGACGCCTCAATGTCGAGCAGGCCGTTGACGGTACCGATGTCGTCACTGCCGCTTTCAGAACCAGAGTCGACCGAATTTTCCGAGTCGGACGCGTCGTTTTGCAAAAGACCAGCGCCTTCGATGGCGGATTCTTCTGAAGAGTCGGCCATCGTGTCCTTTGAATGCCTCTGAGGGTTGAAGGCGGTGCTCGTTGGATGAAGTCCAGGGGTGCGACTGCGACGAGGTTGAGCAGAAAGTGAGACGTAGACGCGGTCGGCAAATGCGCTCGCTTTGTTGGGTGGACCGTGGATGCGGCGCCTGGCGCTAAGGTAGGTGTCAATGCGCGCTGTCACGTGTTGTATTCAAGAGATTGCTGCCCCACTCGGCTGTCTCTCACCTTGGCTCACCTTGGCTCACCTGGATGCTGTAATATGAACCCTAACCATCTCACCCATGGTATAGGAACAGCTTCCCGCTTAAACAAGTAAGAGACAATGATTTCTTCAAAGAGAAATTACGCTCTCGTGTACTGCTAACTCTGACGCTGTCTTTTTGTTGGAAAGGCTCTCATCCCCCACTTGATTGTGGTGTCTCCAAGATTGAACTGTGTGTATAGCTTCACAGACAGTATAATTCAGCATCTCCCCACAGAAGTGATAAATACTCAAGTATATCTTCAAAAGAGGTTCGAGATTTAAGTTGCATTCTGGTGATGGTAATCATGTCGTTTCAGCCCGACTCAAGCCCCAGTATCCACCGTGTCGGTCCACACTGAGGGCTCCATTTGCTGAAAAATGGCCCACTCTGACATCCATCACAAGAACAACATCTCAACATCCCCGATGGCACAATTGGCTAGCGCGTCAGACTGTTAATCTGGAGGTTGGTGGTTCGAGCCCACCTCGGGGAGCTTTCAGTGGTTAAAGTCCACATCTTAGTTGGTGATCAATACTTTTGATTTGTCGAACACTTCTCTTTTTGTCTGTAAATAGACAGTGACAGGTGCAGTTTCCAGTGGAGGAGGTTTGTGCTTACGTCTCTGAAGCGTCATTCAATGGCCTAGATCTCAGGACTTGGTGGCTGCCACGAGTCCAGCTATAGCAGCGGAACATACCATCAATTGCCGGTGGAAGTCTAGCCTCTTCCATTCAGCAACCCAACCGTGAAGCTCCTCAATGCTGGCCGTCCCATCAGTGTCGTCAGTCTTCTTCCGTCTACTAGCAATCGTCTCGTGTTCCGCCAGAAGCTTGTCGTTGACCGGGAAGACTCGGAGCTGGGTATACGGGTAACGGCGCAATGAGACCGTCCAGGATCGATGCAGCCAGGTGATACGGAAAGGCCGAGCTTCGAAGACCGTCTGTGAAGGAGGATTCAGCACACGGGCCTATACAAGAGCGCGCAGTCCCAGATAGTAGCGCGTAGAAACTGTAGATTTGCGACGCACCTTTCCAAGCCAGGAACCCGAAGATGGCGGCTGTGCCAGATACCATCGCCAGACCGTACTTTCGTCCGACGTCCCAGCCGCAAAACCACTGGTCGATGATAGCGCTCTCGTCTCGAAGTTTCAGTATGTTTGGCACAGCAATCTGGTCGCTGGCGTAATGGTAACCTGTTATGATGGCGTCAGCGACCGAAAGCCGGATGGCCAGGCGCCGGAGGCTTCACCCGCCAGATGCGCAATTCCCAGGAGATTCGCAAGCTCCAAAGCGCGAAGCCAGTCGATGTTGCTCGCCATCTCGGAAGAGTTTTGTCAGGAAGTCTGTATGTCAAGTGTTCTTTTGCAGCGTTTGACGCCGCCTGCGGACCCAGTCAGCTCCAGTTGGCCCGAATGCAGAGGCGTCGCTTTTGAGTGCAAGTACGCATCCCACGGGCGCCGAACGACGATGTGTTGTGGACCGTCAAATGTCACTTCTAAAGCCTTGGATGTGCACTTCGTAGTCTCATCCCACCGGCTCGGTTAGGTATCTCTTCTCTCACCTGATGTCAGTTCAGTCGGGCAACCTTAGTACGGTAGTCAGAGAGCCAGGGCTAGGCTGGCCTCAAGCTTGAAGAACAAGGCGACATAGTTGTTTGGCTTAGTATGGTGTTGTTGCAACATGAGTTGCCATCAACGTCAAAGTACTACGACATCACATAAGAGAGATCGCAAAGTATTCCACGCCACAGTAAATGTCGACTCAATTACTGACTAGGTCCAACGTGACCGACTCGAATAACCGACGCCAGCACTGAGCCGAAGGCGGTCATGACACCCTCTAACTCAATGTCCGCAGGCTCCGGCCGATCTACCGGCAACATGGGCTTTTGGGCTTGTTAGCTTCGGAAACATACTGATCGGTAATTACACCAGGGCTTCTTACGCTCGCAAGTGGCACCCAGACAGCAGTCGCTTGATCCAACAGTGCAGGCACCTAGGTTTCGTCAGCAAAGGGGGGTTCGAATGGAAGAGGTTCTCCAGCAGAGTCTGCCAGATGAGGGGTGCAAGCGGCAACGGAGGAAGCCAGCATGGCGACGAGGAACGGGACGATGAGCTTGGCCTGCATCTTGGATTCAGGGTTTAAAGAAGATGGATATGATTGATGGTTGTAGGACGAGTATGCGAGCATGCAATTCCAGAGATGGAAGGCGTGCTCCTCTAGTCATACTTATACCCATTTCGAGATCACAGTAAGCGGCTTCGCCAATTCTGAACAAATGTCGGTCTGAAACCTAGCACAGCCAGTTGAATGGTTTCAACAGCGCCTTTCTGAACAAGATCTTGCCATGATCTATTTGGGTTTTGTGTTGCTGACCCGATGGACGTGGGTATCCCTGGCTTCCACTGCCGCTACGACACTTGTTGGCTTTCTGGCTTCCCGAGTTATCAGAGCAGGGCGGACGCCGTTCGCACAACTACGGGTCCGTACCGGTATCAACGGACACGTAGCAATATCACAAGCTTTCTGTCTACCTCCAAAAGCAGATCCGGACATTTGGCCAGTGGGAGGGATTATAATACGACCGACACATCCCCTCAGCACGGCAGGTCTGGTGGGCTGGACCTGAGTTGACCTCGCCGTTGACCTCGCACCTACAGTACTTTTACCCCTTCTAGGTAGCTAGATAGGTATCTCTCTTTATAGTATCTTTATTTACTCTCAAACTTACACGGTGGCTATACTAGGGTTTGAACCTCCGTACCCTAGGTGCTCAATTCCACGCGCAGTACAGTAAGGTAGGCTGTAGGGATGTAGGCTCATAACTGTCGACCTCCAAAAGCAGATCCAGCCTTTATGCCAGAGCGACCATGCGCCTGCGCCATTCTGGTAGTGGTTACGGAACAAAGCAGTTCAATACGGTGCACATTACCCAGTCGCGGAAACTTGACTTTAGCAGCAGACCGACAACGGGGCATTGCTGACTCTCATGAAGATAGACTTGCCGCGGAGCCCGAATCACCGACAGTCGATCTCCTGCTTCAGGTCAGCTGCTGTGCGCATTAATCAGTACTAAATCCCAACTTGACCCCGGAACCCTGCCAAGAAGGCTGGCTCCTCGGATCACCCCGATCACCCCGTCCTCAAGATCCAGGGTGGTAGGTCATCTAATCACATTTGACCACTGACTCGGGTTAGTCTCAGCCGGCAGTTCATCCCACGAAGCCCCTCGGGGAGTTATACTTGGGATGTGTCGTATGCAGTAATCAGATAATGTCACCACATGCTTAGCGTTCATTCAATCCCTGGACATGTATGTTTAAGGCGTCACACATAGCCAAATCCCGCTCCCTCCAGTGGCTGTAGTACAAACGGCTTGATGTTCTCGATAAACTCCCTGTCGCTGCTCGAATGCTTCATGCACCAGCACCACAACGCCATGCCCAGACAGCGGTCCCAGGAGAAGAGCGGCAGCAGCGGCTTGCTGTCCATTAGAAGCGTCGCCTCGCTGCACATGTTGCTTATGGTCGGGGCGTCGCTCGCGTCAGGGTCCAGGAGCGCCGGGTCCGTCGGGAACAGGTCGCACCAATTCTCGGCGGGACCGTCCCACATCAGCTGCGGGAGAGGAACTTTGACTTTCAGCATGTAGGGTTCAGCGTTCCGGGAGATTCGGAGGGCGGGGTGTATGGTGATGAAGATGGCTTGGAGGATGAGGTGGAGCCGAAACTGGAAGACTGCGAGTCTTGGGGCGTTTGTCAGTAACTATTCATCAGCCATCACCTGCTCCAGGATATTCGCGACAGGGCAGTTGTTGTGCTTCTGCCAACTTACCGCTGGTAGGACTCTCTGAAGATCCGGGGGTATGCGTTATGCCCGTACGCCTGTGACGCTTCGTCTATTCTCGATTGTTCGTAGATGCCCGACGCCTTGAACGTCTCCAGCATCATGGCGTGTGTCATCATCACGTTATCCATGGACTTGTCCGCCCGATACGGTACTAATATCGTCGAGATCAGCATGGCCTGAAATATTGGCAAAAGATCCATTCGCGGACACAGCAGGCCTTGTCTGGACTGTTCCAGGAGTTCGAGCTATAACGCCAGGGGTGTTAGTCTGCGAAAACTTAATGTCATAGAGACCTCGACTTTCCATCGCAACTTGCCAAATGCGGCCATGTCGCAACTCAGACAACGAAGATTTACTCACAATTTTGTTCCCAATTTCTATCATCAAATGGTCGTGGAATTTGACCGCCAGGCTCTTCATCCCTGGGGCTGACGCAAACCACAGCCCAACGGTGACAACAGCCTGCATCAGCAACTTGGGCTGCAACGTCGACTGGAAATACTCTCGGTGCAGCAACGGCCACTGCGGGTGAAAGCGCGTAAAATAGACACTCTGCAACTCCATCCTCAAACCCTCATCCAGAGTCGACCCGGGGGCAAAGTCGTACGTCGTCATGGGCCTGGCCAAGATGTCCAGTTCCAACGGCACCATCAAATCCGCAAACACCGCCGCAGGTGTTAGCGGACACGTCACCGCGTCCGGCAGAGCAGAGGCCGACGCGCAGGTTGCGAGCACATCCAGCCCGCTCGACGGTGACCGCGAACTGCGCTCCGCCGAAACCCGCTTGTCCCTGGGGTTCGGCCACTCGCAGCATCGGCCCTTGTCGTGGCACGTCGTACACGTCGGCTGCCTCCCATCGCACCGCGTCTTCGTGCGATGGCACTGCACGCATGCCTGGGCGACCCGGGTTGGCGGCGCCGTTGGGCCGTGGAGGACCATGTGCCTGCGCAGCGTGTCCCTACAGATGTGTTCACGTTGTGTTAGTCTAGAAACCTCTCCATCGTTGAGGCGGGACTAGTAATCGAGCAACGTCTCCGTTCGGATAACGGGTTCCGAATGTTGTTATGTTGGAAGATGGACGAAATTGCAAGCTCGTGGAAACCCAGGCAGCGGAGAGAATGTAGAGACTTTACGTACCCTCTGGTGAACTTGGTCCCGCACGTCGGGCAACTAAAGGACGCCACCGCCATGTGTTCCTTCTTATGACGGGTGAGGTGTTCCTTTCGGAGATAGGACCGGCCGCAGCCGTCGTAGTCGCATGTGAAGGGCATTCTGGGCACAACCGGCGTACACATACGTCTCTCGCGAGGAGGTGATCCATCACAGGAACTCTGCACCAACGAGAGAGAGCGGTTTCTGGGCGACTGGGGCTGCAGGAGGGAAAGAGGGCAAAAGAAAGGAGACTGCGGAATTACACCCCTAGCAACTCCAGCCTACAAGACGATAGAAACTGGTCCTATCTACAGTTCTAGGACTGTAGTAGAATAGAGTCTGTGTTGAACTGAAACTGGGACCTCTTCACCTTTCGGTCCTTCCCACAACAATAGTTAGGTTCCGAACACGCGCCTAGCCTTAGCTTGGCAGCCCCGGCGACCTTTTCCGACGCTAATCTCGGCTGGGAAGCTTTATGCGCCCTACTCTCGCATATGATTGGTCTTTAGGGCGTCTAGCGACTGTAGACTTAGTCAGCTGCTGTGACTCAGCAAGTGGGATGCCGGTAGTGTGGAGAAGTAGGAGCCCGGCTCGGAGGCGCCGGACGCCGAGAGCTCCCGTTTCTATCGCCGCAGGGCCGGTAGGAGATCGGCGATGACGGAATTGACGTCCAAGTTTCGATATGCTTTGAATTTTGAGTCAGGGTATCTGTTTGGGGGCTTTAATCTTTTCAAAGATGGTGATCGATGAAGAGACAACAGCAAGGCCGATGGACTAGCCAGAACCACCACCGTCACCAACGAAGACTTTTGTAGGTATTGTGCCCATTTGCACGCTGCATTCCGCGTTACGGACCTGATCTTTCGGACTGTTACGGAACATCTACGGCTAGCGGGTCCTATCAGATATGTCTCAAAGGCCTGCTTCCTCCCGCTTCCAGAACGTAGAGGAGCGAAGCATGGACCGGGATGGGGGCCTTTATCGTCACACATGAGCCCGATAAGCTCGTACTCCTCGGAACTCTATCTAACTCGAATTGGGGAAAAACACTCAGCGAATGAAAGTTGATACTTGGAGAGCAGCGGGCAATTCTGGTCTGGCCCTCCTAACTGTCCAGAACACATGTAAACATCTACCTTAGTTGTGCCACGCAAGAGATTCTACAAACTGTATTGATGGGCATGATGGACCTCGGCATCGGGAAGTATTGCGGGCATGGAAAAAGGCTTGCTCTAACAGCTCTTGTGACAGCGTCTGGTCCATCATCCAATAGTCAATACCCGACAAAATCCTCAGGAGCCTTTTCGAATATGAGACACGTTCTCGCACAGCAATGCCATTCAATTTGTATCAAAGACCAATGTCCATTCGGAAAAAGAATCCCGATGTTGTCAACTTCGAGGGACTTTACGTAAATGATTACGAGAACGAGCCCCGTGAACTCTCTTGCACCAGATTCTTGGATAAGAATCGTCAAAGACCCAAGGTGAATGGCAATTTTAACCGCATTTACCCCAAAGGACCAATTCGGTGCCGCCGATGACCACCTTTTGATACAACCACGTAGAGGTGGGATGGGCAGTCGTGAGATCACTGGACCTTCGTCCTGGGGTAGACACGTCTGTGCCAAGTGCAGTAGGCTTACATCTAACCGTAATATAACGCTAATCTACCTTCGAACCCAAAATCTCCAAGACAAATCAGCATACGCACTCCACGAGCAACTTGTTACTGGAGGGGGAAAATCTTTGTTCATCTGATGTATTCAATAATCCAACCGAGGCCCATTGCCTGTGTGTACTCGGCTCACTATGCGTATGCTGAAACTTGAAAAGACAGTAGGAAAGCTCAGACGAGAGCTTGACGCGTGGGCTCATTACCAGCACATGCTCACCTACAAGAACTTTCCCAGGCCCTCCGTAGCTCGGCCGCAACATCAGGAAACCAGAGGGCGAATTCGCTTTCTCAGACGTCGAGGGTAGCTTGTGGTGGTCAAGGCAGCAGACTTTGACGAAAAGTCATCTCATCTCCTCAGCCAACGACTTTGGGCTTGAGATGAGACTGACTGCCTGTAAGTCATGTAGACGTCGTGCTACTGCTATGATGAAACCTTTTCGCCCGCAACTTCCAATCATTAACCTGAATAATCATCACCCAGTAATTCACTCACAACTGCGTCGGTGAAACTCTCCTTCATACGGTATTATGTACAGATTACCCACACGGCAGGGTGGTAGTTGCATTGCTGAACAACGCTTGTTCTACACACGGAGCGAGAGCCACTACAGGGTCTACCCGTAGACGTCCTGACAAAGACCAGATGGACTACCCGGAGCCCAACCCCTGACACTTCTGTAAGTTCTCCGGCGAAACTGTTTCCCACGGTTTAGATGTACACTATTACGACATTCCTATCACCACTGAAAGACTAAAGCTTCCCACCGGCCACCATCTAGTAGCTGTAGCGGAACTGCTTGTTCTCCTTGTCCGTCATGGAGGCCCAGACCTCGGGGGCCATGAAGGCGTCCTCGGACTGCTTGTGCGCGCCGCGGCGCTTGTTCTCCCAGCGGTAGTAGGCGTACAGCGCCATCGTGACGACGGCGCAGCCGGCCTGGGTGCCCATGACGGCGATCTTGGCCGGGCGGTAGTCGGGCGCGTCGCGGGCCTGGAAGGTCTGCGGGCCGATGATGTTGCCGAGGGAGAAGGAGCCGCTGACGATGGCGGCGGCGAAGGCGCGTTTCGTGGCGCCTCCGAAGTTGGCGGCGGTCCACTGGGGGCATCCGTGTTAGATGTGAAAGATGGGAGCGTGGCTGTGGGGAGGGGATGGACTTACGGCGTAGAAGACGGTCAAGGGGGCGACGACGGCGTTGACGAGGTAGATTCCCGCGAGGCAGCCGGAGCGGTTGGTCACGGGGAGGAAGGACATGAGGGCGCCGCCGATGATGCTGTGTCAAGGTCAGCATGCGTGCGCCTTGAAGGATGAAGTGGTGGCTACTTACGCCGGGATGATGCAGGCGACGATCCAGGCCCAGCGGTTGGACTGGTATCGGATGCCGTATCCGACCAAGAGCGTGAAGAAGATGCTGACCACGCCGGAGGGCATGTTCATGAGAGCCGAGTGCTTGGCGTCGTAGCCCAGGTTGCGGATGAGAGTGGCCGAGTACGTCGTGACGACACCGCTGGACACGGAAAGCTGCCATCGTCAGCAAACACAGTCTCCACCCCGAGTGCGGCGGAGAACGTACGAGAACAACGGCCAGAACCATGAGGTACATCTGCGGATCCGTCAGAGCCTCGAGAATCTGCCTCGGGCGGAACTTGCGGCTCTCGATGCCGGTCTGGTTGACGCTGACGTGCTTCAGCAGGGCCACCTTCTCCGTGTCGCTCAACCAGCGCGCCTTCATGGGCGTGTCGGGCACGAAGAGCAGGGTGCCGACGCCGATGGCGACGGTGAGGCAGCCCAGGACGACGAACATGATGCGCCAGCCGGCGAGACCGGATCCGGGGGCGACGTGCTGGAAGCCGTAGGAGATGGCGCCGCCCAGGATCTGGCCGAGCCCGAGGCCGAGGTACCAGAAGGAGAAGCGCGGGGCCTGCTCGGACTTTGTGTACCACTGCGCGCTGATGAGCATCAGCGAGGGCCCGATGGTGGCCTCGAAGACGCCGAGGAAGACGCGCGAGACGAGGAGGGACCGGTAGTTGTGCGCGGCGGCTCCGCAGGCGGTTGCGGTGCCCCAGAGGACGACGTTGATGCCGAGCCACTTGGCCGCGGGGATCTTTTGGAGGAGGTAGACTGGCGGAGGTGTCAGCAAGACGAGGCTATCATGCCGTGTCGTTCTTTTGTTGATCCTCCGCTGATGGATGGGGGGAGGTGACGTACTGTTGGGAACCTCAAAGCACAGGAGACCGACAAAGAGGAACGTGGCAATGTTGGAGAAGTCGTTCCCGACGAGCTTCAGGTCCTTTGCGAGACCCATGACGGCGGCGTACTGTCAACGTTCAACGGTTAGATGGACTGCTCCTCTTGCGTCCAGACGTGGCGTGGGTTCCGAGACGTACGTTGAGGATGACCTTGTCGAGGAACTGCATCGTGTAGCAGCCAAACATGAGCGGCACAATGTGCCAGTCGATCTTGCGGCGCAGCGCATCGATGTCGACGGAACTGACGTCCTCGCCGGCATCGCGGTGGTCGTTGAGGAACTTCCACGCCGCGTCGACGGAGCCATCGTGGTCGGACGACGCCGAGGTCACGAAGTCCTTGGGAGACTTTTCGTCGGTGGACATGGCTGGGCCGCGTTTCTCTCGAGGGTATCGAGCGACGGACGAGAAGAATAAGAAAAGAACGTTGCAGGATAAAATAGACTGGACGTTAGGATTCCCTCGTGGCAAGTCAACAAGGCCCCAGGTCCCAAAAGTGAGACAAGATTAGTCTATTCGTTGATGCTGTGCAGTTCTGTGATCGACAAACGGCGCACAGGCTTCCGCTGCGGAGCTGAACAGACTTTCTGCTGATCTGCGCACGGAAAGATAAAAGACGCGAGGTGTCAGACGGGAGAAGAAAAGAAGAGTGAACGGTCGAGGGGGTGGGTTGCGAGAGAGGGCGATGGGAATGGGATGCTGCGGTAGTAATGAGGACGGAATGCTGATCCGGCTTCACGAAGCTGCAGTGTAACTACCCCTGACCAATCCACGCAAGAAAAGAGGTCCCAGGTGAGTGTTTTGTCTGCACAAAGTCATGATTCTCTTTCGTAATCTACTGCGTAGGTCCAGGTCTGGCTCGAGGGGCTTGTTGGACGAGAACTCCAGTTCCCAGCGCAGCCAGAACGATCCGTCTTCCTCTCGTCGTCAGGTCTTTGTCCACTACAAGACGTATACCCGCACCCCATCCCATGTAATTACTGTGCTGCAGCGAAATCTTTCATCTGGCTCAGTGGTCCTGTCTGCATGTAACCCATCCCAGTCGGACCTGGTAGTTCGTGCCATAGGAATGCCGCACGGCGCAGGCCTCGACAAGGGCTGCGCCGTCCGAGCAGGGGACGAGAGGGGACCCCTGAATGCCCTCGCTTGGCCGGGGGTCGATCCTCACCTTGCCGTCGTCTTCATACCCCCTGTCGGCCCTTCTGCACACGACCCTTGACCTTTAGTTCGCGAACCACCCGCCGCATAAACGGCGTAGTGGACGTACGAGAGGGAGGCATCCGTATGGTCAGAGAAAACCCTCCATTTCATCGCATCAAACCACCTCAGCTGGGGATGGACCGTGATGAGGTCGGTCTCTTGGCCACCTCCAGTGGCAGCCCCAGCCAGGTCTTCGTCCATTGATATCCGACCATCCCCTCCATCGTCTTTCAGCCTATGATGGGTTCCAATCCCAAGCATTTTCAGGTCGACCCGCTGTTCAGAGTGTGGGCTGGAATTCAGTTGGTGATGGGCGACAAAAAGGGCCCAGCTTGGTCCCATCTGTAAGGTGACTTACGCTTGCTTAGCACAGCGGGTTCGGGCCTTTGTTCTGCCGACTTCTGACATGTCATCACGTTGGGTAAAGACGGCCATCGTGATGTGACGTGGCGGCTGAGGGGCGGCCTTGACTCTGTCCCACCGCAGTCGAGAACAAGATATATTTTGTGTAGTCCGACGACCTGGCGAGACGAATGCCAAAGGAGTGCTTCCAGAACATCTTTAAACAAATGCAAGGCGGGCTGACTGACTATGTGTGCATTATTGGCCGACTTGAACGCGTCTCGTCTCAACTTTGGCTTTCCATCGTCATGCCACAATAATCTTCTGCCCAAGTCTCAGCCCACGACATTGGACCGAGCCGAAGAGCATACTCCCGCCTTGTTTCGCGTCCGGCGGCGGCACACTACCGGCCATCGGGAACCTTTGACTGACAGCTTGCCGTCCGTCTGTTCTCTGGTCACGAAAACTGTGCTGTGCCCTTGGTTCTGTCCGTTTGGTTCTGGATGTCATCACCAGCACCACATCCATGCCCATCACGGTTTTAGCGTTAGTCCATCCAAGGTCTGAAATGACAATCTTTTCTGTGATTGTCTCCTCGGCCCTTGTATCGTCGTCATATGGAGCTCCGGACGACATACCGGAAACCGTCGAAGCTCGAGAGGAGAACCAACGCCACAGAAGTCACACAAATGCAACGTCGCATAGCGTGTAGTCATTCCGACGCCAACGTATCGTGTAAACCAGAAACTAGACGAAGAAAAGCAGGCGATGCAGTTGTGCGTGTTCTCAAGCGGAGACTCGACACGATGATCCCCCGAGAAGTACTCCATACACGTACAGATAGACCAGGTTTAAACTAATGTCGCCAATGCCATCCATGGTGTTCCTATTCCTACTCCCAACATTCCCTCAAACACCCCCCCCCATATCCACCCGGAGTGGCATCGTGATTTCCTCCGCCCTTCACAGGCCACCTCGACTCAACTGCTTCGTCTCCCCAAGCCTCCTTGCGAGCCCAGCTCCTGGCTCCTCGCAAGGCCATGCCGGCTCGAGTGCGTCTACACTACCTTCCCGAGACCCGTAAAGCCCGACCGAAAGTCTATCATATTGTTCGGGAATTGGCCACGGCGCACCAATCCTTGCGTCAGTTGAGACAATTGGAGGGCCGACGATGGCCTCCGAAGCAGGGCATCCCATACCTTACAATTGAGGATTTCGCGTATGCACCCGGGATATCACAGCTTGGGCCCAACAGATCCTTATACTCGACGAATCATCACCGGCCGTTAGCCCTTAGTGTTAGCCGCACGTCGTGCAGTAGACGTCTGCCGAGTGGTCCAACCACGTACTGGGCAGCTCTTACAGAAGTCAAAATTTGTCCCGTCAGTGGCCCAGCTGGGCCTTATTTGGGGGTGGATAAGGTGATCTCCCAGGTCGTCCAGAGTAGAAGAATCAGCGTCCCTCTGGACAAGGCATATTGCAGATTAAAACGGCCAGCCCCCAGTCTTGTCGCGAGGAGGAACTCGGTCGTGAGAGCCGCGTGGGTGCGTCTCGGCCTCCACCATATCTTGCATGTCGAATCTTTGTTTAACCAAGTAGCCGGCGCCTCCTCGTCTACTTCCTACATCTATTGGGCCCGTCAGTCTTTTTGTTCTCTGTTGTTGATGACTCTCTGCTTGGTCGTACCGGCTTGAAATCCCCTCCCAGTTCGTAGCATTTTCACCAGCACTTGTCGACCGTTCTCGCTCGTTGGCCTCGACGGCCGCCATGGGTTGGGTATTGAACGCCACGCCCGAGGTCGAGGCCATCTCGCAATGGCACACCATCATCGCCATCTGCAGCGTCCTCTCCTTTCTGTCCGTCGCCATCGTGGGTTCTCGATTGTGGATCAGGCACAACGCGAGGGGTCTGGCCGCGGACGACTGGATGTCGGCGCTGTCCATGTTCTTCGCGCTCATCTACTCTGGTCTCACCATAGCTCGTGGGGTTTTCCCCCGTGGCAGTACAGCCTCACGTGCAAGCTGACTTCATCGCCAGAAACGAGATACGGCCTCGGGTTGCCAGTGGCGTTGCGACCGAAGCCGAACCTGATCAAGTACACGCGCATCAACTACGCCGGCCGCCCGTTCTACCAAATCGGCATCAGCTTCTTCAAGATTGCGTTGCTGGTCAGCTACCTGCGTCTCCTCAAGGGGACGGACCAAAAGACATACCGGCGCGTGGTCTGGCTCACCATCGTGCTCGTCTTCCTCGCGCACCTCGGGTGCACGTTTTCTCTCGTCTTCGCTTGCACCCCCGTACGACCGCCGCAGCCCCCCAACCGCACGAGGCCTCGTCGAGCTGACCGAGAACCAGGTCGACAAGTCATGGAACCCCCTAAAGTCCGGAACCTGTCTACCGCCAGGCCCGTCCTTCACCGCCTACGCCGTCGTCACCATCGTCTCCGACGTCGTGGTCGCGCTACTCCCGATTCCCGTGCTGCTCAAGCTCAACATCCGCCTCGAGAAGAAGGTCGGCCTCATCGCCATCTTCCTCCTCGGGCTCTTCACGACACTGTGTTCCATCCTGCGATACCTCGAGATCGACCGCATCCAGTACGGCGACGGAAACTCGACGATGCTGGTGCTATGGGGAACCATTGAATTCAACGTTGGTGTAAGTTCTTCTCGTCTAGTAGCCGTCACATTCACTCAAGACTCCTACCCCTCCAGAACATCGTCTCCTCGCTCCCCTTCCTCGCCCCCGTCTGCATGAAAAAGGCCAAAAACTACCGCTCCAAATACTCGGGCGGCTCCTCGCACGGCCGCAGCGGCATCAAGGGCGCGGAGCGGTACAAGCTGAGCGACATGAATCATGGGAAGAGTGTCTTTGCGTCGGCGAACCACAGCAAGGGCGACAACGGCAGCGAGGAAAACATTCTCCCGGGCAATATTATAAAGTCCGTCACGTACAGCGTGCAGGTCGACGACACGGCGGATGCGAAAACGCCGCGGCGAAGGGACTCGCGAGAGTCTGACAAGGGCAGCAGGGTATGATTTGTGGAATCGTGACATGGCGGCGGCATGGATGGGCATGATGATGTATAGAGTGTCGTAGTCGCTTTGGGGACAAACGTAAAGCTTTTGGAAAGTCAGAAATACAGATACCGATAGATGGACGCGCAGTATGACGCCGATGGAGCGGAAACGTCTGTTCTCAACAACACTTTGGTGATCTTTTCCCACTCGAGGTCTTGCTTTGCGTTTATCGATGTCGAGATCCGGATGGCTGGACAAGGCGGGATCTGAATGGATCGCGTGCCGTCGTTTGCTGATGAGTGAAATACGACCCTCGATCGGGGTCCCTGAGCAGCAAACATATCTGGTACGAAGAAAACAGAGACGAGGGCTCACACGACATGGCTTGCACGGGCTGCTGATCCTCTTTTGTCCTCCCCACCACCAGATCCTGAGGGTCTTGGAAGCCGAGATGGAGACGACAATTACGTTAAGGAATTACCATGTCCACGCCTTTTCCCCATGGTGCTGTTATCCACATCACGCGGATCCGTAGTCGAACGATTTGCAGATGGAAATCTCCCCCAGAATTATTACGAAATGGGGAATGTGAAAAATGAAGGATGACGAAAAACGGTGTATACGATCCCTGGGCAACATCAACTCGACTCCATCGACTGACAATCTGCAAAAGCCAGGTTGTGGATACTTCTTTGATTTCCATGATAATCTACAGCACAACGCAACTCATCGCTCTCACTCTTCGTCAAACTGGAGCTTCATCTCCCGCTTGCTGAGCAGGGGGCTCGCCGGGCTGATCCGGGGCCAGTCGTGGGCGTCCAGACACGCCCTCCGCGACGCCAGCACACCGGGCCTCGCCCTCTCCACGACGACGGCCTCGTAGACGTCCAGCGCCGCCCGGAGTTCCGGACCCGCGGCGTTTAGATGCGGCACCACCGATTCCGCAAAGTCGAGCACGTCCAGGATGGCGTGGTTGGCGCCTTCTCCGCGGTCTGCGCGAGCCACTCGTCAGTCAAGCCGTAGAGGGCAGTCCAAGAAGCGGAAGCAACAGCAAACGAGATCAGACTTTGCCTTTGTTCCCAAAAAGGAGACGACAAGGTAAAGCGGAAAAAGGCAGACGAAACAGTTCGCAAACTGATCCAGGCTTCTCTGGCGGGGGAGAAGGTTAGGATTCACACTTACACATGGCCATGGCGTGGAACGCATCCCCCATCAACACGACGCGCCCCGTGGAGCGGAGGTTCTTTGGCGGCGCAAAGTCGTACAGGTCGAGGTGTTTCACGTCAGTGTCGCTCGGCAACCCAAGCGCGAGCGAACGAAACGGTTCGGCCCAGCCGTCGGCGAAGGACCTGATGAGCTCGAGTTTGCCGTCGTTGGACCCCGGGAACGCCGTCGGTTCGGGGCGGCCCAGGAAGCCCGCGCGATCCGGCCACGAGATGCACATTTGGCAGCTGTATCTGTCGGTGCTCTCGGTGTTGTTGCCGGGTGCGTCGAGCACTGGGCGGCAGAGGAGTTGGAGTCAGCTTTTCCGCATGGATTGACGTTTTTTCCGCACGGTCCGAAGACAATGTCGTGGCTTTCCAGAATAAACATGATTGGAAAGATGGAACGGCCTCAAAGGTTTCGGCAGACTGGGGGTGGTGTTGACGAACGGCCGGGGGCCGACGAGGTCAGGGAGAATCCCAGTTCGACGACGCAGCGATCGACATAAAGGGCGCGAGGAGGCTGGGCAGCAGGAAACAAGGTTGGTGATGGTGAAATAGGAAAATTACGACGCGGAGGAGAAAAGGGAAAAGTTCAGAAACTCACTGCTCAGGTAGAGAAAGGTGTCGTTCCGAGACGACGTTCCTTGCAGGAAGAAGGGGTCGAGCTTCCGGATCGGCGCCATCTGCTCGGGAGACAGCAACACCTTCAGCCCGAGAACTCGGACCGGGATGCGGTGTCTCTCGTGCTGGTCCGGGAAGAGTTGTGTCCGAACCCGGGACGCTCCTCCGTCGCACGCGACGAGCATGCTGCCGGTGCAGGTTGAGCCATCTTCAAAGGTTGCCACGACACGATCGCCATGATCCTCATACTTGACGAAACCCTTCTCCCACTAAGGTAAAGGCCCATCAGCATCGTGAATGCTCACCTTTCCTGCCACGTCTCAACGCGAAACCAATGGTCACTCACCTCGATATCGATTCCCGTCGCAAGCAGATGTCGCAACCTCTCCCTCGTCACCCGAATCCTCAAGCTCTCGGGCGCACGCGGACTCGCGCCCTTTAGTTCACCAGTGCTCAGGTCGAAAAAGGGAAACGCCGACGCCTCCCCGCGCGCGACGGCCGCGCGGTCGACGTACGCCTCCGGAAGCCTCGCGACAAGGTCCGCGGGCAGCAGGGATCGCAGCGCCGGCAGCGACCAGTGCAGCGTCAGGCCCCATCCGACGCCGCGGGTCGTCAGGTCGGCGTCGCGCTCGAAGACGCGGAAGGGCACGCCGGTTTTGCGCAGGTGCTGGGCGAGCAGCAGGCCGCTGACGCCGGCGCCGATGATGAGCACCGGGAGGGGATCGGACGCCATGGTTTTCTTTTTTGGGTGTCGTAGGCTTGTGAAGGACGAGTTACGAGTGAGACGGGGTGTGTGCTGTGTAATCTGGGCTGCTCGAGCCGGCTGTCGTGGTTCTGTGCAGTTTTGGTGAGGATTGTCGGCCAAGGGTGAGCAGCCAGGTTGAAACGATGGGCAGAAAGAGCACCAATGAGAGGGATTTACGTGCTTGCTACTGTAGCAGTATACGAGCACGGGTTATGTAGCACCTGTTCGCAATGATTGCTTTGCTGTGGTTCACATCCCAGGCTGTATCGAGCACCTCAACATGCCATATCCACGTCCACGCTTCACCTACCTGTTCATACCGTAATATGGTCTGCTCGTCCAGCTCCTCTTCTTCATCGAACCACCCCCGCTGGCTCCAGTTCTGGGCCGAGAAAACTCTAATCCCACTTCCCAGACCCTGTCTGTTACCCATGGGCTCGATGACCAATGTCGCCTGATGTCGGGGCACCTAGCAAGGATCATCTGGCGAGAGGATTTCCAGGGGGCGGGAGGATCACCGGGGGAGGTCTCCGGTGAAGGCCAATGCCACACCAACGCGGACAAGAGACGCCGTCGTGTGCTAGTTTGCCCATCCGTCAGCCCGTCAGACCCTTAACGGCACGCTCCCGCCGCTTGTCCTTTCAGCGCTTCAGGCCGTATGGTGGGTAAGGCAGAGCGGGAGGGAGCGGGAGTCGTCTTGTCTGTGCCACTGTGGGTGGTCTCGCCGCACATCGTCATCTACGATGTGGGTGGTTTGGAGCTATTGACAATACGAATGTTTTCCAATCAAACGACTTCGGCGCTCATTCAATTGCACCTTGAAAACCTCACCTCCGCCCTTTGCAGTTGTCAAGACAAAAGACGGCCTCACAAGAACCAACTCCTCGCCGTGCAGGGGGTGCCTGGGCTAGACCCAGGACCTAATCTCTGAACGGCCAAGGGGTGGTGGTTCTTGCAAAAGTTCACCTACGGGTTCGTAACGTAATGTGATTCCACCGACGAACCCACAAGGCCTGGGAGACGGGGAGAAAGAGTGGATGGGCCTCCTCGGCTGTCGTTGAACCTCTCGCTCTCTCTCTGCTACGCTGCCCTATGAAACACAGACGTTTTCGAACCCCTGGAAAGCGGACGGCATAGTCTTCCTGAAGAACCTCCACCTGCGCAGAATGCTTGGCCTGGTAAGACTCCACCGGCGAGGAGAGGTCGCAATTTCTAGCGCACCAACCGCGCGCGGTTTTGTGGTTAGTCGGTGACATTCCACCCATTTTTCTTCGGCCGTCGTATCAGCCAGTGAATGGCTGCATTCAGTATCGGTATCCCACTGTCTGCAAGGGCTACCTGGTCGGCCTACCTACTTGTACTCGCCTCTCTCGTAGCCGACACGGGGGCCGACATTGAGACCAGCGTCTAGAACCTGGCGGCAGTCTGAAAGTCATGTTTTGCTTTGAACAGTGGGTTCGTCCAGCAATTTGGTATTACGAATAGCCAGTCCACCAACAGTGTCATCCAATCTGCCAGCCCAGTGACAGAATTCCCTCATGGGAGGCATCGCCCCCGAGAGTATCATCGCGCGTAGATCAGACTTTTCCTCTGCAGCTAGACCTGGCCACGAACCCTGGCAGAGCACTCATGCTGACCCTCGGCGCGGTGCGGGTGTGCGTCCACCCATTCGCCAGCGACCAGGTTTGCGCAGCTTCAGATGCTGCACGTTTCGCGACGATACCAACAAATTGGAAACGCTCTCCGGTCTCCGCGTAGTGGAAATGAATGTATCCGTACCAGAGTATGTAAATCGACGGCCCTCGTTTGACCAACGTTGCAGCACATCCAACAGTGGTCAGCACCTTGACCATCCATCGTCCCGCAGGAGGGGACCAGTTCGGAATGATACGTCGCGTTGGGGGTCGTACTTGGCCGTCTTTCGGGCCATCTAGTCTGGAGAACGTTCCGTTCTGAAAGAAGCATGTCATCCATCACTCGGCATTTCTCTTTTGATAGGCAAACATCAAGCAGCAGATCGGACCACACATGGAGAACTGGCCCAACTGGTCCATTTGCCCCGAGAGGTATGCTTTATCTCCCCTGACGCTTTGCAAACTGCGTACCTCTTTACATCGATCGCCCTGATCGTCCAGCGAATGATAAACGCCTTCCGCCCCTCCGATGAGCCATTGTTTTGGGTGGTTGCAGTGGTGATGCACTGGACTCTGCAATTAGGCATTGATTTACCGAGTGTTGGTCAATACTAATCCAACAGGGCCAGAACAATTCAAGACCGAGTCTGAGGACACGGTGTGGTTCGTTTCGGCCCGCTTTCAAGGAATCATCGTCCATGTCAAGAATACACCAGAGTCATCAAACGGTCCAAGTAATGAGGTTGAACAAGCGAATTAACCAGTAATACAGATCACAAATTACAGAATAAAAACTTTCATCTCTGATCTCGCTTCTGTCGGAGTTCCTCCGCCTTGTCGCCAAGCCAGACAGCAATCTCGCCCTGGACCTACTGCAAAGACTAGGCTTCCTCATCACGCAAGCGAGAGCACGCAGGGCTGGTGCCGTCGGGAGCGAAATCCTAGCACCCTCTTTCTTTTTGTCGCCTCCCACAAAGAGCGTGGGGCTCGGAAAAGCACGACTGGGGTGGGTGAAGCATGTGTGACACCGGCCGCACACCCTGGGAGCTTGCGAGGGACGCACATACAGTGGACCTACCGTGTGTATAGTGTGCGCAGTATGTCGCCAACAGGTGAGAAGTGACGACATGGGGGTCGAGTGTTCTGGCCGCTGTCGGTGCTGGCAAAGACAGGGTGATTCTGGGGCAGAGCCGCAGGGTTGACCGGGCTTGGGCTCGGTACGGCTGGTGAAATGTCCATCGAGGTCCGACATCTTCTGTTGGGAGGATTGAATGGGTGACGATGGGACATCATCTGGTGGAGAGCTGTGGCGAGCTCGGCTGGGGTGGGACGATAACTGAGATGTTACAAGTGAGTATGTCTGCTCGTCTTCGAATCGGCAGGATCGCTGAAGCATGGTAAAGGAGAAGCCATGGCTGCGAACTGTGCCCATCTCCTACTGCTGGTGTAGGTGTAATGCATGTATTTGCAGAGATATATAGCATTCCGAGTGCAATACACTTGAAGGTGATGAGATGGGACCGAGCATCGATCTCGGCGAGCTATTGCGGTGCCAAGCCAGGTAGTCAAGAGCCGCTGGCTAGATCTGGACTGTCCACAGCTTAACTAGGTAGCGAAGCCAGCTGTGCTGCTCGTTTCTTACCATCTTGAAGGAAGTGTTCGTCTGTCTTATAGAAATATAGATAGGTGGTTAACTAAGTAGAATGTTGATTGACTGGTAGAAGGCCTAGTGGCGGGCTGTCACCTCCTTATTATACGTGATTGAGTGCATCTGTTCATGTCTGATCAGGTGGCGCGAGGTGGGTACAGCCAGCAGGCCATACTCCAACATCTCTCTCTGTTCCCTAAAGTTGACATGTCGACCGCCAGGTAATCAGACCCCTCAACCTTCTAGTCACTTCCAGCACCGCTGCCCTTTCTCCGATGATCTACCCTGTGAGCTTATGGAGTTGGCCATTGTGCAAAACTTTGTCTTGTGCGCATCTCTCAAGGTTGTCGCCGGATCGAGAGCCGGCCAGAGGTGACCGTTTCCCACATCATTGCGTCCCGATACTCATCTGCCTCATCCTCGGTCAGTAGTTACTTCCGGGGGGGAAGTCGCAATTACGACAGAGCTCTCAATCCGGTCGCTAAGTCTTTCTGCTGCTGTGTAACTCCCCGGAAAAGATTCACGCGTGGCCAACGTAGATCAATTGTGGGGTGATTTTCAATGCATTGAATTCAAATTGTAGTCCCGACCATGCAGAACGACTTCGCTTGAAGTCCTGTCGGTGCAGATATCTCAGAAGAGCTGCACTCTGCACTTCATGTGCGTCTACATCTTTCGTCCAGTGGTAAATGTTGCGGAGGTCAGCATTCGGAGGCCTTGGATGCGAGGGAGAGCTGGACAAGAGATATATTAACCCAATTGAAATCGTCGATTGCATCTACGTGGACTGCAAAGAACCGGGAAACCTGATCGCGGCATTGCTTGCGCATAGCTTCTTGACGATACAGCTGTACTCGAGCACGTTTCCAGCGCTCAAGAGACGAGTTGAGCCGATAGCTGTGGGAGTGGCGCTGCCGCACAGTTCAACTGGATCCTGGCATACCCAAAGGGTGAGATGCTTCGGACGAAAGGACTGAAGTCGGGGCATCAGGATCTCCGTTACGAAATGCCTCACACCATGTGAACGAAATGGAACTAAAAAAGACTAAGAATACACCCGCTCAATTGCGCCTTAAAGATCAACCCTGAACAGCATACCGCTGTATCTAGTGTCTATGGAGTCCTGTTCTACCTCACAATCGCTACCATGGTGAAACCAACTCCTCATGGCCAGCCTCATTAAAACCTTGTGACAAGAAACCCTGTGGGAGAAAAACGTGCAACAAGAAAAAAGAGTGCCAGCCCCATCAACAACATCCAAGCTCGCATGGCCCAAAACCAAACGCTTCGAAAAATCCCTTATACTTCATGTTCTTGATATCCCTCGCGGTGATATGAGACTCCGTCTCGGGAGCCTCAATCTCGTCGAAGTAGTAGACTCGGCGCGGGCCGCGTTTTCCGTCTCGCCAGTTGCCTCCGAGAACTTGTCTTCCGACGAGCTTGAACTTGCCCGTCATGTTCTGGATGAAGACAACCTCCTTGCAGTCTCCGTCGACAAGAGGCGAGATCGACTTGCCCGATCGTGAGTTGATGACGAACAGGAACTCGGGCACACCTCTAGGGCCGTCCGCGTATTGACCGAAGGATTCTTCGTTAAAGCCCAAGGTCGTTGCCATGACTTCGCGGACCGGCTCGCCCGTCGCCGAGAGTTCGTTGATGACGAGGTCGCGAACCTCGTAGACGCCGGGCTCTCCTTTGCTGATGATGCCGGGGAGACGCTCGTCGAGCATTTGGAAGGCCTTGTGGGAGAGGTGGGTCCAGCGGATGACGGCGCCTGTGGTGGCCGGGATCTTGGCGACGGCTGCTTTGAACGGGCTCGAGATCTCGTATCCGGCAACCCATCGGGTTATCGCCTGGTGTTCGTCGTGAACCAGGTCGATGCCGTAAAGGTTGGCGAGACAGAATCCGA
This sequence comes from Colletotrichum spinosum, assembly GCA_004366825.1. NCBI lineage: Eukaryota > Fungi > Ascomycota > Sordariomycetes > Glomerellales > Glomerellaceae > Colletotrichum > Colletotrichum spinosum. The sequence continues at coordinate 127,711 of QAPG01000079.1, read as the reverse complement.
AATTCAACTTATCTTCCATGGTTCGCAGGCCGTAGAATAGCTGGTTCGTGGTTCGCGTCACTGGATCGACGTTGTAGGTCGACTTCGTGTTGTGAATGAACCAGGACTCGAAGCGGTCCCTGAGTTCGTCCACCAAAGACACATCCTCCTTGGAGATATTGCTTTTCTGCTTCAAGAGCCGGACCTCGCGATATACAGGTTTGCCTTCGACGTCGAGAAATCGTGATTTATTGCCGCATCCCTCGTCGGGTATAACGATCGACCAGGGCTTTTCCACCACCGTAGTATTAGTCGTGATTGTAGCCGTGATGATCGCGGTTCCGCTGGCCGTCATAGCCAAGTCTTGTACAGTATAATTTGTAGGCTGACTGCTGTTAGCACGCAAATAAGAGGCCGAATGTGACAATGGTTTACTTACTTGATGGAATTGTTGTTTCGAATTCTGGCAGGCCAGAGGTGCGCGTGTGCGTGTGTGTGTGTGTATTTGTGTGTGCGTGTGCGTGTGCGTGTGCATACAGAATCTAGAGAAAGAGAAGAGTTCGAAATCTCTCTCTCTCAACTTATACGGGCGAGTTGCAACCCTGAGAGCATTCTCAACGTGCTTCCAGTCTTTCGTGCACCTCAATGGGAAGTTTGGTACATGTCTACAACACCGAAGATAGTTTGAGTTGCTGCGTCCTCGTTCATGGCAGAATGGCAGAATGGCACCATGGCATCACACATCTCAACTTGGAGCACCAGACCCTGTCACTATCGACGTTGCCCAGGAGCTTGAATCCATCGGCAAGTAATTCAAAGTGAAGATCCCCTAAATTCTCGTCTCCTTATTTTCAGCAGACGTAGTAAGTTGCCATAAGAAGATGGTGAGCAAATGACCTGGTCAGGATACACCGGAGACCTAACGGGAAGTACACAAGGTTGTTAATCAGACACTAGGGGTTACGTTTAGAGTTTTGCCCAGCCCTCTTTCGTTTCTCCGGGGGACTTTACGGTTGTCTGGCCGTATACGGCCACCGGGCATTCAGATGGCACGCTTCCACATAATGGGAGAAAAGCAGCGACTAATCTGCTGTGAGTTGCTCATATGGCCTGGAATATGCATTACTCATGTTACTTCTCTTGCGGAGATGGGGAAACAATATTTGATACTCAAGAACTGTTGGAGTTCCTTAACTAGTTGGTTTAACACGTCATTGGGGTTTGCTGACGTTGCTTCGTTTGGTACCATCGCGAGTTTTATCAATCACCAATGTCAAGTAGCAATCTAGCAGGGCTTTTTGACATGCATTATTCTAATCTAGAAGTATTCTCGTCGACAGGAGTCCCGATTTGTTTCACAGCTTTCTTTTGGGCGCGCGTAAATTCATGACGTTGTGATTTCGAACTACGAGCAGAAACTGATAACTGATACTAAACTCAAACGTCCAGCATGTGCTCTAGCCCGGGCAAGGAATCCCCCAACCAGTCTTGACGTCGCAGCAATCAGCAGCGCACTTGTCCTTGCTGATGTTGACGGTGCTGCACCAGTTGGCCGTCTCCGTCTCGCAGGCATTGACCTCGTCCTTTGGCAAGCGTCCCCCCCGCTGTCGCTTGCAAGCTGCGGACCCGCCGTTCCTGTCGCCCCAGCAGCAGTTGGCTGTCTTGTGCTCACCGACGGCGCACTAGAAAAAGCTAGATCAGTATCCGCGGCTCGTGCGACGTGAGGTTGACGTCGTACCTCTGCTGCTTGTACGCCCAAAGCCATGTACAGCGCTGCGAGAGCGGCGACGACGGGGAGACTTTTGAGATGCATGCTGTCGTTGACTTGAGGGAAGACGGGGCTGCTGAATGAGAGAGAGTTGGTTATGATGACTTGTGTGTTTGCTCTGGTGTGTGGTCTGTCAGTCAACTCAGTCGAGCAACCGGCTTGCCTCTTATACACCTGATGAGTAGAGGTTGGTTGACTAGTCGATAGTGCCATAGTCTTGGCTGTCATGCTGCTCAGCTCAGCCTCGCTGTCGAAATAAGCGACGTGGGGGCTAACACAGGGAAGTTCTAGCCAGGCAGAGGATCAAAGTCACCACGTGAATGTGGTCTAGAAGACGACATGGCTGAGGTCTTTTCCGCATGCGTTTTCGAGTCATTAACACGGAGGCGTTCTGGTTCGGCGGCCGGCAGCCTGTCCATGGAACGCAATGTCTGGACGAACCCGAAGACACAAGGCTGTAACGTGAAGTCTTGGACATTTCTAAATTTGGATGTCTCTTTGAGTCACTTGTATTGTCCGGCCGGTCTGGCCGGGCTAGCTTTACTTGAGGCGATGAGACGAGGGGCTTGAATCACAGGCTACCATAACCATCTCAATTGGGTTCCTGATGATGTAGTCAAGTTTCCGCTGCCACTTGATGTTCATGTGCCACACCTATCGATTTGATATGGCTGTCTGGCAGATACAATCTATGAGATTTGAGGCTGGGCTTCCTGACACAGTTGGGCTGTCTGTTTGGCGGGAAAGGCCCACCTAGGGCATCAGGTTAGCAAGCCAAAGCACTTAGACAATTCCCGAAAAGGTGCTGCTGTCAACATGAAGTTGGCACGCGGATGACACGAAGAGATCCTGTCGAGGAAAACAATCAGCGTGCAAAAAAGCTCACAAACATCTGCCCAGTCCAGTATAGAAACTAATACCACTGCAAAATGTGGCTGGCGGTTGTGCTCCTGCTGCTGTGCTGCTTCATCTCCTGGGTACGTCCCCATACCAGCGCAAGGGGAATCATTCTCGGTTAAGATTTCTTCCGTTCACTGCCGCCTTTTTGTTGAGGGTTTCAGCCACTCCCGCAGCCCCCGTCGATCATTCAGTGACGACCACTTGCGAGATCACTTGAAAAAAAGAAGCTAGCAGCAGCTCAGTTTGTGCAACGGCTAGATTGCTCTCGCCCCCTTGCGCACGCCCACCTCAAAATTGAGCCTGGCTCTGCGGTGCCGTCCCCTCCAAGACGTCCCATCACAAAAGGTGCGCAAAATATGAACTGCAAAGATCGGTCTTCAGGGTCGTTGGAGCTCATAAGCTTTTGGCTGGAAAAGGTTAACTGGCGCTGTCCATATATTCTGGGCTCTTAGGGCTGGGTGCCACTTGTCTGCGCGTCACTGGTTGCTCAGGTCGTCAAGCCAGTGCGAGTTGGTATGACCAATTTTCGGCGGTGCTGTGTTCAGCCCTAGGGCTTGCGGAGGCTGTCGAGATGGAATTAGAAGGCAATGAGCGATGGGGAGAAGAGTCTCTAATCAAGGACGTGACGTGACGCTGTTCTCTCTGCCCATCACTGGCTTCACACGGGTTTAGTATTCATTCCCTCGAAGGTGCACGAGTGCGCGACAGAAGAAACAAATGGCAGTTCCAATTTCATGAGCGTAAAAGAACGAAAAATCATCTGAGTTTAACGTAGTGAGAGTAAAACATTCTGAAGCTGGAGTGTCAGCTTGGTCGTCCCGTCTTGCAGTGATACGGGAGCTAGAGATCACTGGTACACCACATTCGAAGCAGCCCCTCTGTTCAACAACTCAAACTATTGGCAGCTGGGCTCGTGGATCATGCCTTTACTCTTACTGTGTGATTCCCCACGGATGTCACAATGCTTTCAGGCTTTACGGTTGCAGTGAGTCATCGTCAAAGTAGTACGACTGCAGGCGTAATATCTATTGCCATTTGCAGCCGACGAGGCTCGAAACTTGAGGTTGTTATTCGCAAAAGATCCAGAGCCTCCACACAGGGTCTGTAAAAACCTGGTTGAATTTCAAAACCCTTTAATTGAATAGTTAGAGATGCTTACATGCCTGTCTGCCTCTCCTGAGAATTTCTCCAACCTGTAGCACTACGTGCGATGTGGACGGCCATAGCTTAACCGGTTCGAAATACGTCAGATTCTTCACCCTGGATTCTATGTAATCTGACCCTGAAAGAGCCTTAGTAAATTTCTCGGATTGTTACTCGTATCTTTTTTCTCTACTTTAAGTCTGTCCTTCGTCGCTTCCAGCCTGGTCTGCTGCATAGCCGTCAAACTCGACAAGCTGTTGTGCAACCTGCTGGTACCTGCGTTCATCCCATTTGCTTTTGAATGGGTCATGCCTCTGGTGCTTCACATAGGGAAATGAGACCTCCCTTCTCCACGCCGTTGCTTTACCGTCCTGATGAATCTGGCCCGGGCTCGAGCCACCAGCCCAGCAAGCGTAGTAGTAGTAGTAGTAGTAGTAGTAGTAGCGTAGAAGGAGTGGTTACAATACGCGGCCTGCATCACTTCAAGATAGAGCGTTGTCAAGCCTCAAGAAGGAACTTGACCTTAGCCTACGGCCGTGGACGATGCGACTGTTCGGATAGCACGCCTTTGACTACAGGATATGTTTCTCATCGAGTAAGTCCCTACGAGGCGGTCTGCCATAGGCAACAGAATGACGAAGTCCCTAGCTCGGCATACAGTAAACTCTGACTTGTGGTGATTCAATTCTTGAAGAGACTCTACTGACAGATATGATGGCTTGGCTTGTCTGCGAGGAGACTCCGTACTTTCGTATGATTACCGCAGACCCCCAGCCTTCCTATAGTGTAATGACGACGTTCAAGACCGAGACTTCTATTGCAGAAACACTCTTCGCGCGACTTCACAATCGCTTTCAACAAGCATTGAACATGGAATGACAGAGAAGACTCCAAAAAAGAAAATTAAGCTTGTTATTTACCTACTTGGTACGTCCGACTCTTGTTTTCGACAGCGAGCAATCAAGGCTTTTCGCTGCGGGCACTGGCTTGTTTTTCAAGGATCACAGTTTCCCCTCGACCGGGAAGACCGTAGGCAATGGGAAGTGTTCTTCACCCACATCCCGGCAGTTCGTGTGATTGTTCGGCTGAAGATTGACCCCCCCTGACTCGGAAACCTGCGCAGCGGGCCCGTACAGCGGTCATGAGGGTAGACTCCTTATGATCAGACAGGAGACGGCAACACGACTCCCACGATGTAGTTCATGGGAAGGAAGACGCATTTGGCCGGTTCCATTGCAAATATGGTGATGACAGAGTTGGTCGCTAGGTGGAGGCGACTGTCCGAGTTTCTCCTATTATCCCACAGCAGGTAATGTGTGAACAAATCTTGTTTCCATGTCTGGCATGATGATTCAAATTGCAATTGTTTGGCATAACTGTACGTGGTGCTCGACTGGATTCCTAGTTTTCAACCCTGCAACAGATCTCCAGGCTGCAGAATTTCAACATCATCAAAAGTCTTCACCTAGCTGTGAGGGGTTCCCGTCGCACAAGCATTAGATACTGAAGCTGAGACGTCATCGAGATCAAATTTGAGCCTGCCATCGCAGACTCCGGGCATCGCTCACTCCCCTGGAACCACCTTCCAGCGCTGCCCATCGGCAGTGGCGCCATAACACAACACAGCCACCAGTCTGCTCCCATCTTTCGTGACGGATAAGTAATCAGATTATTCGCGGGTATTTAAATATCGGCCTCTCGGAGTGTTCCTGCACACATACTATAGTATGCCAAGATCAAGGGGCATCTGCCCCGCAAGTTGTACTGTATAGGCGTGTGGTCCCCGGGTTGCCTTGACTCGATAGTAGCCACACATATCTCTACGCATCAAGACTGACTAGCAAAATGTCCAAAACTGGTCAGATTAGGATATGTAATCGCTCGACCTACTAACAGTGGAATCGTGCCAAGAGGGTCGCCTCTACGGCTCAGGATTCGAGAATGTCTTCCCGAGTCAATCACGGCCAAGCCGGACCTACGCTACCATTCAGCAATGCGGAACAGCGGATTGCTCCGGGGGCTTTGTATAGGTTATAAACCCCATAACTTTCTCTGTGTATGAACTCAAAGTCTAGTACCCCAACCTCTCATTTGAGCTCTATTTCTTCCGTTCCTGTTCCTTGGGCAAATCTTTACGCTCACTTTAAGTGCTTCCAAACTTATTTCCAACCGCAATGGTCAAGCTCCTCAGCTTTCTTTCGGCTCTGCTTTTGTAAGCAAACCTTCGAAATTCATTGTATCAGTATACTGACCATGTTTCAGGACGGCCGCCGTCAACGCCGACAAGCACCGTCTCTGCGCATGCATCAAGGACCAGGGCGACCCTCTGTACTGGCAAATTGACGAAGACGCGTCCAAAGCCGTGGTCAACGGCGCCGAGGGCAGATTCGTGTGGAGTGAGTTTTTTTTTCCGACACCGCCATCATCGAGCTTCTTCGTCCACGAATCCTGACAATCGCTTTCTTTCCAGGTGATGGGCCCTGGTTCAAGGACTTCCACGACGCGCCCTACGTCGGCTCATACGTGAGGATAACCCCCACCCTCGTTCTGCTTCCTTTTCGCGGTGGGGATAGGACTGACGGTGACATTAGTGGCACGCGATTGATGGCACGGTCAACGGCGCCACGGACGACGGATGGGTTGGCGGGGACGAGGCGAATGGGCTTTGCAAGGGGCAAAATGCCGAGAGCACCTGTTTCTCGCCGGGCGATTTGTTCAACTGGCAGAACTGCGGTTATAACGACTGCTTCACGTCGAAAGCTGCAAAGACCGATGGACTCGGAAACCCGAAATGAGGTCGGTTGGATGACGTAGTGGAATGACGGCCCGGTTATGACGGTATGCTGTAGACGTCGGCGCAGTTCGGGTTATGAGGGAAGGAATGTATCACCAAAAGATTAAAATGAAATGAGATGTAGTGTTTAATCATATGAGAGATAACGCGGGATATGTATGAAGCCCCGTCCCGTCTTTTTGGTCCTGAAGAGCTGCTTAAGTAGTAGGTCAAAAAGTGTCAAATCAAGCGAAACTTCATGTTAACTCAGTGCATTGTCTCTTCGTGTTTGCGATGAAGCATATCATATAGCCTACGGGGATGGGTGGGAAAAGGCTTCTTATATCGAAAAGCTATATACTGGGCAGATTTAACCAACGGATAGGTTCATGAAGAAATTTAATATCAGGAATAGCTTACGTACCACGTGAGCGCATGCGTGATCCAGGATAGTGGGGCCACGGCCGTGAAGCTATCACGACAATATCCTATTGCCATGAAGGGGCATTCACTTTCGTCTCGCTCTTCAAGCTCACGGGCGATAAAATATGATGACGGATGACTACTCACACTCCGTTTATGAAGATCACTGCTTCCAAACACGTCAAGCCACATTACGATTCGATATCAGTCGACTGCTCGCATCGGGAAAGGGCAAATGGAAGCAGCCAGCACGCGATGGTGGGGGTCGACTTTGAATGCTCCAAGACTGTCAGTATCTGCGCCTGTCGCTACCGTGGTATATGATCACTCCAGGGACTGGATCTAGCCAAGAAGCTAGGTCAGTGAAAAGTCACTGCGAGATGATCGGACCGTAATAACAACACCCCAAAAACACTGCGGGCGCGTCGCATATCTTTCTGCCATAGACTTCTGTCACTTCAGACCGATATTTGACATCACGAGGTCGCATCACGAGATCGTGAATTGCCAAAGATGACGGCCCTGGGTCCCAAGTATGATTGAAACACATGGGGATGGCATTTTATTGGTCTATATAAGCCTCACAGTCGCCCTTTCTTGGCTTCGGGGCGGAGAGAGCAATATGCTTAGTTTCCCTGCAGCTCGACTCTTAGCCCATGCATGCCGCAGCCACAAATACGCGGACGAGAATGGAGTATGGCCTCGTAAGTGGACGTCCCGCAGCCGCAAATATGCACTCCACTCCCGGGACCTAAGGAAAGGGCCGTAAACCTGGGGTCTCCTCCGGTGCTACTTCTGCATGCACGCCATCTAAAAAGACGATGTGGAAAGGCTTTACTGGGTCCTAGGCTAGGTCCGATGACCAGTAACTGCTCAGTTGAGGAGACTGTCACGTGGCCGTGATGGATGGGCCTGACTTCGGTCTGGATGGTTGTCGCGTTGCGATCAAGTCGTAGAAAAAAGTATGCAGGTTCTACTATTGTCGTGAGCCTTGAGCTCATCATCACGAGACAAGTCTGCAAGTACGATTCAACTCGACCATATTGCCAATTGGATCTTCTATAAGCTGAGGCGCTAGAGCTCGACAGAAGTGACTGCGACAGTGGCATCCACGCTACAAACCTGCGCGATACGCCAGGTTGTCATATGTCCGGTTGTCCTGGTGCCGGGTATGCCAAACATTTACGTTGTGAATAAAGAGCGACGATTCTGGAGACGGACGGGGGGAGGCGAGTTTGGGATGGAACGGATGGCTCGATGTTGTTGTTCTGGGTCACAATGGATGGCGGTGCAGGATCATGCAGGCAAGGGGTTCGGAGTGGTCGAACAGGGACCCTATTTTTGGAGGCGGTCTCGAAGCGTCCATCTGAAATGGATCGTCAGCTTGGCGGTTCAGTCCCGGTTGGTCGAGGTTGGCGTGGGGGTCAATTGATCCATGTCTCTATGTTTGGCGGTGAAGTCGGTGACGGGAACCAATGGGGCTCCCGCGAGGAAACACGCAATGTTCTGTTTCGAGAGCGATTGGATCATCCATCGTGTTTGTGACAGGAGTACGAAGTATCCATACGGATACAGACAGCCAGGCGGATAGCCCAGGAGGTGCCATCGTGTTCTGTAATTGTCCCGAGACAAACAATCATTTGACCTGTTGTCTAGGATTAAGTTGGGCACTGTTTCGACCGGGTTGTGTTGAGCGAGGCTCGGTTATGCTGAGCTGCGCAATGTTTCCTTTTTGTCTGGGAACTGTCATGGAAGCTCCGTAGGTTCCGTAATCGCTAGGCTCCGGTCACCGGAGGAAGGCAACCACACACGAAGAATGGAATAGCGAGTGGCATGTAGACAGGTTCACAGTCAAGAAAGTCTCGAGTGCCAGGGAAGCACGGAGGTGAGGAGAGACCACTCCGCAAGGTACTCGCAGTACACGTAGAAAATGTTCGGGCCAGAGCGAGTTCCCCGGAGTGAAAAAGGAAATAAGAAGTGGCTCCGGCTGGATCATGTGGGCGATATTCCGGGGTGGCATTGCTCGGAGTTGAGAGGAAGAGGAGCTTCTCGTAATTACAGTTGCCGGGAATTGGGCACTAGCGGTGCGCGTGACCTGGGGCCGGTCGGGGATGGAATGCAATGCTTGGCTTATCCGGTGAGCGGAGGATGTATTATCAACTAAAGGTGAAAATCCCAAGTCGGCGAGTCTGGTGCCACCCGATGTGAAGGCGAGAGACCCATGGTCAGGATAGCTCGGAGTTCGAGAATAGGCGACCAGTTTCGCGTTTCGTGGTGACAGTGATGGGAAAAAGACCCCTATCTCGCTTACCTAAGACAAGGGGACCAGAGGAGCGGATGGGATGGGAAGGGATTCCATGTGATGAACTAGAAAGAATCAGGGTAGTTCCTGCTGCTTAGAGTTTCCGGCAAAGGGTCCTGGCCTCTCTCGGTCTCGTGCTGTGGTTGCACCTGCCTCTGAGAAACTCGACAAGTTCCATCGATGCATGGCACTTTGGAATTTCTGTCCTGTTCGATAGGGATCCGGCCTATTGCATCAGAATTCGATAAGAATCGAATCCACAATGGCAACTGATAAGCCAGACCGCCTCCTCCTTCCCTACCTTTTCGTGCGCTATGGAAGGCAACTTCCCTGATTAAAACTGGAAACCACGACGATTCCAGCCCAACAAACGCCACCCCTTGCTAATGGGAAAGACCAGCCAGACCATCTCTTGCCTCCTCTTCCCCATACTGAGGTACCTCCTCACCGGTAAGTGTGGGACGCAACTGTAGCATTTCGAAGTCGCGACTCACCACCACCACCACCACCACGACCAGGGAGGAACGGCAGCCCAGCCGCGGAACTCCCGCCACGTAATCCACACCTCGATGGATGTACTGCTCACCATGTCTTGGCTGGTGAGGTACATTGCTCCGACAGGTCGCGACACTAACAACGGGGAACTTACGAAGTTTTATGGACCCGTCGAGGCTTGATGGGATTTTTATTTTTTATTTTTTCAACAACTGGGGAACCGAGCTTGCTCTTGCTAGGTCGCCTGAGCTTGGGCTTGCCTCGTGCTTTCCCATTTCTCAAGAAACTGAATGACCTAAGCTCGATGGAGTCGGTCAGGTAGGAGCAAGTAGGGTAGTCGCCGCCGGACGCCTTCCGCCCGCAAATATCTTTTAAAAACCCTCCGCCGTCAGCACTCAGGGGCAGATTCCGGTCGAGTGAATCTCTGTCTTCTCGTCTGCCTATCCATCTGTCCGCCTGTGTTTGTTCTCTGCTCTCACTATACCAAAGTCTGTTGTCTCTGCGTCTTTATCGCTTTTCAACGTTCATCAGTCGCCATAACTCGTCCGTTGGTGTCGTTGTTCTGCAGCCGCTACATATTCACCCGTCCGGTTCGCAGTAGACTCCAACTCGTCCGTTTTCACAGCTCAGTAGCTACGATGCCTCACAGCACCGCATCCCCCCTGAAGCTCAGCAGCCAGAACTTGTCCACCATTGCCTCGCAGCAGGGAGAGTCTAGGATCCAGGTCCCTACCTACGACCGCAATGGCGTAAAGGAGGGCATCGTCCACGTCGGTGTCGGCGGTTTCCACAGAGCCCATCTGGCCGTCTACATCGACAAGCTGATGCAGAAGCACCAGCTGCGCGACTGGGCCATTTGCGGTGTCGGTCTGCGTCCCAACGATGCCGCCATGCGCGACGTTCTGGCCTCGCAAGACCATCTCTACACCGTCATTGAGCGGTCCGCCAAGGGCAGCGTCGCAAACGTTGTCGGCAGCATCAACTCGTTCCTGTTTGCCCCCGACGACCGCGAGGCCGTCATCGCCAAGATGGCCCACCCCGACACTCACATCGTGTCGCTGACCATCACCGAGAGCGGCTACTACTACAACGAGAATACCCACCAGCTGCAGGCCGACCACCCCGACATCCAGCACGATCTCGCCAACGAGAACGCGCCCATTAGCACTTTTGGTTTCCTGTACGCCGCCCTGGCGAGGCGCCACGCCGAGGGCCGCAAGCCTTTTACCGTCCTCTCCTGCGACAACATGCAGAAAAACGGCTCCATTACTCGTCACATGGTCGAGTCGTTCGCCCGCCTCCGAAACCCGGAGGTCGCCAAGTGGATCGCCGAGGAGGGAGCCTTCCCCAACGCCATGGTCGATCGCATCACCCCCAGCACCACCCAGAACGACATCAAGTCGCTGGCCGACAACTTCGCCATTGAGGACGCCTGGCCCGTGGTCACGGAGCCGTTCATGCAGTGGGTCGTCGAGGATAAGTTCGCAGACGGCCGCCCGCCTTTCGAGAAGGTCGGCGTCCAGATTGTCAAGGGCGTCCACGAGGTCGAGCAGTTCGAGAAGCACAAGCTGCGTCTGCTCAACGCCAGCCACTCGGCCATGGCCTACGCCGGTCAGCTCGCCGGCTTCAAGTACGTCCACGAGGTGATGGAGCACCCCGTCTACCGCGAGTTCGTCTGGCAGATGATGCAGCAGGAGGTGAAGCCTCTGCTGCCCGAGATTGAGGGCGTCGACATTGACGAGTATTGCAACACCCTCATGGAGCGCTTCTCCAACCCAACAATCATGGACGGCATTCCCCGTGTCGCCCTGGGCGCCTCGGGCAAGATTCCCCAGTTCATCATGCCTTCCATCGCCGAGCAGATCTGGGTCACCGGTCCTTTCCGCCGGCTGTGCTTCGTCGCCGGCGCCTGGTTCCGCTACCTCAACGGCGTCGACGACAAGGGCGAGGCCTTCGAGGTCGACGACCCCATGAAGGAGGAGCTGCAGGCGCTGGCCAAGGCCGGCGGCAACGACCCTCGCAGTCTGCTGAGCGTCAAGGTGCTGTTTGGCGACGACTTGAGAAGCGACCAGCGCTTCATCGACGAGGTCGCCAAGGCCATGGAGTTGATTGACAAGGACGGCGTCATGGCTACTCTGCCAAAGTACGTCGACTAATAGTTTGAAAAGATACCAGGTTTTGGATGGACGGATTTGTACACTTGTACTGGGCTGGGTAATGGGTCATGAGCATGTTTAGACTATAGAACTAGATGCAGCGTTATGAAAAGTTTCTACACTTTACTTGTCTACAGCTTCTGTGACGTTTCCGAGACTTGTGTATCTGATAAACGCAAGGCTGATTAGATCGAGATAAGCGATCATGTCCATCAAGGTTCACAAAGAACACGTTGATTGCCGGTGTGCACGGCGCAAGGCTTGGTCCCATCTAAACGACCACGTCTATACATGAGAGGCTGAGGGCGGAGGCCCATGATTCTCATCTAGCCATGAAATAATATATCTTCAATTCGAGCCTAAGAACTTGCTCTTATCCTCCAGCAGTCAAGTTACAATAGAGAGACTGGAGAAGATAACTTGCAAACGCCTACATGGCACGATGCCCTCTGACTTATTCGCACGGACCCAATACGATTAATCCATAGCTTAATATCGAGCAGTCCAAGCTACCTCATGTTGCAGTTGGCGCTCGCATCCATTTACCGGGAGAGACAAGACAAATCCAATTTCATTCATTGGTCTCTGTTGGAAAATATCGCCCGTTCCCGAGATAGCTGCGTTGGGATGCGGATAGACAAGTCATCGCCAAAACATCCTTTGCTCTGGTGTCTTTCCATTTATCATACCTAGGCACTCGACGTATAGAATCACGCCACGCGGGAAAGTCTGCCTCGCGGTGAATGCGACTGGGCCCATTGTGTCGTCTATGAAGATGGGCAAAAAAGAACGCCACCGTCAATATCTGCAGGAGGCAATTCAACCTTGAGGATTAGACAGCGTCCAAGGTCTTCTCCGAACCTCAGGCAAAATGGACAACCCAATCGGAGATGCCTCGCAAAGTCAATACTTCAGACCGATTCGTCCGGCATCAGTTTACCAACTTCAGACCACCTCACAGCTGCACTTGGCATTCATCTCTTCTCCGTCATCATCCTCACAGCTCGCAAGGTTGATACTTCAGACCGATACGTCCAGCATCAGTTTACTAACTTCAGACCACCTCACAGTTGCACTTGACATTCATCTCTTCTCCATCACCATCCTCACCGCTCGCAAGGCCGACACTTCAGACCGATTTGGATCATTGTCCAGCATCAGTTTACCAGCTTCAGACCACGTTTTCACGCCGCGCGAGGCGAAGAAACCCTTTGATCCGCGCGAGAACATGACGGACCGCCAGCGGTACCTGGAGGAGATAACGGAGCAGAAGAGACTAGACGAGGAGCTTCGCGGCCAGATTCGGGCGCGCATCGAGGCAGACCGCGTGGAGAGGAACACTCGCGACGCGAGGGAGAAGATGCGTCGCGAGAACCACAACGGCGGCACTCAACGCAAGAAGCACTTTGCCAATTCCGTCAATGTTCTCGGTGGCGGTGCGCTGCCTAGGCGAGGTGGGTTGTCGTCTCATGTACGAGGAGACGTTGCGGGGGGAGACGAGCGCGGGAGGGAGGATACCAGCTCGGATTCGAAGAGCTTGGAAGACGGCGTGGACGACGAAACGGAGGAGGGCAGGCTGATGCAGCCAAAACGGCAGAGGCAGGCGGATTGGCAGAGGCAGACGGATTGGCAGAGGCAGGCGGAACGGAAGAGGCGGGCGGAACGGCAGAGGCAGGCGGCTCCGCAGTGGCCGGCGGTTCCGCAGAGCCCGGCGGTTCCGCAGAGCCCGGCGGTTCCGCAGAGCCCGGCGGTTTCGCCGATGCCGGGATCTGACGAGGACTGGCGCATCGTGGTGAAGAAGGACAAGCCTAAGGTAGCTCAGCAACGGCGGGCGCAAGCGAGCAATGCGTGGGCTTCTCGCAGCGATGAGAGGGGGCAGATGAGCGAGGCGCAGATGCGGGCGTTGGGTTTGTTGCCTTAGAAGACGGGGGGCAACGAGGAGACGGGCCGAGGTGGACGGACAAGATGGCCTTTGTGGATGAGGATTCGCGAGTTAACGATGGGCATTTCCAATAGTCATTAACAAAGTAATGCTTCGTAGACACGACTCGACGTTTTGGGACTCCAGGTTCTTCAGGTCCGGAAGGCGGTTAGAGCTATCAGTCAGATGATTACAAGACTTTGTCCTTTTAGCCAGTAGTAGATCAGGCCTCGGTCATGATAGAAGTGAGCCATCAAAAGAAGGACACGTGAAACGACGAGGCCCAACAAGCGAGCTCGGAAGCTCAGCTTCGGTAGTTCTCGTCGGTACCAGAGTGACTGTGCCTGATGCAGCATTTGCATCCATTCTGTATAGGGGTTTTTGCGGGTGATGAGACCTCACAGTGATCTAGTACTGGCGCATCCGAAGATTCTTCTAGACTGCCCGTAGGCAAGCCGTCTAAGTACCTGTGGTTTACGACGCGGTTGCTAGAGGCATTCGAGTTACTTGGACCTTGGGGGAAGCTAGGAGAAGCGCTTGAGTGAATCAAAAAAAGAGAAAGAAAGAGATGGCGTCAGGCCAGAGATTGAAGCGGTAACGATTTTAATCTATTTCCATATTTGAACGCGTCCTTCAACTGTGATATTTGCTCGTGTATATAAACGGGAACGGAGGAGCACTAGAAGTGAAGACTTCTGACGTTGAAACTCGACCCACTCGCGATTCAGCGAAAAAGAGACTTGAGCAAATTTTCAAAAAGAATCCTCTCATGGGTGGAGTTTAACCACTAACTTCTCCCCGAGGTGGGCTCGAACCACCAACCTCCAGATGACCATCTCGATTGACATTGCAACCGACTCCGATCGTAACAGTCTGACGCGCTAGCCAATTGTGCCATCGGGGATGAGGTAACTTGGTGCTTGTCACTGGGGCTTCTGTGGGCTGTCATATTGAGCTGAGGGCTGAGGTGGAGTGAAGTGGATCGTGAAGCCCAGGTACCTTGGGGGCTGGTTGTCCACGATGGATGGATTTAATTGACAGGCATCCAGGCCATCTTGGAAGATGGAGCATTTGGAGAAGACGGGTCGTGAGCTCCAATCGAGTCATTCTCAAAGGGAACGAATTCATGAATGCTAGTGAACGGCCGAGCCCATCAGCAACAATGTTCAGTTGATGTTCGTGAGCTTCCAGGTAGATGGCGAAACCCACTTCCATCAGACTTGGCCGACTGAGAGTTCAAGTACAGGATTCAAGCCATCCCCACGGGATTGATTTGCTGGAAGATCTATCTTGTCCACATTACGCTACGCGAGGTCTACCGATTGTTTGTACTTCTTTTTTGTGGTACCTACATAGCCTCGCTTAATTGCATCAATACCTCAACCACCACACCATCAACCATCAATCTTGCAATGACTCTACTGACGCCTTCGATGCTGGCGTGAACCGTAGGATGCGATGATTGGTTGTGAGCGATGCGACTACAGCTCCTAAAATCTGACGGACCGTCAGCTGAGCATCGGATAGTTTACTTACCCTCTTCTAGTGTCACGGTCTTGTATTCTCTCCATCTCAACTTCATCGCTTTCTTCAGACGACAACTGGCTGAGATCCTGCTCTCGACTCGTCCGTCATCGTCGCCCCCTGCATGATCCCATGTACGATGCCATGGAGATGAACTTCACCGGCCAGAACAGGCGCTACGTCTACCAGCCCATGCCGCCCAGATCAATCCGCCTCGTCAACATCGTGTCGTCTCAAACCAGCCCCCATGGCTTCGCCCTCTCTTTCAATGAATACCCACTGGACTCCCTCCCTCCCTTCTGGGCCCTCTCCTACACGTGGGGATCTCCCGACTTTCCCACCAGCGACGCCGACGCCGTCGACTGGGACAGCTCGCACCGCGTCGACTGCGGCACCGGATTCCTCGAAATCGGCCAAAACCTGCTCGCCTTCCTCGGCCAGACAAACCTCACCATGTCCCAACCCCCCGCCGCCACCCCTCGCGAACCCCGCCAGATCCTCCCCGAGCGGCCCTTCAACTTCTGGATCGACGCCGTGTGCATCAACCAGGCCGACCCCGCCGAGCGCACGCAGCAGGTCCGGCACATGGGCCGCATCTACCAGTCCGCACGCCGCGTCGTCGCGTGGCTCGGACCCGCGGAACCGAGCGCCGACGCAACATGGGTCGTCCGCGAGTTCGCCCCGCGGGTGCTCGCGCTCGCCGGCGGCCAGCGGCACGACGACGTCTCCAGACGAGAAGCGGTGCGGATCTTTGCCGGCGCGGGACCCGGCTTGCAGCAGCACGCCGGTGCGGCGGCCCTCCTCGGCGAGAACGTGTGCCGGCGGTGGCGGGAGCGCCGCGTCGCCTTCTTCGCCTTCTTCGCGCGCAAGAGGTGGCTCACGCGCGGCTGGGTCGTGCAGGAGGCGGCGCTGCCGCGGCCGGGGCGCGTCGTGCTGCAGTGCGGCGGGGTGCGGCTGTCGTGGGCCGCCGTCAACGATTTCGCGTCCTTTGTGTACTCGGCCGGCTGGGACGCGCAGCTCGACGCGGAGCTGGCGGCGGCGGTGCCCGCGTGGCGCGCGCGGCCCGGCACGCTGGAGAGGTTGTGGAACCCCGTCGCCGCGGCCCTGCCCGAGTACGACGGCCGCGGCGGGGTGGGCGAGAGGGTGGCCGTCTGGCAGCGCAGGCGGTGGGGCGCCGTGACGGACTGCGAGGTGAGGCACGCCGAGGTGCTGCACAACCTGCACAGGCTGCGCGCGTACGAGTTTGAGAACCCGCTGGACCGCATCTACGGCGCCCTGGGGTTGTGCGAGCGGATCCTGGGGGATAGGTATGCCGTGGGCGTCGCGCCGAGGTACGACGTCTCGGTGGAGGCTGCGTTTACGGGTGTTGCGGCGTGGTTGTTGGGGTTTCTGCCGAATCTGGACATGCTCGGGTTGGCGGGTTTGGCGGAGGGGAGGATGGAGGGTTTGCCGTCGTGGGTGCCGGATTACTCGCTCCGCGGACCGAGGGGGTACACGTCGCTGCAGAGGGTGAGGCAGCTGTTCAAAGATGGGCGGTCCTTTCACCCGCTGGATGCCACGAGGGCTGGGGATGGGGGCCGTCAGGGGAGGTTCGCGAGGACGGATGGGGAGACGAGGTTGGTGTTGGAGGGTGTTTGTGTTGATACGGTGGGCAAGCTTCACCGGCTTGAACACGATGAGCGGGGTGTTCTCGCGAATGTCTCGTGGGTTGTCGACTTTTGCAACCGCGAGGGGAGATATGCCGTCAACGAGACGTTCGCGGCGGCGGTGGTCACGACGTTGAGCGCGAACATCAAGCCGAGAGCCATACCGAAGCACGAGTATCGCGAGAGTATCGAGCAATGGGCGAGGGATTGCGTTGCGTATAACTGCGCGGCGCACAGGGGAGTCCCCGCGTTGGACGTCGCTGATCGGCTTGACTTTTGCGAAGCTGGATCCGCCAAGGGCAGATCGTTATTTATGAGCTCGGATGACGTCTCTCAGGCTGTCTCGCTGGATGGGTTTGCGGAGAAGATGGCTGATGACCCCATCACGAAGGTCGTCCACTTTGTGACTCCGGGGCGCAAGGCGTTGGAAACGAGACGCGGGCTGGTGGGACTCGGCCCGGCTGGGGCAAGGTGCGGTGACGAGGTGTGGCTCGTCAATGGTGGAAGGATGCCGTTGCTTCTGAGAAGACTGGAGACTGTCGACAAAGCTGCCGTTTACGTTCTCGTTGGCGAAGTCTATCTCCATGGGATCATGCACGGAGAGATGATGACGGACGAGTTGAGGGCAGGGTTTCGGCCGGTTGTCATGGTGTGACGGTACGGAATAGTCCGGGAGATCACGACGAGGATGAGGGTGACGCTTTGAGATTTCTTGATTGGGCGAGGACAGAAGCATATCGCGAGCTTGTCTATCTGCGAACGGACTCGCCGAGTTCTTCATGGTAATGCCTATTACAAGAAGCCCACACATGTCATGATTCATTCCAAACCTTTCCACCATTATCCAACGCTGTTCCATGATCCATCCCGCATCCACGACATACATCGTGCTACGGAGGCGTGGTTACTGGCTCCCACCAGTCCGCCTCGGCGCTTGGACAGAAGAAACAGCCCGAACTGCCGGCAATCATGGGATGAACATCGCTGCCGGGCCAGGTGAAGTACTGTCTCGGCACCATGTTCATGGGCGTTTTGCATGACCCCAGGACGCTTGGCAAAGGACGCGGTTAGCATCTAGGGTTCGGTCCAGACAGCGACAACAAGCCAGGGGAAACCACCGAGAATCGAGGAAACCAAGGGGCAGTTTCTTACCCGAACCACCAACAAGAGGCCGTCTGGCGCATGCGGACCGACTTCATCGCCTTGTTCCAGTGGCTGTCGAGCAGGTGCCACTCGTCGGCCGCGTAGCACCCGTAAAAGGCCATGCCTCTGAAGTCGGGCTTGTCGTAGAGGGTGACGCTGTGGCAGTCCTTGTTGTCGGGGTTGCCGCGCCTCGTGAGCCGGGCGAGCGTTCCGTCGGCCTCGAGGGCGGCGACCCGCGCGTCGAGCTCGTCTGCCGGCAGGGGGCCGAGGGTGAAGATGGCGGCGGTGTCGTTGCTGTTGCTGCTTGCTACCGGCGTCGAGGTGGAAAAGCTGATGCTCAGGGTTGTGATGAGCAGGAGGACGAGTTGAGAGTGGGAAATCATGGTGGCGGAAGCGATGCTGATGCCCTGGCGGTGAGAAGACGCTGCACCATCACGGGCGGGGAAATCGAGAGCAGGAAAGCTTCACTCATTGGAATGGGCTGCAAATGTCAGATAATGTAGGCTGCTGGAGATGCAAGGGCTCCTCGGTGTCTTTGGTTGTGCGACTCGAGATATCCGAATGCGGCGATTTCTTGGGTATAGAGCATCATGAGTGCAACCAGACGAGGGATGGGGGTCTCGACAGTCGCATTGTGCTTCAAGAGCCTCACATGCAAGCAAAGGACGAGTACATGATGGCGTTGACCCTCAAGTAGAAGATGAGACGTCAGAATCTTCACTGAGACATCATGGTCGGGCTCACTGGCCACAGAGTTGACGAGTGTTGCCAATGACATGGAGCAGTTTTGGTGAGATGTCGAAATACAGAGCATGGCCGAGTGAACACCCAGCTCAGCGTATGTGCAGAATGAATTCGCTCATCGTTGGAGTCGACTGCTGCCCACGTGCTTTGCAGCCATTCGCGATGGCACGTCAGCGCGACATGACGCCACCATCGCGGAGCGGGTCAACGATACTGGATTATGCCTGGGTGAAGGCCACTGTGTTTGGCGTAGAGTAGACCGACGTAGGGCCATGAGTAATCACGCGGACGTTGAACGCTCATGAGCGATACCATTGACTCGGTAAGATCGACTATCCAGCGACGGTACTAACGAAGGTATCGGCAAAGCCGATGTCCATCATGAGACTCGGCAGCGTACGTACATCAAGTAACAGTAGATGCAACTCCCCAGTCCACGGGCCCGGCGGGGACGAGGTGTCATCGACGTCTTGTTTCACTCGCGTGAGGCCCTGCGAATCCCCCTGTTCGTTTCTCGGAACCGTCGCCCGACGCGACGCGGGGCGGGGGGCAGAAGATGGAGCGCATCTCATCTCATCAATCTCACCCTGTCGAGATGAATTTGACCGACAGTGACAGATGGGACCATGAAATTGACTCG
This sequence comes from Colletotrichum spinosum, assembly GCA_004366825.1. NCBI lineage: Eukaryota > Fungi > Ascomycota > Sordariomycetes > Glomerellales > Glomerellaceae > Colletotrichum > Colletotrichum spinosum. The sequence goes on along the minus strand of QAPG01000079.1, from coordinate 108,154 downwards.
ATCGTGATCCTTACGGCTTGCGCATCGTCATGTACGAACCATTTCGTCGGGCGGCAGCAGACTTTGCAAACGATGTTGGCGAATTTCCCTCACCCCCTCTCGCCAAGCCGGAGAGAAGGCATCTCCATGATAATCTCAGCGGTGGAATCCCAGTCTTGACGAGATCCCTCCCAACCGTGATGAGATGCAATTCCAACTCCATTTACCCCCCGCAAATGCAGTCGGGCCGCACGTGCTGCTCTGCCCCAGCGGCGACACAGCAATCGAGCAGACGAAATGATGTCGAATGTGACGGGCGGGTTATTCATCGGTGGAAGGGGTCAGACTCCGGGGTGAGTGAGTGAGTGAGTGAGTGAGTGAGTGAGTGAGTGAGTGAGTGAGTGAGTGAGTGAGTGAGTGTTTGTATCGCGACGAGCTGCGAATCTCCTGCTCCATGCAGGCCACCCACTCTCCTCATCTTGCGCGTCGGGAGCCAATTTCAAGCTGTGCGGGACTTTTGCACCTCGCTTCCTGCGGTTTGTCGAGACGAACCAACTACTGCGTACACCCGCAGAGAGCTTGTTCTGGCTGGGACCATGTCGAATTTTTGGGGTGCTTTGCAGGCTGGGAGGGATGCCTGATCGGTTCAAGCGCAATGCGGCGCGGTAGAGTAAGATGAACCTCGACCGTTTATACGAGCGCCAGGCCGCTGTCAGGAACCGCCATGGCTGTGAGTGGGCGACGGGAGGAAAGGTGGTGTGCGTGAAAAGAAGGATTCTACCGGCGAGAGGCTATACCATCTCAAGCCTGGGTTCGATCTATCGGTACAAACAGACAAAGCTTGGCTGCCATCGTGAACACCAGGCCAGACGCACGATACTGGCGAGTATGGTAAGCTGACAGCAGCAAAGCCAAATGACGCCCCTGCCGGCGCCCAATACATCGGCCGAACGCCAGGCTGGACGGTCCGGTTCGGGCAACCCCCTTTACATGGATGCGGACAGCAGCACACCACATCTTTTCTGTGAGGGGAGTTCCTGGAACCAGGGGCACATAACATCGTGTCCTATAGGGAGAGGGAGAGGGAGAGGGAGAGAGTGAGAGTGAGAGACAGAGACACAGTCCAAACTGTGCCGCTTGACAGCTTCAAATGTCCTTGGGCAAGTCTAGCGCCAACTAAATTGATCTAAGCCCACTCTAGAAGTGCGATCCGCGCCTCGACGCTCTCTTGAGTGCGACCTCCGCCATCGTCGAACCACACAGGACCCTGCACGCGAGCCCAACAGACCAGGAGGATTTTCACGACCAAGGATACGAGCAGTAGCCTTCAGCCTTCAGCCTTCAGCCTTTAGCATAGTACAGTAGCCTTTACTCCGCAGTGCCTGTTGGTTTGCTGCAGGAACAGGAATCGGCTGCTGTATCCGTACCGGAGCCGTTCTTCTCACCTGTCCTGGGCGTAAAAGGAGACTCCACCACGCGTGTACGGATACTGTGATGGTATTCACTCCCTCCTGCGGCCCAGCACACATGGCAGGACAAGCCGTGACAAGGCATGGCGTGGCATGGCATGGCTGCCTACATGCAATTTGGCAATTTGCCAATGGCTTGGGGTGCTTCTCGTTTCTTTTGCAGTGTGGTTCCCGGTTCCCAGCTCGCAAGGCGCAAACTAATCACTCACTCACACCAGTCTCGGATGCATGTGTAATAATACCGATCCCACGCGGTGAACTCCAGTCTCGTGGATACTCGCCGCTGCTACTAAAAGCTCGCGATGCCCCCCTACCTCTGAACCGGACCCCTTCTCTGCTTCGGACTCTCAGGTTTCCTTCGTTCAACCTCACCGATCCCAGTCACTCTTTTAAACACCCACACTCTTTTTATTATTGTTTATTCCCGGATCATCAGGTTCACCACCAAAGAACACCACCACGATGCGCTTCTTCGCCGCCGTCCTCGCCCTCGCGGCACCCCTCGCCGTCTCGGCCATCGGCTTCACCAGCCCTTCGGCCAACTCCACCGTCACCAAAGGCACAAAGTTCGAGCTCTCGTGGAACGCGGTCGACACTGACCCCGAGAACTTCAGCGTCTACCTCGTGAACTTTGTCCACTGGCCCCCTTCCTACACCCTCCTGGCCCAGGACATCGAGACCTCTGCCGGCGCCGTTTCCGTCCAGATCCCCTGCTCCACCGCCAACACGGACGGCTACCAATTGTGAGTTTTCCATTTCTCATTCTGTCGAGGACACTGACCGTACACTCTGGTCCGATCTTGTGTCTCTTTCTTATTTTGTTCCTTTCTTTTTTTCCCTTTTTTTTTTCCTCCCTACAGCTTCTCCGCGAGGGCCTGGTTCAGGATTCAAGGGTCCCTTGGACGAGTCATGTGGTCCTCGATTTAAATGAAAAGCGGACTCGCCGGTTCTGTCAAGCCCGGATCGACGAGATGAAACAGCAGGGCTTCAGATCAGCCCACGAAGCCCAATCTATGGAAACCTCACTTCCGTCGGGACCAGTTGGAGCTTGTAAGTGCATTTTTGCTAACGCGAGCATTCTCTTCTCCCCCCGCAACAGCAACGCCATCAACGGCACCAACGTCTACGTCATCTACGCGCAGACGCCCAAGTTCTCCATCGGCGGCCCCGACTGCGCCGATCCCACCCCGATCCCGGCCGAGCCCTCGACCTGCGCGCCGCCGGCCACCGTCACTGTCACGGTGAGCAAGACCCTTTCCAAGAACTCCACTGTGACGGCGACGGCGGGCGGCTACTACTCGGCCGGCGGCGGCGGCGGCGGCGCCATCGTCCCGTCGCCCAAGACCACTCCGGCGCCCGTCGTCGTTGTCACCACTGTATACCAAGGAGTTTGTCCTGACACTATCGGCTGGTCCTCAGGCTACAATCACCCCGTGACGCTGACGAGCCCCCCGCGCGCCCCTCCCGCGCCCTTGATCACAAAGGCCCCCGGCGGCAAGGGTCCCTACGGCGGCCACCACGACGATGACGACGAGGGGGAGACCAAGACGGTCTACGCCACGACGTACCTTCCTCTGTCTCTTGCGCCCGAGTTCTGCAACTGCTAGACGGGCTGTCTGAGAGACGCGAGGGTCTTGCGGGTTTCGGAGACGAGTTTCGATGAGGAAAGTACGATAATCGTCTAATGGTCAATGTGTGGCGACTGTAGGAGCCCGTAGTGGTTAATCAAGGAAATGGAGATTTTCTTTCCCCGTAATTTTCTCTTTCATTTCACGCCCTTTGTTGTAAAGGCGGGAATAACTTTTTAGATGAGGGCGGATTGGTGTTTGTCCGAGGCGCAGAGCATGACGAACGTGTATTGCTGAAAATCATTTGCAAATACCCCCCTGCCCCGAAACCTTCACGATACCCTCCAGTGGTGCTCGCCTTGCTCACGTGGATGCCCGTGATTCTCGGACTATCCGCCACGCTCTACAAAGCCCACCAGTTGATGTGAGTGGGGAACCATGTACACCTCTCCCAGAGAAACGCGTGATGTGCGTCTTCACCCTCGCATCCCACGTCTCGCGCGTGGCCATCATCACCGGCAAACCACCCAGCACCCCCCCCAAAAGAGCAAGGCCCAAGAATAGCCCGCGCTGCCGCAGCTCCGCGACGCCAAGGCGTGCCGAAGTGGTGGAGGCGATTGGGCACCTCGAGGCTCGCCCTCCGGACGAGCCACTCGCGGCACCGTCCGATCTCGTCCCAAACCAAACTCATGTCATGCGTCGCCGGTTATTTCCTCCCAGCATCCATTCATGTCCCCCTTTAGGCAACATTGGGAGCTTGTTTGGCGCCGCTTGCGTGTGTCTACCGCAGAACTGCCAGCTAGCTTTCACCCGGTTGATCCAACGTGCCGGGTTTGGCCAACTTCAGACGGGGAGGGGAGAGGCGGCACATGCTCTAGATTCTTTAAGCGCAGCGAACCCCGCCGACGGTTGAGGAGGGCTGTTTATGCGGCTCGAGATCGTGGTCTGGCCCGGATTCACGTTCATGTCAGGGACAGGAATAGACGAGGAGAAACACGTTCTACACGCACCTACACGCACCAGCCAATATTCTAGGGATTACCAGACGACAGCTGAACTACATCTCGTATTTCCGCGTGTGATTTGCGGGACTTATCCCATCATTCAACCCATCTTTTCCCCGGACCGTTCGTCGTTTTCCATCTTCTCTCGGCTTCCCCTGCCAACTACTCTGTTTGCGTTCGACGTGGAAGCTTGACGCTTCGTTTTTCGCTGGTAGACCCTTAATTTACTCTTTTTTTTCTTTCTTGCTTCGCCTTGTCTCGGTTGTTTGCTGCTGGGCAGCCACGTTCGTCGCGTTTCTGAAACATTCCGCACCAACTCACTTTACTGTCTTGATTCGCCTGAACCCGCACACATGCGCTTGTCTGCTCTCGTGGCCGTGGCCATCTTGGCGCTTGGCGAGGGTGGCCTCTGCGATCGCCAAGGGGGCCAGTCGCAGCTCTTTTCTGTAAGACATCACCGCGCTCCGAGACGCTGTCTAGAACCTGAATAAATGATAATGTCCTCGCAAACTCGTGCGATTTCTGACCTGATTTTTGCAGGGAAGTGTCGCGGGCCGCGCTGCAGCGCTGATGAGACCCGAAGCGCACAAGCCGAAGGTCGCGAAGCGCCAGATCAGCTTCGAAGGAGGCGGCATCACCATCGGCGGTCCGGGGGGGTTGCAGCTCGGAGGGAAAGGGAAAGGAAAGGGTAAAGGCGAAGGTGGCGCCGCGGGGAACCAGACTACTGGCGGCGGAGGATTGTCCGTCGGCGGGATCCAACTTGGAGGCAACAAACCTGCCGGCGGAACTGGGAACGGCGCGCTCGATGCGTTCCTGAATGCCGCCAACGGCGCGAAGAAGAACGGAACCGCCAACGCCGGCAAGGAGAAGGGCCAGAAGGGCGGTAAGAAGGGTGAGAGTGGGCCTGGCGCCAACCCGGGAGAGGCGGCCAAGGCTGAAGTCGGACTCGGGGCGAACCCGGGTGAAGCGGCGAAGCAGCAGGAGGCTACGAAGGAAGCGGAGCGTCAGGGTAAAGGGAAGGGAGCCGGAGCCGGCACAGATGCGGGAAAGCCGGCTGGTGAGAGACAGAAAGGCGGAGAGGCGAAGCCTGGCCAGCCCAAGGCGGTGGAGGAGTCGGAGCAGTTCAAGGGCAATGCTGGCATCACCATTGGGGCCGACGGACAGGTGCAGAACGGTGAGTTTGGCACAGACTCAATTAGAGGGTGGAAGAACTGACGAAGCGTGTAGTTGGTGGCAATATGGGAATCACCAAGGGCAGTGATGGCAGCACTTCCGTTGGCGGCAAGTCTGGTAAGTCCGCTCGATGAAGGCACTTGAGATATCGTGTCCTGACTGCGCTCAGGTATCAACATCAGTCCCGGTGGTGATAAAAAGAAAGGAAAGGGGAAAGAAAACGGTGGACAGCAGCCGGTGGCGCCTCCTCCGGCGACGGAAGGCACCAAGCCCGGCGCCGAGCAGCCCGTGACCCCACCTCCGGCCACCGGAGAGGCCCCACCTGCGGCTCCGGCAACCGAGCGCTGATGGTGATGTCTTTCGGATGTGTCTCGCCCTTGGGTAGTCTCAGACTTCTAGACATCAAGATGATGAGTGACGAAGCTGGGAAGCTGCAGATTGTTGGTGATTTCGCTGGGTTTTTCGTTGGCAGCAACCAAAAAGACTGCGTATACACTACTCGGAGGTACTTTGGGCAATATTTAGAAAGTCTCATGGGAAAACTAGTGCTAATCGACTTCGTTTCATGAAGCTGCAGTGTGATTGTGAGTGTGAATGCGAGACCAGTGATTGAGCGTTTGACAGCGTCACTCAACACTGTTGAGTGGTTACCGTCGACCGATTAGGATATTGTAAGTACTGAACTCCTCGCAAAGCTAACTTTGGACAACTTTGAAACGGTGTAGCTCAGCTCCAAGTCGACGAAGCTGGTATCTCAACTGGAAACACCCTAAAATTCACGATGATTAAATCATTCGTCAGACTCGCTGGCTTAGATGGAGTTGAGCTGACAGGGGATCTAAGTACTGCAAGCTGTAAAGAATGGCCTTTGGGGAGTGTCTTCTGTCAATCCGGTAAATTAATTTCTTTGATCATGTTGTATTGACCGGTAAGCCATGTCGCACAACTTCACGTACATCCTAAGACACCGCCAGGTCAACGTGAAGCATCCGAACAGACCCTGACGAAAGCTCGAGCAACCACGATAGCCCAGCTGAAACGACCAGAGCCGTCACAGGAGCCTCCCAAGTGCCTGGAAATGATAATAATGCTCAGTATGCTCACATAAGTAATGTCCCAGATGGTGGCTGTCGGGCTTTTGTCCTGACTCTGGTGGGCACCCTGGGACAGTGAGGTGTGGGGATTCTGGATACTGATCCTGGACTGCCTTCAACGGAGCATCACGCCCTGGTGCTTCATCTTCCGAATTTCCGAACCACCGTCGGTGTTCTGTCGTTTATTGCAACCGCTATGCTTGCATTGTTGGCAGTTGAGGGACGCGGGGTGTATGTCTCAGACGCGGCGCACATCTCAGTCACACGCTTTGCCAACAGCGGTCCATTTTCTCTCGCCGCGATCTTCTATACGGCTTTCACCTTGACTTGCGCCTGCGTTTGGATCTTTTACTACTGGTAGCCACCCTGTTGGCTCCGCAATCTAGCTCGACGTTGCCTATTTCTGATCTTCATTGCACAGACATCGAGTCCTTTCCAGCATAAGTCTCTAACAAATTCACAGTCGGTCACGATGATACTATCTCATAGTCTCTCCTAAGTAGAATAGCACGATAATGACTGCTTGAGAAGGAGGCCACGCTTTTATCTGTTCTTTGCGGAATACTCCGAGCTCACGTCTTGTAAAATAACATATAACACACAGCTTACGAGTTCTACTTCCAACGGCCTCACAGAGAGAAAGGAAAGCTTAGAAGCTTTGACGGAACGACGAGATTCTTGGATTCACGCGTTTTATCTCTGGCGCCAGAATTTGTCTCTTTCCGCAGTGAATCAGCTCATGTACCCAAGAACTTCTGGGGCGCCTGTCACTGAATTCAACCGACATGAGAAAAGGACCATGAGCCCCTGGGAGCGCTACGAAGCCTTTTCTTTACGATATATCATGTGTCTTCGCGCTGTTACCTTCTATCAGGCTAGTTTCAGCGATGTTTCTGTCTTCTGTGCCTTTTCATCGGTTCAAAGTTACACAGTCATCGTTCGACAACAATAATCGGATTGCAGCCAATTTAAAGACGGTCTGGAAAGCTGGGAGCTTTGCAGAGCTACCTGGAAACCCTGCTGATTGTGATCCACTAAGCTGGACTGTGGGTGTGGCTGACGTCCGACTTGTGGAAGAACTTGATCCGGTTGGTTCGACCACCGAGTTCAACTCCACGAAAACAAGCCCTTCGGCGAATATCATCTTCCGAGAAACGGCAATAATTTTGTTCAAGAAATAAACGTAAGAGAACAGAACACGGGACCGGGAAGGCTGCTTTGATGCATTCTTATGCTTTTCCCCGTCAAGACAAGTACCTAGGCTTACCCAACATCCTAGCGTCGAGTTTAACAAAGGCAGGGAAGAGAGCGTTGATCAACAATACGCGAGCATATCTGCCTCGAGTATAAACCGCCGGAATAAGCCTACATACTACTGGACCACCGAGAATAACGTCCTTGAGACAGACTGCGTTCGCAAGCAGTTGGGCAATGTACCTGGCAACTCCGCGTTGGAGGGGCGGGGGTTGGTGGCTCTGAAAATTCATAGGCAGCCAACAACGTTTGCTGACAATTGGACAATGGAAACATCCCGAGATCTATTAAGACACAGAACCGTGTGGCCTGGTTATTGTCTAGTATTCTATGACGCCTGCGTACTTGGGCTTTGTTCAAGCCCCATAGTACACGTAGTTGTTAATGACATCTTTGACGAAACAAACTCGCCAGCCCGCGCTCTAGAGACCGTCCACTTTGTACTAGCGCGTGAAGCCTATCACGAAGTGCTCCATGTATTCAGTTCAGTTTTTAATTCAACCCGCACATTCCTTTACCCAATGTGGAAGCCCAATCGCTACCCGTGCTACTTGTAAGTTATGGGGATCGATTGCGTCTTTCTCCCTGACGTTCAAGTAGTTGCCATGTAGTTTCACTAGAAACATTTCAGACTCCCCGAAAACACCTGACACAACGTCGCACAGTTCACTGAGAGATACTCTCAGAGGCAAACGAAATAACTGAAAGCTACGCACATGATTTCCAGCAACGACTTCCCATCTGTGACGACGTTCTCGACAGCATACAAATCACAAGGCACTTGAGTCTTCGCCGCCTCCTTTTGGATAGAGTACGCAATGAACAGCACTGCAATGTATGCTCCAGCCCTTGCATTAACTTAAACCTCCATCCTTCGAGCGGTCCAGACTGTTTGAAGCATTAGTCCCTGGAGTACAAGTCCTGATACTGGACCCTCTCGGCGACACCCAAATGGAGGAGGCTATCCAAGCATAACGAAGTGGTAGAGTGGACCTGTCATATATCACTCCTGAACCTTCTAAACAATCTTTTGAAGCGTAGGGCATGGATTACCAGCTTTTATGATTCCACGTCGACGAGGCACTGGTTTCTGTTTGCAAAACTGAAGTCATCCCACAAAGTCGACAAGCTATTCCGTTACCACTTTGACAATTGAAACATTGACAGCTCTTGTTAGAATGAACGCAAAGTCTCAGAATGTCTCTTTTCGGGGTCAGGGGGCATTCGACACGTGTCTTGTTCTCCTCGTGGCAGTGCTGCAAGTTTCAAACCGACGGTCTAAGGAAACCACCTTATACTGCATTGTATCAGCTGTTGCAGATTCGAGTACATCGACGATACACAAACACAGAAAGTGGCTACGTGGTAGCAGTCGAGGTAACCTCGACGCCCGGGGTAGGGGTCAAGACTATGCTACCGACCTCATCGAAGATGCTTGTCTCGAGCCCACACATGAATGATTGAAAAAAATGCAAGCTGTCTTAGATGTGCTCCTCGAAAGATGTCGGGGCAGGACGTTGCGCTCGCAAACGGCGCACATTTTCAATTTGAAGACTACGTGACTCCGGACAGACAGTTTCAAGTTTGATTAAAATACCGTTGTGTCTCGTCGGGAGCATTAAAATCAAGTCATGTGTTCAAACAAAAAGCTGAGTCATCTGTCCAAAAAGACTTTCCACTCGTTCAAGGTTGTTTAATGAAGGAAGTCAGCCGTTGCAAGCTGCTTCTCGTATTGAGCGGTTACATCCGAGTTGAGATTTGCACGGCTTGCGGGAGGCCCAAGATTTATGCATAACCAAGATGCTATTTCCATGATGCAGATGTCAAAATACCAGAGACTGATTTCTAAATACAGTGCGGACAGTACATTCCCATCAAAACCATGAAGCCACTTCAGAAGGTCCAAGACCTAGGCTCAGAAAGTACACTTCAGTTGCATCCCTGCGCCTGCTAGAGGCCAGGCATATGTGAGGCGATGAGAAGACAGCCCCGAGCAGCCCGGAGGACCGCCGGCTGTAGTCCAAGCAAGACAAGATCGTACAAAGAAACATAGGCGCGCGATATCCCCGAACTCAGGCGCGGCAGAAACCCGTTTCTACCAGCCGAGGTAGCGGCAGGAGAGTCGGCTCTGGACACGCGGAAGCGTGATGAGCAGAGCGAGCCGCTTAAGGGCACTGGAGATGGGAGTCATGTCAGTAAAGCCGCTTAAAACTGTTGGGGTATTGTGGGTGTGGTGCTCACGCTCCAGTAGGGGAGGTCCTTCTTCCAGTAGTAAGACTTGCAGACTCCCTTGTCGTTGGTGCCGGTGCACTAAAAGCGAGGTGTCAGTGTGTTGTAAAAAGCCTGGTGTTTTGAATGGAGGCAACTTACGCCCCAGCCACCGTCACCGTATCCGATGTCGCCGGTGTTCCAGACGGGCTGGATGCCGCGAGGGCAGGGGGTGTTGGAATCCTGTCTGGCCTCAACGGCGGGGGCATCGCCAGCGGCGGGAGCAGCGGCAGCCAGGGAGGCGAGAACGAGGACAGCGTTGAAGAACTGCATGGTTGTTGATGAAAGATTGGTGTTGGAAAGAGGGTTGTTGGAAAGATTGTATTGTTGAGTGAATGTTGTTCTTGAGTGAGTGTGTGATGAGCTGATGAAGAAAAGAATGCTGCTGAGAGGGAACGACCGTCGGTTTATATAGAAGATGAGGACTTATGAAATGCAGTTGTTGCCTGACCTGGACTCGTACGCTCGTCGTTGTCGAAGACGATGTCCAAGACCTGTTGCCCATGCGGTTGCCAGGCGCAGACGGGGGATGAGCCTCAGGAGTCAGCCATCGCGTAAGCCAAAATAGATGACCTGATCATGGTGATCATCAAACAAAAGTCAATTAGATGAGCTGTAACTCCTAATAACAACTGGAAGACACGGTGATATGTCGATATCTCAATGCTAATGTTTCTTGTAGAAGATTCGGCGGTCTAAGTTCGGGAGGGGCGGACTGAAAGCGCCTTACCAGGAGTCTTGGCTGGGCCCAACAATAGTTCATCCTATAAGTGTTAATTGTCATGCGAGCAGTAAAGGGGGCTTCCCGTCAGTGGCCCGTGAGAGGCTCACTGTCAAGCATAGCCCTGGTCAAAGGAAATACACAATTGCCATCGAGAAGTGCTGTTTACTTGGTGCCTGCATCGAGGAATGAAATTTGCGAGGCTCATGTTATTGCTCATCAATGCAAGCTCTTGGCCTGGTGATCGTTGCTGCGGCCCGTCTGTTTCTTGAAGTATGTTCTATTTACGGAGCGAGTATGCGCCTTAGCTTTTCGGTGCGGCCTCAAACTCCGTCTTTCTGAGCTCATTCTTGCTCATTTTTTACTTGCTCTACGGTTTGGATGTGCCAAAGACTCAAGCGGCCACCCCGAACTACGCCTTTCACACGGATTACTATTCGGGCTGGCTCAACCTTCTGAGAGGGCGTTTGGATGATACGGTATGTACGCAGTAGGACGACGCTGACAATCGTGGTGCCGTTTGGGGTTTGTAGGTAGTCTGAAATGGGTGGCGGTCGTGAGCCCTGCCACGTAACCAGGATAACCTTTCCGTATGCATAGGCACCAAGATCATCTGAGTTGCCGTCCCAGCCGAGAATTATGATTGGTTGTGGTGGAGGCCCAGAACGACAATACTCAGCGGAAGTTTAGATGGTGCTGACACCAGTAGCCAGGGGTGCTTGTCAACGCCTCCCCTTAGCCTCGCGTTTTGTACTGGCGTCTACTTGGTATGCATGGAGTAGGTGGCATCCCAAACACTCACAGGGGGAGACTGACCGAAAAGAAGTATTTTCGAATGCGAAGGTAAGTGTCCGCGCTCGCACGCAGGTAGACATGTGAAGCTTGACAACATCACTCCCCCTCGGGACCTTATGGAAAACGCCAAGTACAGCAAGCGAAATACCGCCAAGAGAAAATTCAGTAAAGACTCAGTAGAGAACACAGTAAAGAACCAGTAAAGAACCAGCGGCGTCTACACAGAGACGGCAGTTTCGTCCAAGAGGACTCACTTACTCAAGCTGACATGGCTACTCGAGTAAGTCAGCGACGACCTGGCCCAGAACGGAAAGGTTAGCGTTGAATGGCCCTGAAAACCGTCCCACAGAGAAAGTAGAATAGACAGGTTAGCCTTGCGTAACCATCTGCAAGACCTGAAACCACATGAGAAGTACGCAGTATTAGTTGCTCTTGCGCCCTACCTCGGGCCGTCTGTCAGCAGCTTCGGAACAAAACCGGACCCGAGAGGTAGATCTCTGCTTGTTCGGGCTGCCACCAGTGTACCTGACCAGAGGGCGCAGGATCCGAGGCACTCGTTTTCGCCTCCATCCGCGAGATCTGGAGTAATCCGTGGGTCTAGACCAGGTTGGGAGCACAGGGGTTCCCTACCATGGTATGGGGAGTGGCTGCGGGAAGTGGCTGCGGGAAGTGGCTGACGCTGGCCCTCGGAGTCTGCAGTGTAACAACACTCCGTACCCCGTACGTCTTCTCCATCTCTACCTGTTATCGTGGACATGGACCTGTTGCGGAGGTGGAACCTTATTCCTCGCGGACTTCACAGGTCCGTGGATCTCCACGTGAAGCCAGTACGTATCGTGGCTGTCAAGGCGATCAGGGCCGCCTCTCTCACGACCGCAGATGCACACCACACTCTACGCGTACTCCCGCTGCAACGTGTTCGTGCTTATCTCCTCACTGGCATGCCCCTTGCTACCTTAAAGATGACCTGCCTCCTGCACCTGTATATGGCAGCATCTTAGAAGATCCACCTGGAAATGGCTCGTCGGTGGTATGCTCATCCGTCACGCGGGCGTTACGACTCTGCAGGCGGGAGATGACAGAGACACCATCGTGACGTAGAGAACTTTTCCAATTGTACTAGCGCCCTATTTTTTTGATGGGTTTCTCTCTTGGTACCTCTACCCAGAACAGGACAATGTAAGTCGTGTGACACTTCAGCCGTAGCCAAAACTATCGCGACTCCTGAGACTCGAATCATGTTTATGAGGTGTCTCTCCGCGTGGGCTGGTTTCAGTGCCACAAAGTTGGCCTCCGAACGGCTAATCGTAAATGAACAGCCCATGCGACGACCTAAGCCGGCTTCTTCGAGAAGAATACCCCTCTTGGGTACATTTGCAATGTTGCGAGGTCATCAGACAGGTCGTCAAGTTCGATATGCGAGTACGGGTATTCCGCGTCCCGCGCATCGGTGAGAGCGAAAACCCAGCGTTGCGTCGGAGACCGTCTAAACACCCACCGTGAAGAGGACAGATCAACAGAAGCGGAGACTTCCGTCTCTAATTCCCGAAGGGGTCTAAAGCCGCCGGCACTGACTGGTGGGACGTCACTACCGCGCGCTTCAGTATTAAGAGCGGGCAGAGAGTTTGAAGTTGTACGCATAATAATCTGAGAGAGAGGCGCTCTAAGCCCCAAACCGCCTGGTCCATTAGTGATCGTCGGCAAGTATACTCGACCCACACTATCCGTACTGCGTATGCGGTGAGTCTGGGATCGGAACTATCCTGCGGGACGGCATTACGCGGGACCCAGCATTTCGTTACCAAGGCGTACGACCAATATGTACGCGACATTCCTGAGGACCGGCACGGAAGGACGGGCTGCGAATCCTGAGCAGCTAGTTTCGGCACTTCTGACATCAGCAAGTCTCGGTCTCTATTTTGTCATCATCCATCTGAGAAGAGAATCACCACCACAATCGGCCGCTGTGTCGAGGACGCCAAGTACAGGGGCCTCACAGCCTGAAGTGATGACGCCGGACACCACCTTGCGGGTAGCTGTGATTACGCCCAGCAACGTTGCTCACGATGCCTGGATGATTTTTGTTGGTGTGTAATTGTTGCTGACGAAGTCTTTGAGTCGGACTCGCCCCTCGGGGACAGTTGGCCAATGAAGTAGGCAGGGACATGTCTTGCAGATTCGTAACCAGGGGTGGCACCCATCGAAGGTTTTTTACCCAAGAGGATGAATGCAGCCAGAACCCACGGGCTCCCTCCTCTCGGCTGCTAAGTTTTGATCATTTAGGCAGTCGAGGAATTACCAGAAAGGGCTCATGTGGAATCGTTTCGCGGAAAGAACAAAATCTGCAGTTCGTGAAAAATCATTCTCGTCAACCCAGCCGCCACATAGCGCAGAGTCCGAAGCTGATTGTCATGTTGATCAAGCATCTCGCTGCTGCATTCGATTTCGCTCGAAGCTACGCCATCCAAGAGCATGCAGCCTGGCGGTCAGCATCCGGCAGACTCGAGATGCCTGTGTCGCAGGGTGACTTGGAGAGTTTGCGGTTGCTTCACCTCCTCCCATCATGTTTGACCAAAGAGCTCAACGTTTTTGCCTTCGCATATGACGCTTCCGACTTTGATTTGTTTTGGGAAGATGTTATGAGAAAATAAACACCGTCGTACGCATAATGGATACAACTTCAAGAGCTTCACCTGATAAAGTAACCTTGATAAACCTCGCACTCTTGGCAAAAGTGTATGAAAACATTGCTAGCTCTGGATACGATGAAGAAACTGCAAATTACTTTTGAGATCATATGACCGAGGGATTTGTTCCCAACAAATTGGGCTGTACCTAGTGTCCGAGTTTCGCTACGGAGTACTCATTCATAAAGAGTGATTTGAGAGATGAATCATGAGCACACTACCAAAGCCATTATCTATACATAGTCTCGATCCGAATCTTTACATCTGACCATAGCTATTTAGCTACCGTCTACATTCTATCTTTGTCTTCGACCGGTCTCCTAATCCATCGTCGTCATCTAGGCACCGGGAACCCGAGTGTCAGCTTTCATGTACCCCAAGCTGTCGACAGAACAATCTGCAAGCCGATGAAAGAACAAGGTATCCAGGGCATGTCACGGACGAACTCCCAAGTAGTCGAGAGGGTTGCGGAAACGATTGGTTCCTGACCCGTGATCCGTTGCGAGCTTAACGCAACGAACAAAAGGGATCCGGGGCCGAGAGGTTGGTACGAGGTCGCACCTGTCATTCTTCTTCAGCCTAAGAATCCCGACTGTGCTTGCTGCGTACAACGAGATGACTGGTGGTACGCGTGGCACTCTACATGGAGTTCGTCTTCATGAGCGCCGTTGCACTGTATTCTGACACGAACCGCAGCTAAAAGAAGACGGACGCCGTTGTCACAGTCCCAGATGGCTTGACGGGAGCACCGACCATTACCACGGCCTTTGGGCAACATGGAACATCGTAAAGTGTCTAGGGCACACCTCGACAGTAAGTGGCGTCGTGCCCATGCTCGTTTTGCGAACAGATTTCATCAAGTTGATCGGCGGCTTGCGATCTCTCACGCCGGGCACCAGCCCGCTGAAGCAGAGCGGTCATCATGTCATCAATCCGTGATGGACAAGTCGGAATGGGGTTGAAACACGCAGGGGTCTTTATCAATACCGATACTGGTTGCCTAATAGACGGCGCTGGATCATGACACCGTTTGGCTCGCCGGTTGCTCCGCTGCCGAAGGCGCAATTGCAAAGGTTGATGGGGCTCGAGGACTTCACAAACGGCCCTATCTCAGATAGTGTTCTCAGCTGTGAGGACTGGCTTTGCGTTCAGAAGAAGCCTTCCACTGGCTCTTCTTCGGTACCTGGCCCGAGGACCGTTCGACGAGCATGGTAACCTTGAGTCGTCCGCAAGCCTGATGGGTCTTTCACAGCGGAAGCTCTGAGTAGGTACGAAAGCTATGACTGTTTAAACGAGCTATCCCTTGAAAATAAGCGCAATCACACTCGAAGAACTTTTGGCGTGTCCATTCTCCGCGAACACTGCTTATTGTTACATCCTCTCTGCATACCTGAGAGCCTTCGTGCACTTGTCAGGAGATCATGGTTTCCCACGAAAACTCAATGCCGCTCCGGCGCATGGCAACCGCAGGCTTGTTCAAGTTTAAAGCAACAGGCCCGGCATGCCAGTGGCTCAACTGCATCAGGTTCGTAGATATTGTTGGCCAGCCCATCACATAGATGATATTGGTTGACGCGCATTTTCCGACCAACTTCCGCATCATTCCATAGACAAAGTCCCAAATGGAACCCGCCGAAGCTTGTTCTTAACAGAATTATGGAAACCGACCGATCTTGTTACGTCCAACAGCCGCCTTGGCGGGACCGATGACTTGAAGAGTCTCAGAATCGGCCTCGCTAACGCGTTCAACCTCGAAAACGCCGAAACGCATTTCCCGCGAGCCGGCGTGGAATAACATGACCAGGGCTCAAGCGGCCTTCAGGACAGTCGGAAAGGCCATCTTGCTTTCAAAATTACTTGAGAAACCCATCTCCAGAGAGTTCAGACGGCTGGAATGTCCTCCCAGCTCCTGTGTCCGTCTCTTGCCATCCCCTCTGAACGTCCCTGCGTCCGTGCAATGCGATGGCGGCTGTCAAATTCAAAGCGAGGTCAGGTTCAGAGCTTCACGGTTCAACTAAATCGCGGCTGTCGATATGGATAATGTCTACCGGGTCGACAGATCTAAAGGTTGAACTTCTGCTCAGGAGCGAGTGTCTGTTCAAAGTTAATGAGCAGAAAAGAAGATCTAAGTGGATTGCGTCGATTTAGACTGCTAAAAGAGCATGTTGAGCGCATTTTTCGTGCAGCTTGGGGCGCTGCCTTTGATATATGGATGCCCTGCCCTCAGAAAGCGTGTGACACAGGTTGGTTCTGGTACAGAATCCAAGCTCAGAACACATCAGCACGTTCTGAGCCCCAGAACTAACAAAATATTCGCGTGTACGGTTGAAGACCATACCGTGAGCTCGAGATTCTCTCGTGTGATCTGACGAACCTCTTCATCTGCAAACCTGAGTGTGCTTTCCACAAGCGTGAGAAGGCAGGAGAGCTGCTTATCCCGCCGCCGAAGTCGGAGCCCTGTTTTACAGGCGATGGTCTCATACCTCGAACCCATGGCATTAACCGTGTTCGATTTTTCTTGATGCGGACCCATCAAGTTGATATCCTGTACGCCGGGATGTTCGTGCTGACGAAAGCTGGATCTCAGACTCAATGAGGCACCAAAGAAAATGACCCCCACGACAAGATTCAAAATTCCACCTCGTCAGCAACGGTGTGGGAATCAGCGGGAGTCGAGCTTTGACCGGTCTTTACTAGGAACAAAATTCTACCAAGGAGTGTTGCGGAGAACGCCGTAGGCCTAGGATGAGGGTTCTTTCAATGTTGTATATATTGATATATTGATATATCGATGGTAATAATGGTAATGATGGTCATGATGATAGAGCAATGACGTTCAAGAAGTGAGGTCCTCGGTGGACGATGGGCTGATGTAAGTTATAAATTGGCATTGGAAGTGGTGGCGAAGCAACGACGATGAAGCTATCACAGGTTTTCAATCGTAGTTCGGAGTGTTGGCATATCAACTGCCGTTCGGTCGCAAGCACGAAGAGATGGAGCCGGATTTGTCGAATATAGAAGCAGGTACACCCGAAGATCCAGTCTTGTTGTAACCTCTCTCAACGTGCTGATACTTATCCAACCCTTAGTATCACCAACCTTTACGATTTAGAATGTCTCTATACATTATTTATCTTATCATCCGCAAACCTGTACTCATTACGAAAGCTACTTTACTACTTACTCAAGGACTTACTTCAAGTAGTAGAGTTTGTAGTGTGGAGTGTATCGAGAAATCATCTTAATAAGCAGTAATACGTAAGTAGAGAACTGCGGCGGAACCTCAACATTGCTTTGGTAGTTTCCGTCATCACACTAATGACTATAACATATACAACCTAGGGTCAGTATCACAATCAGAGTATCTTTTAATAGTCTATACTATACAAGACTGTTTTCTGTCTTCTCAAGCATGTTCGGACGGAACTCAATGGATCGAGCAACATATCATAACGCACACGACGACAGCTATTGCGGCGCCTACTGTTGGATTCTGACCTCAGAACCACATTTGAAAGGCGCCGGATCGAGCAGCGGGTAAGTCTAAAGATCATTGAGCTTAGCATAAGAGAACCTTTCGTCTTATGACATCGACAGCGAAAGATCTAGAGTGGGTAAGCCATCAGCTACGGAGATCCTCTTGAAACTAAGAGTTATTCAACAGAAAGAGTAACTGTCGCACCATGACTCCTACGAGTATCACGCCGCTGACGGGCCATAGCTTCGCCCCCGGCATGTGTGATGATATGGGGGTGATTACGCTCCACTGAGATTTTGCTCGAGGGCTGTCAGAGCTTGAGCTCATTCAA
This sequence comes from Colletotrichum spinosum, assembly GCA_004366825.1. Lineage (NCBI taxonomy): Eukaryota > Fungi > Ascomycota > Sordariomycetes > Glomerellales > Glomerellaceae > Colletotrichum > Colletotrichum spinosum. The sequence goes on along the minus strand of QAPG01000079.1, from coordinate 90,333 downwards.
GCGTGGTGCTGAACATCTTTGAGTCACAACTTCTAGGAAGTGGTTGGAGAAGAGATCAAAGTTGCTGTTCGATCAAAGTAGTATGAACCACGTCAAACCCAGCAACAGCAATGGCAGGGTCAATTTCGACACGAGAAGCGACTTCAACTAGTTCGCGGGCATGGGCATACGCGCACAGGTGCCACGCTGTCGGATTGTGTGACAGGCGTGTTATGAAAAGGTCTGCGAAAGTTGCCGCCAACCTTGTACCTTCTTGCGACGGCGCTGTCGGCATGATGCGGTATACTTGAGGCCGAAACAGTCTGTCGGGGTATCGACATCAACTGGGAGATCTTGGTCGGCTACCATCTGCCCGAACGACATCCACCTTGCCATGTTCCCCATGTCACAGTAATAGTTTAGAAGTTGATAGGAATCGGGCTGTGCGACAGATTCCAGAAGCTGGAGTGGGATGAGTGGGCGGATGTCCGGTATCAAAAGATGCTCGGCCGCGCATGGCGGCGAACAAAACTTCGGTTTTCGGTCCATACATCAGATGTGATTTGATTTGGAAGTTATTCACGGAAAGGCACTGTCATGGGCTGGGTTATGGCCAACGGCCTATTCGAAACTAGCATCTCTTCTTGCTATTGTCAATGGCGCAGCTCGTCCACGACCCTAGATTCCTATCTACTAGCTCGGTTTGTAGAACCATACAATTATCATTTACCAGCATCATTTACCAGCATTGCGACGACGATCAATGCTATCCCGGTGAGGTTAAAATTGAAGAAGAGGACCGCGGACCGTTGAACAAGGATGGAAATTCGAGCAACGACGGAGATGAATAACGAAAATGGACCCAGATTGACGACGACGCCAAAGGGGATGACAATGATGGACACGATACAAGAATCGAAGCTTTGCAGGACGACTCTCCTCAAGGCTATGGTGTCAGTCCTACATCTTTTTCTTTTCGAAAGACATCAACGACTGAATATAGGGGTATAGTGCTGTAGCGGAATGGTCGCCGACACGGGAAGGGCTGCCAGTGCGTTAATCGATCCACAGAAATCCCATCACTGGTGATCAAAATGACAGTCTATATGTAGAGCTTGAGTCCAGAGGTGCACTACAATCTCCACCTAGTCTACTCGTTTCAGGGCTGTAAAACCATGAAGAGACTCTCTCGTGACGCATGCGATCGATCTTGCTGACTTGGTGCGGAGCCAGCTTCGTGGTCGTTAGGCAAGGTGCTGAGTAAAAGCCTCATCCGGGACGCCATCAAAGCCCTTCAAATTCACTCAGAAATCTCTCTTCTTCATTTCTTGAATGCCAAGGATGTACTGTGAAAGCACTTTTAGTCAATCCTCCGGGTAAAATCACCCTGACGCTGGTGAAGCGAACGGGGGTGAAAACATTTATCCGCGTTTATTGATACATGGCGTCTCCACCGTTCGATACACACACAACAAAAGACACCGAATAGGGACCTAGAGTATCATTGAGGCTTCACTGCCCATCGCTCATTGCTGGCACTTATCGAAAGTAGGTACTGGTAGATCAAGTTTCCAGACTCCGTGTCGTCTCAAGCCCACGAGAAGGATGCCCGAACCTGAGCCAGACTGGAAAACGAACGCAAAATGGCGGTACTTGCTGGATCTTATGGTTCATTCAACCCTCAATCATCACGTATGGGCGGCAAATGTTTCTTGTTTGGGTGGTATAACCCACCGTTTGATCCATGCAATAGTCTTGGGATGACATACAGAAGCTGATAATATCTCCCCGAAACTGCACTATTTCCTAGCCTCTTGACAAACCAAACTCTAAACGGTCGGTTTGCCGGGTTGATTACTCGCGGAAAAGGTTCGATACCCTTGATATGGCGAAATACCATTGTGGAATCGACGAGGTCTTTGACAGGGACGAGGTGTCGTTGGGCTTCACCCAATCAGACGCGGTGCGGACCTGCGGGGTGGAACCCTCCGCAGGCCCACCCGAGGAACTCCAGATGTGTTAGTCTCGTCTCCTTCGCCCAGCTCCTTGCTCTTCAGGAGTTTATTAAACAGATTCTGCCCTATGTGATCGATCTCGATGTCGCACGGAACTCAAAATAAGAGGCACATAGAATTGTGTGCGCCATTTTGACTGTTAGAGGTTCCCGTTCCCATGGCTGTGGTTACAATTGTTCGGCTAGCTGACCGTTTTTGATGTCCTCTCATTGTAGCTTGACTCGCGATCGCGCTCTTGCTTGGCAATGTTACGTGATGGTGCTGTCATGTCCCGTCGGTGAGAACGCTGGATTTGGATGCTCAAACATCACTTCTGGCCTCGAACTAGTGCACCGTTGCAACTGTTGTACATTGCCTACTTGTAAGATAAGCACCATCTATCTAGCGTGTCCCCGGGCGGACATTGTGATGGGGACTAGGTGTCAGCAGCCACTTTTGAATTGGCAGGGTTGTCTAATCTACGTTTTATTGATACCATGCAAATTACTGCTGCGTCCCTCTTCCTTCTCACACAGGCCGCGATCACGCCCCTCACGCATTGCCGCGGATGTCAAACGTCGTCGTGACGCGAATCTCAGGCGTCCCGAGCTCCTCGTCCGAGCGCTTGGGCGAAACGGCGACGTCGTTCTGGGTCTTCATGATGCGCTCCTCGCTGTCGTTGTCGATTGTCGTCCACCCGAGACCCTTGCGCGCGCGGCCGTCTTTCCCGAGCCTCTCGAGGCGGGTGCTCTCCTTGGCGCCGATGGTGACGATGTGGTGGTTGTCCGAGTCTTGGCCGCTCGCCTTGGAGCGGTTCTTGGAGGTGCGGGAGCGCACCGCCGACGCGCTTTTGGCGATCCAGGGACCCAGGACGGGGGCGTTGACGGCCAGGATGCCGACGAACTGCCGGGTGTGAAGCAAGCGGTTAGACTGCGATCCAGAGGCCCGGCACGTGAAGAATCGGACAGGGATGGGAGAAGCCTAGGGAAAGGGGGGGAGGGGGGAGCTGGGGAGACGAGAGTGAAGGAGATTGCGTGATGCGTGGGGCTGACTTACAGTTTCTCTGATGGACCAGATGGTGCCCAGGTTGATGGACTGCGCATCCTGGAGGCAGAGGACACATCTCAGGATGGTTGCGACGATGATGAAGACACCGGTGCAGAGCCAGAGCGTGCAGATGATTTTTCTGTCAGATTGTGAGCTACGTTGGCTTTCTCGACACTTCATGGTCGAAGGGTGACGGCCTACCGAGCAAGTGGCATCTGTACCGACCACAGAAGAGGGAGTGGGATGTACAAGATCATCAGGTCCGTCCTGTTTCACGAGTGAGCATCGGCATCGTGCCAGGACAACCGTGGGGTGGACACGTACGTGACGTTGGTGATTACGAGTGCAATGTAGTTGGGAATGTTCAAAGCGCAAGCATCTTCGGCTTCTATCAGTTTCCAAACGGTGCAGTGGATGAAGGAGAATACTCACCACCCGGGTACGGATAGACCTGCCAGTTGGCGCGGAAAGGCATGCATCTCGTCAAGATGACGATGATTGTGACGAGGTACATCACCACACATGTGCAGCCCGTGATGAGCACCATTCTCTGCTGCAGGAGGTTGAGTCTGGAAGAACCGCATCAGCCAAGATCTGTTTGGGGCAGCAAGGATGAAGGCTGTGTCGTCTTACGTGAGTCGTCGATACAAGAAGAGCATGCATGCCTTCAAGCACCAGATGAGGGTAACGTAGAGAATCCATCCGGCAAGAAGACACTTTGACCCGATGACGATTCTCTCGACTTGGTAGTCGGTAAGAGTCAGGGCCAGTTCGTCCGTCATGCCAGTGATGCTGCCATATTGGCCTGAGAAGAGCAAAGTTAGACTCTCGGGTGCTTCACACCATCTCAGGACATGGAATTCCTCACCAATCAGTTCGAGCATCACCAGTTCCCCCTAAACCCAGTGTCAGCCCATACACACAGGACAGCCAGCAGCCCCTCATCGGCTTCTTACCGTCCAGAAGAACACGGCGATAACGGCGAAGTAGTCATCTCCCTCCCAGTTCGTGCCGACAACGGTCGTTCGATACACGATGCGTATGAGAAGCACGAGTAAACCAACGGCGTACTCGGTCCAAGCCTCGACCTGGAACGGCGTGGCCATGTTCGGATGAGGTGGCGGGGGGTCGAAGAGATTATGCAGATGCGGTGGTTTCTCGTCCGCAAGTTTGCCCCGTCTTCGAGTGTGGCAGGCCTGCCTTTATCACACCCGGAGATGGGGTCGAATCGTGAGCTTGTCCAAAATTCGCGTCCAACCCTATTCAAGTGTCCTCTGTTTAATCGTCTTACCTTGTCCTGGAAAAGAATCTGCTGGACGGAGAGCATCGCATAGTGTCTGTGGTGCCGCTGATACCCCGAGTTGCATTTTACAACCGACTGGGCAAAGCTGCGAAACAGTATCCATCTGTGACTGAATCGTGACAAGAGCCCAAAGCTCAGTTGGTACTAGTGTTTGCTGTGTAATGAGATCTACAGTTGATGGCCAGCTCGTCTATCTCCAGGAAACCAGGCAATATGTATCTTGTCCACTCCTGTGGTGGAGTCGGACTGAACCTCCGGTCGAGCACTAGCCGCAAGTCCCCGGCCTTGATCCATGCCGAATCCCTTTTTCGATACTGTTCTGGAGCAAACAGGTAGTCATTGCTTAATACTAGGTTCTGTCTGTCAGGTCAAAGGCCTATCGTCATTTCCTGATGGCAAAACGTTGCTGGAGGACGAAGATCCTGCCAAGTTCACGAGACGTCATGTTGGCGCGCTTGAATGGATGAATTATCACCAACAACTGTTTGCTTCGGAAACGGGACAAATTCGAGCACGACTATTGGCCACTTTTCCAATCCATTCATCCCATGGCAGAGCTACCGGGTCGAGCTACTCTTAACTGGGCAATGAGTCCTTGTTTTGGACCATGGGTATATAAGTAAAGCTCCTACTTCCCAACGATATCACCCACTCGCCTCGTTATCCCTGTTTACGCATGTGGCGGCTGCGGTACGGATGACCTCGATGTGATTTCCGATATTCTCGATGCCCCAATATGGGTGTTCAGGGCTAATTAGTAGTTGGGTATCGACTCTCTCAGTCAGCTTAAAGGCACAACTCCCCTGTATCCGAGGTCTGAAGCTCCTACTCGTCTCCTGCCGCCAGTACCATCGCGTCTATTACACACACCATGCTCGTCTCCGCTATTCCAGAGCACCTCCAGTGTCCCCGGCGTCTCGCAGCAAAGACGCCGCCCGACTTCCAACCTCCCTTCCCAGCGTACAGCGCAGGCTTCCCGAAGGACATCAAGGACCTCGTTTTCGCCGTCATCGGTGCCCAGTACGAGTCCATCGACAAGGCGGACGGCGGCGCCGTCGCCCAGTTGACGCAGTTCACCACATCCAAGGCCGTCGCCGCCGAATCTCGCCCCCAGTTCTCCGAGTGGGCGTCCGTCACCGACAACAAGGGATACTACAACATTGCCCACCTGGCCTACTGGCCCAGCAAAGCAGCCTACGAGCAGTGGTCCGTCGACTCGGGTTTCACATCATGGTGGGAGAAGCTCGACCCCGAAGCCGAACGTCACGGTTGGTTCCTGGAGGTCTTCTTCCCGACGGTGGACAGGTTCGAAACCGTCTTCTCCAACAACGAGGTCCCCGAGGGCGCGGCGCACATGAGGGAGTGCGTCATGGGTCCCATCAAGGAGCACGTATACTGGGGCAGCATGCGCGATAGAATGGCCGCGGCGCAGAACGACGAACTCACCGGCGAAAAGGCCGAACCTACACCCGCGGACAACACCAACGGCGCGTCGAAACCGCGGAGGGTGCGGGTGTCCGGCAAGCAGAACCTCGCCGTCATCCGCTCCGGGCAGGACTGGTCCGCCACGCTCCCGGAGGAGCGCGAACTGTACCTCGCGACGATGCACCCGGTTCTCGTCAAGGGCATGACGTTCCTCCGCGACCGCGGCGCGGAGGTCGGGTGCCACAGTTGCCGCTTCATGGACCTCGTCGACCCGGCCACGGGCAAGGCGGACAAGGACCGCACGTTTGGGTTGGCCTTGTTCGACGACCTGGCGTCGCTGGAGGGCTGGGCCAAGGAGCACCCGACGCACCTGGAGATCTTTGGGGGCTTTTTGCAGTACGCGAAGAAGCTGGAGAACAACGTGTCGCTTCGTCTGTTTCACGAGGTGTTGGTGCTGAAGCCGGAGCAGCAGCAGTTCGAGTATGTCGGGTGCCACGCTGGCACGGGGCTCCTGGCCGTAGTCTAGGAGATGGTAATAAGACATAAGTGGCGTGACTCTCGAGGTATAAAGCGTAGGACTGTAGAGTCATAGTGGAACGATGTGATCGGGTACGTCGGCATAGGCTTTTCGGAGGTCATATGTCCGCAGCATGTAGGGGGTGCAACTGAAAGGAAGTCATCTCAAGTCTTGACGATTGTGCACCAGTCAAGACTTCACGTCTTGATGAGCTACCTTGCGGACCCAAGAGTTCCGCGCCCCGTTCAGCGGGAAGAAGAGGTTCACTCTAAAGCTCTGTCTTTAGCCAGCACATAATAAACTACATCGACTAGAAGCAATGGTTAGCTTAGAAGACAGTCGATCATGTACGTGTGATGTCTAACACAACTATCACGATGGCCTCATCCCCAAGGCTCTCGGTCAAACTTTTTACGTGGGCAAGCCACACGGTAGTACACTGATCATATGGCTGAATCTACCACTACGCATTCCGAATGCCACTTAGGCACTTTTTCTACTACTCTTCCTGGGCGTGAGGTGGCTCGTCACAGTGTCCATAATTTCAAATTCTGCATGACGAGAACCTTGTGTATCATGTGGCGAAAGTAAGTCCAACTCTGGTCCAGCCACCAACGTCACTCCATAGGGCATGGACACTGATCTGGATGCTGTTTGAGTACCTGGAGTGTTTCCCCTGGTCTATTAAAAGCTCTTCTTTATTGCAGTCGTCAGCAATTTCTCCATCTAGAGCAACTCACTTTCTGCCGACGGCCAACTACCGCCCAGTCGCTTTTCCATCATCTTCTCCCGCGCCAAACCTTTCTCAATCGGCACCATGGACGTACAACGGCATCTCGACGCCACGCAGTCTCCGCGTCTGTGGCCGAGTCTTCCGCTAGAGCTGCGGTCCGTGATTTACAAAAAAATGAAGAGCCTGGTTTCGCCTAGTCACAAGCATACCGTCGCAGACTGGACCCGTGTCTCCAAAGAATGGCGAGGCATTTTTGAGCCGTTGCTTTGGCAGACGTTGACTTTCCGGCCGCCAGTGGCTGGCTTCGAAGGCTTCAGCCGGTTCGCCACGAGCTCAGATTACCGGAAGGCTTTCGTGAAGAGGATTTCTCTCCACTTCGTCATGGACACGGATAAGTGTGACAGGTGCAATCGAACCATTGCTCCCGAAACTATACTCGCGAGGAGTGAGAAGCAGCTGATTGTCAGCTTGGAGACGCTCTTCTCTTGTCCTGCTAGTTGGACCGGGACGACTGCAACGGCTAGCATCGAGCTGGAAGTCGCGATCTCTTGGAAGGGCTACGATGGTCACGAACAACCCCCTAGGTTTTGTTGTCTTGCAGATCGTCCGGCTAGTTTCCTACCGTTCGCGCAAGTTGGCCGGTCCGAAGGCCCTGATACCACTGTGGCCCTGCAGGCCGCCCCCATCGTTGGCCGGCTTTCGATCAAAGGACCTTGTCCTTCGTTTCTGGTCTTTAATAGAATGACCGAGATGACGCTCATGTTGCCCTCTCTACAGCAAGTGAGCAACGAACAACGATTCATTAATGCCGCAAGACCAGCCGAACTGCACTACCAAAGCGCCATGAATAGACAAATGCTGGGTTTGGGTGGGATACGAAAAGTATCTCTCTGGACGAATCCAGCGGTCGACGGACGCAACTCCCCAGACGAGGACACCCAAAGCTCGGTCGACAGAGCTGCAGTTTCTGCTAGTTTTCACCTGAAGGAATTGGCCATTTCAAGCGCTTCAGACGCAGAGTCCTACTTCTTTTGGTTGAACTTTCGAATGTCATCGGCATCAGAAGAAGATAAATCATTCGAGTTCACGGACTATCGGATGTCATCGGCACCAGAAGAGGTATCACTCGAGTACCTGGTCCTCACCCACCTCTTGGGAGCATCTCTACCTTCAGTAGAGGCCGACCAGCTTCTCATCGATGCAAGTCTAGCGGCATCGATGATGCCGCACTTGAAGATGTTGGAACTATGGAGTCCCGGGATAGGACCAGCGTACTTCTTTCGGTGTGAGATTGCAGAGAGCCTGATCAGAGTCACGATGGGCACCAGCTGGGAGTATGATTCTATGGAAGCTGCTCAGGCATGGGAGCAAGTTGCGAGGAAGAAGAATGACTGCAAATTCGAGTGGTGGATGGAAAGGATTGAGGAACGGTCGGTGTATGATCAGGGCAGTGGCTGTAAGCACTTGAAGCTGGGCCGGCTGCTTCGAGGTTAGGAAGTTAGCCAGCCCGGCGGTGGTCATGCGAGATTTTGGCCGTCATGGCGTTGTGTTGGCTGGCGCGCAATCTTGTCTTCGAGACATTGGACACGAAGCGTTCGTTGACGTACAATGTGTAACGTAACGAGAGTAAGCTTAATCTAGAGCAAGTCATGTGCCCGAGAGAGAGTCAAGCTGTTCGGAACCGTATGCGCCATTAGCCTATTGCTTTAACAAGAAGAACTTGATCACATTATGTTTATTTGTAGGTGCTTCATTTCAACCTGTTGTAGTCCTACAATCCTGCCTATACTTTGAGAAACTTTCAAAGTCGGGCGGGATCATCCCGCGTCAGGAACGTATCACATCGTAGGCATTAACGTCTTTTGTAAAGAGCGTAAACTTACTTTATAAGGGCCCGGTCAAATTGATCACGTTCCGTGTGCAAGAAGTCTGCGATGTTAGGCCGCGTCCGCCACTGCTTAAGAACGGAGACATACCGGAAACAGAGCTGCCTTGCTTTCAAGATGTCCCGAGGCTCGTCAGCTGCTAAAATGACTTTCACCACCATGAAACTACAATACCATCGAGGATGTTTATAAAACTGAGAGCCATTTTCATGTTACAATCCCTTTCTCTGAACCGGGCCGAAACTGGACGCTACTATAAGACGCATACAGGTTACACTCATTCACTAGTTGTTATTGAAAGCAACGTTGCCGGATACGCCAAAAGCAAACAAAACATCTGTATTCTACCTCAAAAGGTAAGTTACATACGGAAAATAACACCAAAGCGTTGAACTGAATTTTAGGCAAATTAGCAACGACACCCTGCCAAGCACCATGAGTCCATTCGGCTTCAGAACGACAAACCACCCGACTACCCCAGCAAAACTTGGGAGAGCGGTGACTTCGGGACTCATGGAGCGCCTGATGGATGAGCCCGGCCCAATCCAAGTCAAAACAATCAGCGCTGACTGGGTAGCCGACTTGTCGGGCGTGCTCAACCTCAACGACCCCAAGGCGAAGAAGGCGGGCCTCAAAGAGCGCCGCGAGCCCATCAAAATCTTTGCCCACGTTATCCGCCACCCCTCCGAAGGCTTCTACCTGGTCGATACAGGCGTATCGCGTCGTTTTGTCGAGGAACCTGCCGAAGTTGGGGTTGGATGGGTCTTGCGGAAATATGCTGGTATCAGTGACATGGCGATTCAGCAGAGCACAAAGGAAATCATCGACGCCGAGGGCGCTGCTCTCAAGGGGGTTTTCATGACGCACCTCCACCTCGATCACGTTTCCGGAATGCCGGATATTCCAAAGGACGTACCCATCTACATTGGGCCCCACGAGGCGGACTCGGAGTTGCTCATGAATGCGGCTGTCCAGGGTACAAACGATCGTCTATTGGCCGGACGGCCACCTCTGCAAGAGTTCAACATACCGAGAGATACCGAAAACAGGTTTGAAGGGGTCATCGATATCTTTGGGGACAGCACGCTCTTCGCCATCCACAGTCCCGGCCACACGACAGGGCACATTGCCCTCGTCGCCCGCACGCCGTCGGGACCTGTGCTGCTGACGGGCGACGTGTGCCACACACGCTGGGGCTGGGATAACGGTGTCGAGCCGGGGACCTTTCTGAAAGATCGGGACCCCAGCCGGAAAAGTCTCTTGGCGCTGAAGGGATTGAGCAAGCGGCATCCAGATATGGAGATCAAGCTGGGTCACCAACATTGAGTTGCGCGTCATGTAGTAAGTTGCCATGTTTCGATATGCATTTGGGGGTGGTAATCAGCATAAGTTTTTTCTTTCTTTGGTCTCATTCCTCAGATGAACTTGGCCTATAACACCTTTGTATACTATTGTGAAAACTTCGCTCTGTCATAGTACAACTCACATTTATTCCTGTCTGTCATTTCTCAGCTACTGCTGGCTTCTCAGGTCATGTTCACTTCAGAAAGTTTCACAGGAACAGCAAAGCACAAGGTGTATGCGAGAGTGTCGTGATACGGGTTACGCTCCGTACAACGGGCTTAGCTCCGCACCCTCTGTCATATGGGTATAAATACCCTTCAGATCACGCATCCCATACGTCCCAATAGACAAGCCTTTTTGCTTCCTGACATACCCTCCGTACCGTGCCGTGAGGCCCCTTGCGGGGGTCTCCACGCTTCGCGACAAAGAGTAACACTAGCAATGAAACATACTCAAAACCAACATGAATACCATCCAGAAGCGACCTCCACGCGATACCGCTTCCCGCTTCACGCCTTACTCACACGATGGGTAAGTCCCTTTGCCGTGGAAAGACGGAAGGCGGAACGCACAAGACGACTACGGTCAAGACGGCTACGCTCAAAATGTAGGGGAACCAAGCAGTGAATACTCGGGGAACCATGTATTCTTCATAAGGAACAAATCACCGAAGAGAACCCCAGCTGAAGGAGCATCAGAGGCCAGCGAAGGCAATCTTGGTCCGTCACGCAACACTTATGCTAACAATATATGCCATCATCAGTAGATTCTAAGTATTGAAAGAATGCATAAATCCCTGCCATGGCTTATTTTGGGTGTATACCTGGTGGATGCTAAACTGTCTCGTACCAAAGAAAAGGCAGCCAGGAAAGGGCTAGTTCGGTAGTGATTACCCACACACTAAGCTTCGGAACGTTTCGATTGGTTATTATATCTAGGTCCATAGCAAACCTCTCTCAGATAATGCAGGTCAATTAGTTGAAGGGAGAAGCTCGCTTACAACGCTGCTGAAGACTAGGACTAACATGTTTATTGCAGTACTGGAGCGGTGTGAAACCTCATTTCTACAGTAGCCTAGACAGATTGGGTCCTATTCGCAATACGAAAATGACTGATGCTCGCAGTTCAGAAAAGCTACAGTAGCATCCCCCCTGGGAGCTGCATATCCGGCTCCAATACAATTTCATCCAGCAAGTCCATGACGTCTTCTGGATCGATCAATTCAGACTCATCTGACGTGTAATCTGATGCAGAGTCTTCGTCTAAATCAGACATCCAAACAATTCCAACATCCTCCGCAGCTCTACGCTCTTGACTTGTCAAACTCCCTTTCTCTATATCGCGTCTGACTTCATTCATGCGTAGCTCCCAGGAACCCTCCAAAAACCCCACAAGCTGTGAATTTGACTTGCACTCTTTCTCAAAGTCGGCGAGGAGACTGTTCAAAAGTGACAGTGCTTCTTCATCCTCGCTCCATATTTCTCTGATGTTTTCATCCTCCAAGTTCTGCGTCAATTCTAGTCTCCCGTCGCAGCAGGTGTGCCGCAAGCCCAAGGCATTGAACGTGAAATATCTCAAAAGCGCCCGACACATCCAGCTATACTGGCTCTCACGGCGGTGCTTTCGTGGTACCATGCAGAAAATGATGCGACATACGTCCGCGGCGCTGGTGAATAAACCGTCTCCGTATCCGTACTCCCCATTGAAACCGGGGTTGATAAGACGCAGGAACTTCGTCAGCGGGCTACAGCCTGCTGGAGCGCATAGACACCAGCAATCGTCGGTCACTGAACTGGAGAATACGGCATCGCATAGCCTTGGCCGCATGGTAAGCTTTCTCCCAGGATCACGCCTCCTGTTCTCGCCAAGAAATGCCATGAGGTAATGGGCGTACGTGGCGTCCGATCGCCAAGTGTTGAAGAACGCATGTTTATCCGCAATTGTCGCGGGGACCTTTGCCCGAGGCTCCAGCCCGTAGTCCATAAGCCAAGCAACGAGCCCAATCAAACTTCCTTCGAGTAGGTGAATGCATTCATGAGATCCTAAGCCAATTTGGAGTATTAGGCGAAAGCCGTCTGCTGAGTTCGGGCCAAAATCATCAAACCCGAGGCTCAACGCGTACTGAGCAGACTTTCTGTCCCAGATATGTGTATATACCGTTCTGAGATTCTCAAAGACCTCTGAACTCATCTTCCAGTCGCCTACTCTTAGTTCTGGAGGAACTTGGCCGAGCTTCCGCTCGAGAAGTCTTTGTGTTTCGAGGGCATGCCGATCTAAGATTCGTGGCTGTAGAATACCCAGTCTGCGAATCTGCTGTTGACTGAGCTCAATCTTTGCCAGTGCTTGCAGTTTGATTCGTCTGTCCCTCAGATGATATAACAGAGTACGCCGGAAGTTTTCCATTCTGAAGTGTCCTCTGTATGGCGCGAATGCTGATTCGATAGACGAGATGGTAACGCCGCTGCCAGACTCGAGTAAAGCCTGCATAATTTCGAATTCTGTAAATTCTGAAGAAGTTGCTCCAAGACGAGGGGGGGGCTTTGATGGCTACTGCATAGTCCAAGGGGCACAGAATATTTGAATCTGGGGTGCTGATCAGTTGCGTGCTGCTGTGCTTTAGTACCAACTTCAGGATTGGTAAGTTGCCCACTGCTACGGCCACATGAACAGGTGTAAGTCCGTCATGATCCACGAGGTTAATAGAAGATGGATGCATCTGTAAGAGTTGAGTGATTGCTGGCAAGTCCTGACGAAGGATGGCCATCGCAAGTGGTCCATATCCGATCACCATCAAGGGATATGTTAGTGACACATGTGTGATGCATGGGTCTTGATTTGAGCTCACATTCTGCAAATGCCGGGAAGAATGTTATATCGTGCAAAACACTCACGGCCCAGTCGGCCGATGCCCCTATGTTCGAGGGAATAATACTCTCGCCTTCAGCTTGCGATCGTGCCAAAGCCTCGAAAAGCTCTGAAGCGGCAACAGCAGCCTTTGGGACACCATTTCTGATAATCTGAGATACGACAGGACTAAGATAGTCAGCGTTGCTCCCGAGATGCCTTCCCAAACTTCAAATTTGATTTGTATGTCAGCGGGAGCGCTCACCTTCGACTCCAACCAAAGATGGTAGTGTTCACAGGTACTTTCAGCTCCAAGATCCTTCGAAGCAAGCGAGCTCCAGCTGGCGGGGTACTCTAGCATTTGTGATGAGAACATGGGACTGTAAAGAGACCTTCTACCACTTACCACCATAACAGCTACCGCCGCGGCAAGTATTGTTTGGCCATCTGCGCTAACGTCGGTTGGTGATGCTTGACCTTGCTCATAACAGTGTAATAGTCGCTTGAAAGCAGATTCAACAACTTGAAAAGCTTTTAGTTGGTCCTGAGGGCTGTGGGAGGACGGGATAGTCTTTGAGACTATTTTTACAATTCTGAAGGCTGGTGATTGCCTCGCATCCACAGTGGCTACCCACGTGAGGTTCTGGCTGATTGACAAACCTCCAGCTCCAGTGCTCATGCAGAGAGATGCGCGAATGGCACGACGCAGAATTCGGTGTACAGCGGGAATCGTCACGCCGAAACCTCTCTTGTGTTGCAGTTCGGGTGGCGCAACCCGAGACCACGGACAGTTTGGCGCATGATGTCTCGTTTCCGACATTTCGCTTTCGAAAAACAGAGGCCCGAAGCTCTTGCTGCTTTGCTGCATTCTCTTCCGCTTCGAGCAGAGGCAATCCCTGGTGCTTGAAATCAAGCTCCGTGGGCGAATTGCACGAGTGTCGGTGTCGCTCGAACTGTCCGGGTCTGGCAGTGGAAGGCTGAAAACTCCATCACACAAATCTTGGAGATCCGAGGGATAGGCCACGAGCTGGCCGACCTGACGATTTGTATCTCGACTCCCTCTCGAAGGCTGCATGAGAAAATCCAGGACGCTGTCCAGTTTCCTGCCGGTTTCTTCCATGGTAACATCCAAGCGGTTGACAACTTGCGTTGTCCGCGTGAGTGAGTTGCTGTGTTCTGTTGCCATGAGGGATATCGTTGTGGTCTGTTCGTGAACGCCTGTGACAAGGTTCTCGACACGACTGGATGAGCTCTCGATGGTATTGATGGAAGTTTCGAAGTCGTTCAGCTTGGCATCTCTCACTTGTGAGGCCCCTTCAATTGCTGCAAGATCAGACTGCAGACGAACGACAGTATCGCGAGTCTTGATGGAAACATTGCTGCCGCAAAGACGTGTCAGCGTCGTGGAACAAGGGTATTGAGTATCCATTCAACATACAGTTCCAGGGAGTGTAACGCGGTCCGAAGCACCCCGTTTGTCGAATCCAGCCTCCTCTCCAGCATCAAAACGCTCTCGCGATGGAACGGGTACGAAAGCTGACGGCCCTTTTCCTTGATTTTCGCCGAGAAAGTGTCTGGCGTCGTCGAAATGGGCCCTCGTAAGCGGGTGATCAGAGCCTCAAGCTCCTTCACTTCGTCGTTACAGGAAAGCATGCAGCTATCCACCGCATCTTCGGCTGCTTTGCTGTTGTTGTTCGACGATACGACGTCATCGATGGCCGTGAGACACATGTGAAGTGTCTCCGCGTGGCGGCTTGCGTTGGCGAGATCTCGCTTTCTCCCCTTGACGGCATCGATGTACTTGGAGATTTCGCCGTAGAGCTGTAAGCCCAGAGACACCAGGCCAGCAGCCGTGCCTGTGATGCCGACGGGTTCCGCCATTTTTGGGCCAAACCAAGCTCAGCTTGACGAGCAAAGTCTGGATGAGAAGAGTGGAAAAGGAAGATGTGGAAGAAGGAGGAAATCCGAGAATATCCCCGCACCAGCTATCAGGCTGGCGAGATGGAGGGTATTGGCAGCATGCATGTCCACGTATCGGCCAAGCTGCGCCACTGGTTGGGCATATTTGAAGCTGACTGCAGCTCTTTTGCAAGACATACACCAAGGGTTGCCAATCATATCACATAGCACTGTGATGGGCCGATCAGAAGTTACTCTCATGTTACGCCTACGGACATGATCTCATTTGAAGTCGCCATCACCAAAGAATTACGGCCAGGCTCCGCGGGGAGACACGAACAAGCGTCTTGAAATCAACCAGTTACAGCCAATCGATCATTAACTAAGACAGCGTAGCATCACTCATCAGACATATTTGTATCTTTTACAGCTATTACAACGCCTCAGTAACCACACCCAGCTCCTTCGCCGCAGCAGTGACCTTGTCCTCTGTCCACGCCACACTCTCCTCGGGTAACACCACACTCGAGAACGCCTCACCAGCCTTTTCGATCAAGGTCTCAATACCGGTGCCGTTCGTAAATGTGATAACCCTCACAAACCTGGTGGCAAACTCCAGCGTGAAGGCCTGGCCAGCGGTAACCAGCAGCGTCTGACCCTCCCTCACGTCCGTCCACTCGCTCGCACTCTCCCTCAACTTGACGCGCAGCACGCCCTCCTGCACGCAGAAGCAGTGGTCCACCGTCGGGAACGTCAACCACCGCGCCAGAGACGAGCTGGGGTAGATCTTGGACCCCTCGAGGCTCGTGATGGAAAACTTGCCGCCGCACTGCGAAGCGTTGATGAACGGCCGGGACAGCACGCCGCCGAGAATGTACCGCGGCCCCGTGTTGGCGCGCAGGAAGTACGGTTCCAGCGGGCCCGGCAGCACGTTCTCCGAGTCTTGCCAGTCGCCGAGCTCGGGGGCCGTGTAGTTGCGCTCAAAGTTGACGTCGAAGCGGTCCTTGGCGGCCATGACCTTCGGGATGAGGAGGGACTTGAGGTCGCGGTTATCGTTCTCGGGGACGATGACGCCGTTGTAAGATTCGCCGACGTAGCGGAAGAAGTCGATCCAGTCGCCTGGCGCCACGAGGCCGAGGGTTTCCGTGTGCGGGCCGAGGAGCTCGGGGTTGTGGATGACTTTCTGGAGGATCGTTAGACCATGGATAGAAGTGAGAGAGGAGCAGTGTGAGGGGATGGCTTACAGGAGGGACGTAGGCAAAGTCTCCCGGGGCCATGATTCTGCACTTGTCGCCGTTCCAGAGTTTGAGGTAGCCCTTGGTGACGAGGAAGACGTCGTGGGCCTCGGCGTGCCAGTGGAAGCCCGGCGCGTCGGAGAGGGTGGCGCCGCTGGAGAAGACGGCGATGCCGCCGTTGGTCTGTATCGACGAGGCGAGGATTCTGAAGACGCCCTTGCTGCCGGGGATGGTGAGGCGCTCGCCCTCGAGCTGGTCAATGATGTAGCTTGTCCTGGCGTCAGGAGGTGTGGAGTGGACGGGGATGCTCATGATGGGCAGGTCTGAGAGGCAGGATGATGACTCTAGAGAGAATGAAAATCAAGGGTATGTAGTCTGCGTTGAGGGGTTGAAAAAAAAAAAAAAGATGCTAGTTTCTTAATGCGAGTCGAGTCGAGTGACGAGATCGTGAGCTTCGCAAGCCAGCCAAGCTCGTTTTTAGAGCTGTCCTTTCCCCCGCATTCTCCAACGGTGCCAGATCCGCACTCCCCGCGCCGGCACCTCCACCGGCTTCGTTGTCCTCGGCGGGCCGGTGTCGTGGGTGGACGCATTGTCGGCTCTTCCGGTGACGCTGTCGGAGTTGCCGCGGAACTTCCGAAGTTTCGAGAGTGCTTTGCCACAAACCTCCACTGCTTCATCGGCCGGAACACCGGCTCGGAGGGGTTTAAGGCGAGAGCCCAGCGTCCTGTTCGTGTACGGATACAGCTATCTAGGTTCTCCCCGCCGCATGACAACCCCGGACTTTTAACCTGAACTGTGCTCTCTGTTGTCGATTGCAAAGCGGTATCCTCTTTCTTGGCTACCAGACGACAATCATGACGAATCAAAAGTCTTTTCGCGCGGTCTACAAGACCATAGGCCAGCAGGAGATTGATGTGGACGTCTACCTGCCCCCGCCATCGGAAGCCAAGCCGACTCATCCGGTTGGTAAGTTTTGTTCAGTTCCTGGAGCAGAGTTGAGAAGCTTGCCTGCTGTGCGGAGTAATTCCGGACTAACGTGGGAATGGTGCTCAAGTCATCAACATCCATGGCGGCGCTTTCATGCTGGGGTCGTCCAAGATGGTCAACAGAGACCAAGTAGACGACTGCCTGAGCCGAGGATGGATCGTGCTGGCTCCCAATCACCGTCTGTGTCCCCAAGTCACTCTGCTCGATGGGCCCATGAGGGACTGTCGTGACCTTGTTGCGTGGGTGTACGATGGGGGCCTCCAGAAGGTGATTGATGCTGAAGGCAAGGAGTCGTACGCCGTCGACACTGATCATGTGTTTGCATTCGGTACTTCATCTGGCGGGACACTGTCGTTGGCATTGGTGGGTTCACGATCAGTCCATGTGGAAGATGCAATGCCACTGACAAGTAATCTGACTAGGGGTTCGGAGTTCCACGCCCTGTTGCTGGCATCTACGACATGTACGGGCCGAGTAACTTTACAGACGCCTTCTGGACGAAGAAGCTGCCTCACGTTGCTGCCAGGTTACCCTCAGGTCTCACGGAAGAGTTCTTGAACAAGGTCTTTGACCAAGACCCAGTCCCCCTCCTTGGGGGCGTCTCTCTTGAGGGCCAGGCCCCAGGCCCTCCCAACTTTGACGACCCAAGACAGGCCTTCGCCATGACGCAGATTGCCAACGGCAACGTGATGAAGACGATTGTGCCGTCACACAACTGGGACGAGGTTGACCCCTTCAGGAACATCACCCCCTCCTTTCCGCCGACGTTCATCGTCCACGGCCAGGCGGATACCATGGTGTCCATTGACTTGAGCAGGGACCTGTACAGGGTGCTGCAGGAAAAGGGGGTCAAGTCTGTCCTCCAGGAGATTCCGGGTGAGGAGCACACGTTTGCAGCCAAGATGAAGGTTGGGTCGCAGACGTGGAAACTCCAACGCGAGGGCTTCGACTTTTTGGAGAGCTTGATCAAGTAGACGGTACCTTGAGTAGACAGGGATTGAAGAAGGCGAGATACTAGCTCCAATACTCACCAAAGCATCAAACTTGCATTGCCGTGCCATCAACCCGGTGTGAGGCTACAAGCTAGCAACTGCATGCAGTTGGCAGAGACACGAGGGCTGTGGTTGGTTGCCATCAACTCACTTGAGATCTGTTCTCGTGATTGGCCATCGAAAACAATAAACTGCCGAAAGGGGCATTGCCCAAGCATGGAGATCAGTCCTCATTAGAGACAACGAAACAACTCGGATCATCCGCGCTGGAGACTCTCGGTGCAAAAGGGCACGAAGACCCAAAAGATCACCATCCCACACATGACAGGTTTCTCGGAATGGGAAACTTGCATCAGCTGCCCAAACACACACGTGTCCGGCGTGGCAGAGCCCAAACCGTTCCCACAAGAGACGCTGCTGATGCCATTCCCAGTTAGCAGCATCCGGGGTCCCCGCCAGCCCCCCCCCCCCATGCGTAGAGCGTTGGAGAGTTGGAGAAGAACCTGGGGTGCAGCCGGGAAGTCCGAGAGGAGCTCGTGAGTAGCATCCCGGATGGCATCCGGCCAGCGTCGTAGAAACAAGCACTGAGTCGGTGAATTTCGATATAACCCTCCGTGGCAATCAGCTCATGGACACCCCGAAATCGACTCACTCATCATACCGCATCGGAAACTCCAGACACCGACGCTCCGTCTCGACTGCTCGTTTGTGTTGGCACCCCTGAACAGTCTACAGAGTTACCACTCGAAAACCTTTTGTGCGCTGCGCTGGGACGCGAGGCACGTTTACTATTACCACAAGCACTCTCTAGTCGGCGGTAGAGACGCCGACGATAGCAGGCCCGCGGTCGACCGCTGGTTGGCGAGGTCTCACGATGGAGTCTCCCCGCGAGGACCACGATGCCCACAAGGACATCATGGTGGACAAGGTCAACGTCTCGCACAACGAGGACGTGTTGCGCGAGGCCGATCGGCACATGAGTCCGATGCAATGTCTGCGGGAGAATCCCAAGATTCTGATGTGGACGTTGTACGCAAACCGTGAGTCGTTCGTCCCAAGGCGGTGGCAACTCAACTCTAACTCTGCTGCTCCAGTCGGCACAACTCTCGTCGGTTTCGAGAACCTGGCTCTGTCTGTGTGTCTGGCCATGCCGGCCTTCCAGTGAGTTCAACCCAAAGTCTTCCTTGGTAACCGGGTCGTGTTGACAAGAGACTCTGCACAGGATGACCTTTGCGTCAGAGGTCAACGGACAACTCATCATCCCCGCGTACTGGCAGTCGGCGTGGAACGCCATGTACAACACCATGATGTTCTTCGGGTCCTTCGCCGCCGGACACATGCAGGACTGGCTCGGCCGCCGCGCCGTCATCGCGCTCGGCATCGTCATCTCCGCGGCCGGCATCGCCGCGAGTTTCGTCGCCGAGACGCCGGCGCAGTTTCTCGGCGGCAAGATCATCACCGGCTTCTCCGTCGGCCTCTTCACGACGACCACGCAGACGTACGTGTCCGAGATTGCGCCGCTGCCCATCAGAGGCATCGCCCTGTCCATCAACACCATCATGCTGGTAAAGCCTCCCATAGCGTCAACTGAACAACCCCCTGAAAGACTACGTACGTTGCTAACAAAAAGACCAGAACCTCGGCTTCCTCATCGCCATCGCGTCGAGCTTCTCCCGCCAGGCCATCATGGACAAGTCGGCCTTCCGCGTCGTCTTCGCCGCCGCCTGGGCGTTTCCCGGCGCCCTCGCCCTCGGGCTGCCCTTCCTCCCAGAGTCGCCGACCTGGCTCGTCCTCAAGAACAGGCACGAACAGGCGCGCAAGTCCCTCGGGCGGCTGTCGAACCCCAACGAGGACGTCGACGCGCGCCTGGGCCAGATCATCGACAACGTCGAAACCGAGCGCCGGCTCGCCGCGGAACCGGCCTCCTTTGTCGAGTGCTTCCGCGGGACGAACTGGCGCCGCACGCGCATCATCCTCATCTGCTTCTACATCCCGCAGTGCGTCGGCGCCGTCCTCTCGTCCAACGCGCCGTACTTCCTCAACCAGACGGGGCTGGCCAGCCACACGGTGCTCATGCTCGTGCAGGTGGGCATCGCGGCCGGTCTCGTGTCGGCCGTCGGCAACGCGTTCCTCATGATGCGCTTCCGCCACCGGCCGCTCATGTTCGCGGGCCTCGCCTTTTGCGTGGCGCTCTACCTCGCCATGGGCGTCGCCGCCGCGTTCCCAAAGACGCAGGCCTCGCTGCTGACGATTGGCGTCGCGCTCATCTTCACGAGCGTGTCGTACGGCCCGGCCGTGGGCGCGAGCATGGCCGTCGCCGGCGAGGTGTCGGCCTCGAAGCTCCGGGCAAAGTCGCTCGGGCTCGGCGTGGCCTTTTCGTCGGTCGTGAGCACCGTCTGGACGATTATCCTGCCGTACCTGTTCAACAGCGACCAGCTCGACATGGGCGGGCACATTGGCTGGATCTTCTTCGTCATGGGCATCCTCATGCTGGTCGTGCTCTACTTTGACGTGCCCGGCACCAAGGGCCGCACGTTTGAGGAGCTGGACCTCATGTTTGAGATGCGCATCCCGGCGCGGCGGTTCGAGAAGCACGAGCTCGAGGGCGCGGCGGCGGTGGACACGGCCTAGGATGGCAGGGGTTTCGGTTTGTGGTGTTGTGGTGTTTTGCGGTGTTTTGTTTGTTACGACTAGCTACGATTATCCATGTACGAGACTGTACCTTGACTGAATGGGAACATGATGGGCGGATCCCTCCGCAGCTGACACGAATCGAATTTCTTGGTTCTGTTTTGATAGTGAGGGTCTCGTTGGCCTGTTCGGTCCTGGTGCAGTGGCGCTGGAGACGAGGCTTTCGGGCCTATTGTGAGATGCGACGTCGGCGGGAAAGCCGAGGTAAACACGCCGGAATTCCCGGTTTCGAGTGGAGTTGCCATGACTCTTGTCGATTCTACACGCAGTTAGACTGGTTGTGGGTGAGAGGCTACAGACGGACTTCTTGATGGGAATAGCATCGGGGGTAAACATGGATTTCTACGTAGACGAACAAGCTCTCGGTTTGATTTTGTGACACTGGAGACACAGTATTACGTGACGAACGCTGTTAAGAGGTCGACTGTCTAAAGATCGGGACGAACCCCTTTTGCTCCTTTCCAACACGTCGAGTGGCCGCATAAACGGCCTCATGAGACGAAGAGCAGCTGATCAGCCAGCAATTAGACAAGGACAACAACCCCATGTCTTTCCTAAATCCCGCCAGCCCCGGATCGTGGAGTTGGGCTTACCAAGCCACGCATACTACACAGTACTACTACTAGTACGACTACGGACACATCGTTGAAGACTCACCCCTGAACAGTCTCAGTCTCTCCACACAACCAAGGCCAGCTATCCCAGCCATCCCAACGATCCCCGCATCCTGCCTGCCTGCCGACTTCCACCCTAGACACAAAGCAGTCCTTGAGGTGCGGGGAAGTGGGTGTTGATGGTGTCCACGTTCCTGCGGCAGCGAGGCGTTTCGGATGCGCGGCGACGGCAGCTTTCGCTCTGCTGCGTCGAAAACAGCCCGCTGCCCTACCGTCTTTCCATCGCCAGTGGACGTTGAATCACACACGAGGCAGACTGGCAGACTGGTGGTCCGATACTGAAGTCCGATACTGAAGCCATTGAGCGTCGAATCTGGCGGCATCACGGGCGCTGGAAGCAGAGTTTTCCAAACCCAAGCCCCCCTGAGTCCTGACCACGAGATGGACAACGCGGCAGAAGCGCAGCGCACGACGCAGAACTCGGGCATCAAGGTCCGGAGGCCGAGGGCCGCCAGGGCCTGCGACCTCTGCCGCGCGAAGAAGAACAAGTGCGATGAGCTGTACCCATGCACGTACTGCAAGAGTATGTGTCCTATGCTACGTGGACTGTCAACATTGCCAGGTGGATGGCTGGTGAGCTGACTGTGACCTCGTCCAGATCGTGGAGCGGCATGCGTCTACAAGGGCCAGGACATGTCGAGGAGACTCTACACCCCCGAGTACGCCCTTTCACCTCGACCATCTGACCAGCCTCCAGGTAGACAGACGTAACTGACGCAGTCTCAGATACGTACGACAACTCGAAGAGCAGGTAAAGAGCCTCTCGGCCCTCGCAGAGAGCCACAAATCTCACTTCTCCGCCGCCGACACCAGCTCCATCACCACCACCAGCGGTCCGGACCTCTCCGTCGCCGCCGCCGCCTTCACGCCCGAGGACGCCAGCCTCCAGCGCCGACCATCGCCGCGGAGCACGACAACGGGCTCTCCCTCGGGCGGCGGCGGCGGCGGCGGCGGCGGCACGCGCTCGCGCAACGCGGCGGGCCAGGAGGTCTCGGGCGTCAACAGACACACGCGCAACGTCGAGTTCTACGGCAGCTCGTCGTCGGTGGCGCTGCTCTCGCACGTCCAGCGCACGGGGGAGGAGCCCGTCGTGTCCAACGACGGCGGCGACTCGGACGCGGGGACGCTGCTGTCGAATCTGCACAACCCGGCCTTTTCGTCCCCGGCGGCGGCGGCGGCGGCGGCGGCGGATGGGCAGGATGCGGCAGTTCCTGCGCCGCCGGATAGATTGACGGCCAGGGCGGCGGCTATGGCTTCGGCTACGATGACGACGACGCCGACGACGACGACGACGACGACGCATTACCCGCAGTGCAGGTGTTTTCTGCAAAACTTCTTCTCGAGCATACACTACGTCCACCCGATCCTCGACCGCAAGACCTTCTTTGACCGCTGCGAGGCGCTCTGGTCCAAGCCCGGGCAGGTGACGGCGGCGGCGGCGGCGTCGAGCTTCGTGGCGCTGTATTACAGCATCCTCTCGCTCGGGGCGCTGATTGGGGTCCGCGAGGACGAGGCGATTGACGGCATCGAGAATCTGCAGTGGAGCCGGCGGTTCTTTGACGAGGCGAAGCGGCGGTGTGATCAGCTGGGCATGGTGACGGACCTGGAGATGGTCCAGTGCTACTTTTTCCTGGCAAAGGTGTGCCAGAACGAGCTGAACGCACATTGTAGGTTGACATCGTTCAGGTGACTGAGGTGTGGTGAGATGGCTGACGATGCCAGGGTCGTACATGTACGTCGGACTGGCGGTGAGAACGGCGCTGGCGATGGGCATCAACCGGGAACCGGGGCCTGGGTCGAATAAAGACCCGGCAGAGCTGAGGGCAGAAACGCGGACGTGGTGGTAAGACGCTTGATGATGATGATGATGATGATGACGATGATGCAGAAGTCACGATGCTGACAATTTTGTAGGGGACTCTACTCATTAGAGACGTGAGAAGCTGCGAAGTACTCTTGACGACACCTCAGACTGACTCTGCGCAGAGAAATGTCCTTCTCCATGGGCCGTCCAGACACTCTGGGCGCAGACCTCTACCACAACCGCCAGTTCCCCGTCATCGGAGAGACGGACAGCGAGTACTCGGGCGCGTCGGAGCTCGTCGACCCGCCTTCGTGCGCCATCATCAAGTCCATGGTCGACTACTCCAAGGTCATCAGGAGCGTGTGCCTGGGCATCTATCTGCCGGAGACGACGGTGCCCAGGACGGTGGCCCTCGCGCACCAGATCGACCAGGACCTCGACAAGTGGGCCGAGAGCTTGCCGGAGCCCATCAGGCCGACGGGATCGGTGCAGCCGCGGTCGTTGAAGAGCGCGCGCGAGGCTCAGTGGATGAAGAGGCAGAGGCTGGTGTTGACGATGCGTCCGTGTCCCTCTCGGCTCTGGAGAAGGGCGCAATGCTGACATGCTGCAGGCTATCTCAACTTGAAGATCCTGCTCTTTGGGTCGATCCTGTTGACATCGTCGTCCGCCGAGAGGGCGTCGATTCCCGGGTCACACGAGGGCGTTCAAAAGTGTTTAGAGTCGGCCAAGCAGACCATTGAGATCATTTACCAGACATATCAACATCACGACTTCTTCCGCACGTGGTGAGAGGCTGCCCTCCCTCCCCTTATTTCCGCAATCTGCCAGGCTCCAAAACTGACAACGGCCAGGTTCTACAACACCACGTACACCGTCTTCGCGGCGTCCATGATCCTCGTCTACGTCACGCAAGAGGCCACGGAGCCGGAACTGCAGCCGCTGCTCAAGCTGGTGGGCATGGCCATCGAGATCCTCGAGACCATGGACGAGTGCGTCGTGGCGCTGCGGTCGGCCAAGCTGCTGCACAAGGCCATCGAAAAGGCCGACAAGAAGTTCTCGGCCTCGACGCCGTCGGCCGTCCACATCCCGGCCATGCCGCCGGCGGACGCCATGCTGCAGCTGAACCACTACTGGGGCCCGCTGAACATACTCGACAACGAGATGGACTTTGGGTTCGCCATGCAGTTTGCCGACTTTGAGGGGACCAACTCGCTGTTCATGTCGCTGGACGACCAGAGGACCATGTAGCCTGTAGAGACATTACTGCTGTACAGTCTGGGGTCTCTGTAAAAACAAGGGAAGCCTTTGTTCGTGCTTGAAAGCTGTCACGGTAGTTTGCTGCCTCTAAAATGTGAAAGGTCGTGGCGATGTAGAGAACCATTTGATGAATTGCCGAACAAAACAGAATTGCCGGACAAAACACCACCAACTGCCGAATGTCCTCATGCGAGAGGACCGTCTTGCGTTTTAATACCAGCGCGACAGCTCGGAGATTCCACCGCGGCGGAACATCACACCCCTCGATCCGGGCAGCATCCGGATCCCGGAAAAGCCGGAGGCCGCGGGGCTCGCCGTCAGGGATCCCTGGCCAAGGATCGTGTGCGGGGGAGTTCCGGGGTCGGCGAGATCGGTCAGCTGCGGCCGATTTGGTGCTGCTTTCGCATGGGGTGAGCTGGCAGCTCGTCCGGAATTCACGATGGCTGTGGAGATGACGAGGCTGAGTGTCGTCTTGGGAGTTGACGTAAAAGCGCGCGTGTTGTCTTTTTGATGACCGACCTAACATCAATTCTATCGATTGGCTCCTTCTTTACGTCAAGACACTCACTCACCTTAGATACCCACCTCGGGCGCTCACCTCGGGCGCTCACTCACCTTGGCCGCTCACCCTGGGCACTCATCTCAGGCACTCATCTCAACTCATCTTGGACATCCACCTCAACTCACCCTGGACACCCACCTCAACTCATCTCAACTCACCTTGGACACCCACCTCGACTCATCTCAGGCACTCACCTGAGATACTCACGTCAACTCACCGCAATACATCAAAACACATCATCATGGGCTCCCAACCCGACGAGAGGGACTTCACCTCCCTCCTCTCCGAGCTGACGCTGGAAGAAAAGGTCACTCTCCTCTCGGGACGCGACTTTTCCACAGCAGCAGGCGTCCCGCGCCTGAACATTCCACCCATCAGAGTATGCAGTCCATCCTGATTCCTGACATGTCTCCTCTTCATCTTGTCCACAACTAACACCCTCACCCCACCCCAGGTCGCCGACTCCATCGCCGGAATCCGCCCCTCCGGGATGACGGCCGACCTCACGACCGCATGCTTCCCCAACACGGCCTGTCTCGCCTCGACGTGGGACGCCGAGCTGCTGGGCCGCCTGGGCGAAGAGCTCGCGAACCAGGCCCGCCTCAAGAGCGCCCAGGTCGTGCTCGGTCCCACCATCAACATGCACCGCGACCCGCGCGCCGGCCGCAACTTTGAGTGTCTGAGCGAGGACCCCCTGCTGTCGGGCCAGCTGGCCGGCGCCATCGTCAACGGCGTCCAGAAGCACGGCTTCGGCGCCTGTCCGAAGCACTTTGTCTGCAACGACTCGGAGACGCAGAGGCACTTTTACGACGTGCAGAGGTCGCCGGACAGCAGGCCGCTGAGGGAGATTTACCTGGCGGCGTGGCAGCACCTGTTGCGCACCTCGAACCCGACTGGCATCATGACTGCGTGAGAGCCTCACTCTTGTCGACCTGCGTACAGACGAGCTGTAACTGACACGGTCCCTCCCCACAGATACAACAAGGTCGACGGCACATACTGCAGCGAACACGCCCCCCTCATCCGGGGCGTCCTGCGCGAGGAGTGGGGGTTCGAGGGCATCACAATGTCCGACTGGTTCGCCGTCCACTCGACCGTCGAGTCCGTCAAGGCGGGCCAGGACCTCGAGATGCCCTTCCCCATCAACCGCGGCGGCCGCCTCGTCGAGGCCGTCCGCGCCGGCAAGGTCTCCGAGGCCGACATCGACGAGCGCGCGCGCAAGATGCTCGAGCTGCGCAACCGCACGAGAAGCTGCCACGGCGAGAGGCCCGAGCAGTCCGAGATGACGGAGCGCACCAACGCCGTCGCGCGGGACCTCGCCGCGGGGGGCATCGTGCTGCTGAAGAACGACAACGGGGCGCTGCCCCTCGACGCGGCGGCCGCGCCAAAGGTCGCGTTGATCGGGGAGTATGCGGGCTCGCCCGTCGTCACCGGCGGAGGCAGCGCCTCCTGCACGCCGCAGTACAGACACTCGCCGCTCGAGGTCCTCAAGAAGAGCTTCCCCGGCGACGGCCTCGGGTACGCGGCCGGCGTGCGCACGCGACGCGTCATCCCCATGGCCGCGTCGGCGCAGCTCACGGCAAGCGACGGGCGTCACGGGATCGACGTCAGGTACTTCAACGACGACGCCGCCGCCGCCGCCGCCGAGCCCATCCTGACGGAGTTCCAGGAAAAGGCAGAGGTGTGGATGCTGGGCGAGTTCAAAAAGGGGCTGAAGGTGCCCGGCTCGCGCCTCGAAATCACGACGAAACTCACGCCCGACACCACGGGCACGCACACCCTGGCCGTCCGCACGACGGGCGAGTTTTCGCTCTTCGTCGACGGCGAGGCGGTGCTGAGCGGACCGCAGAACAACATCGCGACGGAGCAGTTCATCTTCAACCACATCAAGCTCGAGACGCGCGTGGCCCTGGCGCTGGAGGCCGGGCGGGCGTACGACGTCAGGCTCGTCATGAGGTCCCGCGACTCCCTCGTCAGGGGCGAGCCCACGCCCTACGCCGCGTCGCTGTGCTTCGAGGAGCACCGCTCCGACGAGGACGGCATCGCCGAGGCCGTGGCCCTCGCGCGCGCGTCCGACGTGAGCGTCGTCTACGCCGGCCGCAACGAGCAGTACGAGTCCGAGGGCTACGACCTCGAGGACGTCCGGCTGCCGGACAACCAGGTCGCGCTCATCAGGCGCGTGGCCGCCGTCTCGAAGCGGACGGTGCTGGTGCTGCACTGCGGGAACCCGGTCGACGTCGGCGCCGTCGTCGACGACGTGGACGCCGTCGTGAACGCCTTCTTCCCCGGCCAGGAGGGCGCGCAGGCCACGGCGGACATATTGACGGGCAGGACGAACCCCAGCGGGAGGCTGGCGACGACGTGGTTCAGGACGCTGGAGGACGCGCCGAGTTTCGGCGATTTCCCCGCGGCCGAGGCCGAGGACGGCACGCTCGTCATGAAGTACGCCGAGGGGCTGGGGATGGGATACAGACACGCCGAGGCGGCGGAGCGCGCGAGGTGGCTGTTCGGGTACGGGCTGTCGTACACGAGCTTCTCCTACGCGGACCTCGCGGTTTCTGTGGTGGAAGCGGATGGCGTGCGCAGGTTGCGGGCGGCGGTCGAGGTCACCAACACGGGATCGCGCGCGGGCAAGGAGGTTGTGCAGTTGTTCGTGACGCCGGCCAAAGAGACGGCCGTCTGGCGTCCGGAGCGCGAGCTCAAGGCCTTTACAAAGGTTGACCTGCAGCCCGGGCAGACGGTCGAGGCGGTGCTCGAGGTTGAGCTCAAGATTGCGGGCAGCTACTGGGACGAGGAGGTCAAGTCGTGGAGGCTGGACAAGGGCGTCTACGGCGTGCTGGTCGGCGGGTGCCGAGGCGAGTTCTCGGTCGAGTCGGACACGACGTGGAATGGACTGTGAGGAGGGTTCTGGGAAGATGTAGTTTGCAATGTAGGCTTCGTCGAGGCTTGTTGACTTTGACTTGTATTGGGACGATGAATGTGGACGACGTAGCATGAATCACATACGTAGAGATGGAGCAGCATATATCCAGCTCGACAACATCATCATGCCATCGCCAGACCCTTGGCAAGGTTCACATTCTTTCTTCCCTACATCCTTGAGCTTTTCTGCCGCTCATTGCGGACCTGGCGACATCTCAGCTCAGACAATCGCTCTCGATGGCGTCAACTCGGCGTCGTCTCCTCGGCACCGGACCACAAGTTCTCCCGATGCCCCCCGCCGGCCGGCGATTCCTGGACCAACGCCCCAGCATGTGCTGGAAGCTCTCAAGTCCCGGATCCAACAGCCGAGGCTGCCCAGATCGTGTCTCGGACTCAGTCGCCGTCTGTATACGTCGTGACTACCACTGTTGCGGAGCAGGACATATCTCCAGCAGTGCTTCAAAGGGTTTACCGGGCCGAACACTTGCTCAACCTTGTTCTCAACAGAGCAACTCTCTCTACAAGAGTGAGAGCTGCCAAGAGCCCGAGGGTTTGACCACGGCTCGTTGACATGACCAGACTCGGGCCAACCTCTGGCCCAGCGAATCGTCGACGACGTAGGCACCCAGGCATATCCCCCCTCCCCAAGATGTCCTATGCGCGTACCTGGTCCAGTTTCGAGGCATCGACAACACCACCTTTCGTCCATCACCGTCAGCACACCAAACCTCTTCAACGTCGACCCCGGCCCGACATCCACCACCTCTAGCTGCCAAGCCCAATCAAGGGCGTAGAAACCTGTCCGAGGCACGCCGCAGCGAGCACCACACACCCTGTACCCCTCCCTCGTCCCACCACCATGGATCGACGTCTGTTTGGGGGGCCGCCAGAGGCTCAAGCAGCGCGGGAGTCTAAATGACCACCCGTGTGGCCGTCTGTCCAATGAGACGGCCGCTCTGGCGTCTGGGAAACAGAGTTGTCCCGGCAGACTATGGACGATCTGCGATGCCAAGTTTCCAGGAGCCATTGTCCTTTTCCGCTGCATCTGCGCTTGGGCTTGCGGTGGCGTTGTGTCCGCACGTCTTAGTCCAGTCACCCATCCATGAAGGCCCGTGGACCACACGCACACTCACCGGATGATTACGTCTCTCCTCTCGTCGGGGGTAGACGCATGAGCTTGAACTATCAAGGCATGCTCACCTCCAAGTTCCAAGAAACATCCACTTCCATCCCTTTGGCTTTACGATTCGCCTAAACGGAGCTTACACTCGGTCACCTCCCTGGACGAGCGCAGTGGTTTCGAGCATCCCCTCGTCTCAACGCTTGCTAGACTCGTTTTAAGGCTTGGGGATGCAGCAAAAGAAAGGGTGTTCTGTAGCTACGACGAATAGCGGCTCAGGGGTGACGCTTTTTGCTGCTGGACCTGCGAGGCGTCGTCTATGCAGTAGTGCATTCGTAACGCAAGCTAGGGCTGGGATGAGAGTACGAGGTCCGTTCCGTGCTTGCTACGGTTCCGGACAACCGCTCTTCGGACGATTTGATCAACGTGTAGGGCTGGGTTGGGGTTGATATGTCGTGTGCTTCGCCCTAGTCAGGCTGTCCGTAGCCTGCCCATCGCATCTACATTGCCCAGTTATCCGTCCGAGACTGCCCACGCGGGCGAGCGGTATTGCAAACGTTACCGTTGCTCCCGAGTGCTGCAACGGGGTATAGTTTGGCGGCGACTCGATGACTACACGATATACCCGTGACGGCCACGGTTCGGTCGCGACACACACGACATGGAGGCAATCGAGGACGGCGGACCGCCGGGACTGGCGCCTCACGGGAAAGCCGTCATTGCGTGTACGGTGGTGTCGGCGGCGCTGTCGGGCATGATTGTCGGCCTGCGCTTCTTTGCGCGCCTCACGCCCGCCATGTTGCTGGGCAAGGAGGATTGGTGTATACTGGTTGCCTGGGTGAGTTTGCGCTTTTGCCAGACAGTTGCCAGACAGTTGAGATTTAGAAAACAAATACTCGGGTGTTCAGTCGACCAGAGGCGGTTGAAGTGGTGTGCTGACTTGACCAGTTCTTCTCCGCGCTCACGACCATCGGCATGTGTATACGTGAGATGACCGCGGGAATATTGCCCGAGTTGCAGGACTGACATTAAGACAGAGGTCAGGACCGGAATCGGCGAGGCGTTTGCGACTCTCAGTCTGTACCAGCAACAGACCTTTTTCAAGGTACGATTCGTCGTCAGACAAACAGATTGCTACTCACGAGCCGCGCTCACTGTTTTGCTTCGCAGTGGTCTTACATGACCATCATCTTCTACAATTGTGGCCTCGCTTTGGTCAAGATCTCGATCCTCTTGCTCTATCTCCGCATACTCCGGCACCTGAACTACCGCATCGCTTGTTACGTGGCCTTGGGCATCGTCATTCTGGTCTCGTTGTGGACCATCCTCTCCTCGCTAATGTTTTGCGTGCCGTTGAGGAGGAACTGGGACCAAAGGTGCGTGGGCCGAAGATGAGGTGGATGCTTGAAGACATCAAGACTGACAATGACATGGCAGTGTCCAAGGCTTCTGCTTCCCAAAGGCCGTCCACTGGTTCACCAACGCGAGTCTAAACATCTTTACAGACTTCACCATCCTCATCTTGCCGCTGCCCATACTGCCCAAAATCAAGCAGACTCGCCAGCAAAAGATCAGCCTCTACCTCATCTTTGCTCTCGGCTTCTTGTGCGTCGGCTATGCCCCTGCCCCATACTCCACGTGGACCTTTGCTAAGGTTGTGTCCAGTGTCTGCGTGGTCTCGATCCTACGCATCCCCCCCCTCATCGCCGCCAAGAACTCGACCGATCCCACCAGAGACAGCCCGGGGATAGCCCAGTGGTCGGTGATCGAGCTGAACACGGCCATCGTCTGCGCCTGTCTCATCACCCTCAAACGGCTGGCAGCCCGCTTTTGCCCGCGCATCCTCGGGTCTTCGAGTGGGGACGCCCGAAAGCGGGGACACGGCTCGGGGCCCGACGACGAGGCCGTGCCGGCGACGGTTGGGTCCAAAGAGTCAGAAAACGCCAGTTCAAGACAGGACCGGGGGTTATCGGGAGTCGACAGCGTCGTCCACTTGAACCACGATACCTTTGGCGTGAGAACAGCGACTGATGCCCAGATATCACGGGCGACGAGTGAGGCGGCGGACCTTGGGCAGGGAGAAGAGTCGGTATCAAAGGCAGGTGAAGAGAAGTGAAGTAATGGAATGCCCTTGTGATGATGTGCAGCGACAGTCTTGCTTTTGGAGCAACTCATGATGGTAGCTTCACGGATTGCCAGAATGACGAAATACTTAATATACAAGTTTATCCTCCATCCACATGCCATCCCACACATACACAATCGTCTTCTACCTTACCGACACCCGAGTCTGAGACCATCTCACCTCTTGCGTCGTATTCTCACTACACTGACGGTAAAAGGGAGCCGTCGCCTTTGGAACTGACACATAATCAACCTCGTAGCACCATGACGTCTTTTCTCCCCTGCGCTCCATCGAAAAGGGAGCCTTCCGCTCACCAAAGGACGCCCCCCCCTGTCTGCCAATCCCACCCAAAGACGCCGACAACTCGTATTGCTCCGCTAGTGTCTTGATTACCATGAAAACTCCCCTGTTCCCCCGTATCGGTTTCTCAAAAGCGCATCCCGCGATGCTACCCCGGTGGATACGAACTGTCACGTCGGACTACAAGTCCACGATATCGCAACGGCGCAACGTGCAGCGTGTTGCCTCATGCGGCAGGTGTCACGAACAGCACGCGATGCTTCTTGGCGTTCGCTGGCTACTTGAACACGCGGGTGCTGCTGCTCCTGGGGGCAGAAGACGAGGGCATCTCGCACATGGACGCTCGCTACCTACCTAGACCCTCACCATGCACGCAGGAATCGCCCTCCTGTCTCTCCTCGCGGCCGGCGCAACGTCTGCACTCGAAGGCTTCCCCCGGCGATCCATCAACACCACCGGCGCCGACGATGCAGTCCCCAGACGATACATTGTCGAACTCAGGTCGCGGCAGCACGGTTCCCGCATCGCCAAGACGTCTGCCGTTCCCGGCATGCGCATCCTGAAGCACTTCGACTCGGACATCTTCCCCGGCGTCGCTGTTGAGTGCGACCGCGCGTGTACGGCCGACTCGGTTAGAGCAGCGTTCGAAACCTCCGATGAAGAGCCCGTCGTGGCGTCGGTGTACAAGTCGCAGATGCTGCAACTCCTGCCGACGATCGAGGGAGAGGCGTTTAGCGACGACGCGGCGGCTGCGAACTACTCGGTTCACGGGCTCACGGGGGTGGAGGAGCTGCACGAGGATGGGATCCTGGGCGAGGGGGCCGTCGTTGCCATCGTCGACAGCGGTGTGCAGTATACCCACCCCGCGGTACGTTTCGTGCCATTCTTCTGCTGTGAGATGTGCTGATGGCAGAGAAGCTGGGTGGCGGTATTGGCGAGAACTTCACCGTTGCTGGCGGCTACGATCTAGTCGGTGATGGTACGCGCTTCTCACTCTCCCGATGCCAGTAGAGAAGACGCTCACACTTCCGTAGACTGGCCCGATGCGCCTGCTCAACCAGACCATGACCCCATGGACAGGTTTGGCCACGGAACTCACGTGGCTGGCATCATCGCCGGACGGAGCGAGCAGTAGGCACACGGGATTCTCGTGTCCACATCAGCCGTCACTGACACCATTAGGTTTGTGGGTGTAGCTCCCAAGGCCAAGCTCCTCTCGTTCAAGGTCTTTGGCTCAAGCGGCTACTCGAACGAAGAGACCGTCATCGAGGGCTTCCTCAGAGCCTTTGATTCAGGGGTAAGACACGGCCGAGCAGCATCTACCTCTTTTCCTCCATCTTCCTCTTTATCCCTCTCTCTCTCTCTCTCTCTCTCTCTCTCTCTCTCTCTCACATTTACACACAACTCTGAGGGTTGTCATCGTTGACGCTTCACCTCACAGGCAGACATCATCAGCGCAAGCGTCGGCGAGGGCAGCGGCTTCACCAACAACGCCCTCGCGGTCGTCGCCTCGCGCATCGTCGACAACGGCGTCGTCGTCGTCTTCGCGGCCGGCAACTCTGGCGAAAGCGGTCCCTTCGCCATGGCCAACGGCGCATCGGGCGAGCACGTCCTCACCGTCGCGGCCAGCGACCCTGGCGTCTTCCCGGCGCAGGCCTTTTCCGCCTCCTTCAACCTCGACGGGACGCCGTCCAACACGACGCGCATCGCATACGTCCCCGGAACGGACTACTTCCCCGACACCATTGCCAACTGGCCCGTTACGCCGCTCACGCTGAACTCGTCCGTCGAAAACGACGCCTGCTCGGCCTTGCCGGAATCCACACCCTCGCTCAACGGATCCGTCGTCCTTCTCGTCAGACTCGGCGGGTGCACAACCGCGACCAAGCACAGCAACGTCGCCGCCGCGGGCGCGCGGTACGTCCTCTTCTACAACAACCTCGACGTCTACCAGAGCCCCCTGAGCAGCGGCCGCGTAGGTCTCACGGGAGTCATCGAGGCCTCCGCCGGCGAGGCCATC
This sequence comes from Colletotrichum spinosum, assembly GCA_004366825.1. Lineage (NCBI taxonomy): Eukaryota > Fungi > Ascomycota > Sordariomycetes > Glomerellales > Glomerellaceae > Colletotrichum > Colletotrichum spinosum. The sequence goes on along the minus strand of QAPG01000079.1, from coordinate 56,673 downwards.
GTCGCCACCCTCCGCGCCGGCGGCAGCGTCACGGCGAGCTTCGACGTCGACACGGCAAACTACGTCGGCATCCGCAACGCCGGCGGCGGCCGGCCCGCGCGCTACTCGTCGTGGGGCGGGACGTACGACCTCGCGCTCAAACCCGACGTCGCGGCCCCCGGCACGCGCATCCTCAGCACGTACCCCACCGACGCGTACCGCGTGCTCAGCGGCACGAGCATGGCGACGCCGTACATCTCCGGTATCGCGGCGCTGTGGGTTGGCGAGTTTGGCGGCCGCGCGGCGCACGGGGAGGATCCCGCGTGGGCGAGACGGCTCGTGGCGAGGATCACGACGACGGGGAGGGCGGTGCCGTGGGCGGACTGGGCCACGTCGCCGACGGACTACGGGTTCTGGGCGCCGACGACGCAGGTCGGCGGGGGGTTCGTGGACGCGAGGAGGGTTTTGCGGTACACCACCGACCTCGGCTTCGACGGGCGCAAGATCGAGTTGAACGATACGGCGCATTTTGCAGGGAGGCACGTGGTTGATGTCACGAACCGCGGGGAGGAGAAGGTCACGTACAGGTTCTCGGTGCAGGATGCCGGCGGGTATGAGGCGTACGTGCCGTCGGTGCCGGGCGAGGAGAGGTCGTTCATCCCGGCTGTTCCGCTCTACCCGGAGGTGGACCCGGTCAAGATGACGCCCGATGTCGTTCTGCCGGACGAGGTGGAGGTTGGTCCGGGCGAGACAAAGGCAGTTGAGTATGGTTGTGGAACAGTCGCCTGTGGACTGGGCGTATGCTGACGACGACAGGTTCTCCTTCACAGCCCCCGAGGGCGTGAACGCGTCGAGATTGCCGGTTTACAGTGGCAAAGTTCTCATCAGTGGCAGCAACGGGGAGGAGCTGGGCGTGCCCTACTTTGGTATGTCGAATCACGCAAAGTACGGAGCTCGTGTCTGATGGTCTCTAGGTGTTGGCAGCGACCTCAACAAGACGATCGAGAACGTCTGGGCATACGGATGGAACACACCAGTCATCACGTCTACCCCCTACAGCGTTCACATAGAGCAAAAGTCCAAGTACGTTGCATGAATAGATTCGTTGTCCACAAGCTAACGGGGTGTAGTTTCACCTTCAACCTCACCCGAGCCGCCGCAGACTTCCCCCAACTCACAGTCAATCTGCTTTGGGGCACACAGCAGCTCCGATGGGACGTAAGTACACACTCTGCGGGATATCGACCACTACTTGACCTTTCATAGATCTTCGAGACCGACTATACCGAAGCCGAATGGTCCTACCCCCCGGTCGTCGGGGAAAAGGGCTTCGTCGGCTCGGCCACGTCCTGGAACGATACGGCCTCGGGCTCGTTCGACCCCGGAGAAGACAGCGAGGACGACCTCTTCTCTTTTCCGCTCTACACGCAACCGCGTCAGAGATACGGCTACTACTTTTGGCTGGGCAGACTCGCCAACGGGTCCCAGATCACACCCGGATCTTACCAGTAAGCACTCCTTGTTGGACTTTGGAAATGGAGTCAGAGTTGTGCTGACTGTTCGTCAAGATTCCGCATTGCCGCCTTGAGGCCTTTCGGACTCCCTGAGCACTCTGAGGACTGGGACATTTGGCAGACGCCTCTGGTGACTGTCCTGCCATTGGAGGTTTAGTCCTGTCGCCGTCGAAAGACATGGATCCCACGACTTGCTCGGGTGAGGTATGAGGACAAGAGATGGATGGGTTCCTCACTCGGGTCCTACCAGGATGTTCTAGTGATTGTTACGTTGAACACCAATCAGTCTTGCTATTTACTGTCCATCCTTGGGGGCATGTGGATTAATCCGAGCCACGACACAGATTATCATAGAATGAAATGAACTCAGCTGCACTGCGTCCTGCGTAAAGGCTCTAGTAACGACCTCTACGACCGCTGTTTATGCAACCTTGGAGCATTGTTGGACTTTGATACAGCCACCGTCGCTGATAGTAGGTAATCGTCGTTGACGAGACATCCTGCTTGGTAGGAGAGCCAAGCCAAGCTCATCGAATATCTAGCAAGTCGACGAGACATCCTGACTTATGCAGGCCAACCTAGTTTGATGGGCATGAAGAGGTAGTGAGGGGTGCTGTTGACTTGAATCCCCCTGTCATTAGGTTATTTTGCGCATCCGAGGCTGGGTTGTGAGAGACTGCAAAGGCGAGGTCAACTTTTATAAGCAGCAGCTCATATATCTTGAGGCTAAGCTTCAGAAGTGATGAGCCGGCAGACAGATGAGCTTTCAACTGCATAAGAGATAAGTACCACATTGTTAGATGAAACAGATCTCTAGTACGTGATCTGGAGTGGCAATTTACTACTCTGAGCCAGATGACGATCTGCCTTGTCAAGCTGTGCGTAAAAAGCTCAATGCATGAAACACTGAGGCATCGCATCTACGAAGACCCAGATCGACACCCCCCGCCCCTGATCGATTGGTCAAGCAACTCCATCAGCTCCATTACCAAACTGGGAAGATTTGAAGAGAACTGGCAAGTCCATCACCTGCCTAGGCGGGAAGGTCCGCCACGCTGGCTTCCCAATGACTCGTCCTGGGAACATCGGCCAAGAAGACATTGCTTTAGCAAACCAGAACCAGCGACGTATGCCAGTGGATGTCTTTTCTTGGTTCTTGAGTGATGCTTGAACCATGGCCGGACGATTTCTAGTTCGGCAAAGGACACTGGCTTTGACTACGAGCTATTAATCCTGAGAGAGTCTCTGACCTATGATTATTTACACCAAGCAGTGCCTCTGCAGAGGATTCACCCATGACGAATCTTGCGCAAGAAGATGGAACGGTCCGTCAGAGCTGTCAAGCCAAGCAATAGTCGGACGACTTAGGGTTGAAGGCCGCAAATGTGTAATCAGGGCTGGGTTATTGGCATCAGCCGGCGAAACGCTAGGTAGTACGGATACTGGGCCCCTGGGGCTAGCAAGACTAAAGTCCGACTCGGTACGAGTGTCAATGGCCACAGCGCTGCTGATAATTAGGGGACATAAAGATCGTTCGAGAGGAGGAGTACCGACTGCGCCTACACAGAGCTTATTGCTCCTTTGTCCGTGAAATCCCGGCTTAGTTCTCGATGCTTGTTCTCGTCGCATCTACCTACCTCGCTGTCTGATTCGTCATGCCGGAATAGCCTCCAGTCTTTCTTTCCAAACTGTAACCGTGTGGAAAGTCCGAGTGGGAGATAATAGAGTGCTGACTCCGGCCATGGCAAGAAAAGTGGTGAATAGTCCGTGAGAGAACGCTTCGTAGGGTTTAGGGTCACATCGAGTCATTCATCTGCATGCGTCGGACCGGGGTCCCGGTTGAAGAACTCGACGGAGCTGGGTCCGCGGACAGCTCCACGGCTGGGCAGACTACTAGGAGGGGCGATGCCGGATCGACAAAGATGCCCGTTTCAAGTGAACAGGACCAATACCCAGATGGGTCGCACGCTTCAATATTTGGTTTGCCGAGATTGCGAGCCCGCGGACGACGAGGTGGCTGTCAAGATCTGGCGGCGGATATTACCTTGGTGAAGCTTCCTGTGCAGCACCGTTTGTCAATGGAAGTGTTTATGAGTCAAAGATACTGAAAGAATTGAAGATGTGAATTATGATTTCGCTTGTATCCGTACTGGTACGTGGTATTACAACTTTTGTTTCGTAGTGCTATCCGAGTTCATCAAAGTCTCTGGCTGCTCCTCAGCCACCAACTTTCCGGGTATCCTGTCTGCCTTGCCCGCCTTGACCGAGCCTGTATCCATCTGTCCTGTCCTGTCCTCGTAAGCCACAACTTTATAGCTTCACGTGTGAGATTATGGTCGACCCGTCCTCAGAAGCCCTCGCGCGGGGCCCGGTACGGCTCGGTCGTCACCCGCGAGATGCTGTACTCCTTCGTGACCACAATGTTGCTCTGCGTGAGGCTGTCGTGTCGTCTCGGCCTGCCATCCTGTCGACTGCCGTCCGCAACCGCGACCTGGGCGTGGTTCGCGCCCTGCGGGAGATATGGGCTCTGGGGCTGGTGCTTGTCCGAGCCGATGGAGGCCTCGTCGCCGCCGGAGGCGGTGCCCTTCTCCATGCTGTCGTTGACGATGTGCTCCTTGGAGTCCCACTGCGTCTCGGCCGGGAGCGAGAGCGGGTGCGCGTGGGCGCTCTTCTTGCCGGGGTAGCTGCCGAGGCGGTAGCCGTTGCTGTCGCCGAGGCCGCTGTTCTTGTTCGTGCTGAGGTTGCGGCTCTTGTCGATGGCGTTCTTGAAGAGGGGGTACACCATGGGCATGTTGGTGAGGACGACGGAGACGAAGGATTCGCGGACGGACCAGTAGCCGGACTGGGCGCTGTCGACATCGCCGCCCTGGATGGGACTGGTGAGAAGGTAATTTTCTTTTGGCTTGGGGGGTTGGCTCGACTTACGGTCAGAATCGATACGCAACGCAGGATGCCAAAGGCCATTTCGAGGAAACCACCGCTGAACATGATCATGAGGGTAACCTTCTTGCGCCAGGGGAGACCGGACTTCCAGACCATCTGTTCACACCGAGTCAACAACGTCCTTTTGGAGGGTACAATGTGTGAAGGCATACCGGCAGCGGGATGGCCATGAGGTAAAAGTCGGTGGCTGTGTTCATGGCCATGACGAAAATGGTCTGGAGGGACGAGATGGCGGGCAAGCAGTTGTCTGGCAAGCGTCAGTCGCGGTTCGCGGCGATGGATTTGCGCGTCTTACTGCCTGGATTGGGGTTGATCTGCCACTGATGGTCGAAAGGATGGCACTTGAAGAAGGCTACGAGGAGACAGGCGACGTAGGTGACGGGCATGATGATGTAGGCCCAAAAGATCAAGTCCTTCATCTTGTGGACGCCCTCACTGTGTGCTCGTCAGCGTCGGCCTTTCGCAGCTCTTGCGATGATTACTCACGTCAGGCGAGAATAGTAGATGACCCAGCATGCTTTCAGCAACCAAAGCAGCGTTGTGTAGAGGAGCAAGCCGACGACGTGGGTTTTGGCGCCGTTCTGCCGCAGAGTGTATTCTTCCGACGCGGGATCTAGGCTCGCTCGATACTCGTCCGTCATGCCGTTATTCGCCACACCTTTCCAGTATGCAACGACCATGTACGCGGCGACTGATTCTGCCGTGTAGACCAGCTGGGCTCATGATTTAGTCTCGAGTTTGCACAAAGCCCGCAAGCCCAGAGCTGCGAGTTGCGAGTTGCAAAGCTGCACTTACAACGGCCACTCCCATGAGGAAGTCATCCCAGGAGAACTTGGAAATGCCCAGCGTCCTGATGCGGCTGTAGTAGCGGAGGCCGACGACCACGTAGGCGGCTCCCTGGAGGCCCCAGACCTCCCGGATGAAGGCGCTGGCTGCTTCGGCAGACATGTTGGCTTGTCCTGCAAGTCGACTATGCTGAGCGTGTGATTTGCGTGCAAAACAAGCCCATCCGGAACCAAAGATTTGGCAGTGAAACAAACAGACTGACAAGAAAACCAAACGAACGATGTTAGCATCTAATCTCGACCGGGACTAGGTGGGTGGAAAGGAGCGTAATATGTCATGGTTCGTGTCAAGGAAAACTCTGTGTAGGAGAGGCACACACACACACACACACACACACACACACACACACACACACATAAGCTCGTGAACCCCTATCAAAGGACCTGAATCGTTGACCTCTTACGGACTTTGCGCTTCGCAAGCAGCCTCGTCACTTGTCCCTGGCCGCCACCCTCCCAGCACCCAGACACATTATTGCGCCGATCGCCTGAAGCTACTCCAGGGGAGCACGTAAAAAACGGTCTCTGCCGTGCCCAAAAGAAAGCGCAGTGACAAACCGTCGCAGGAGGACATGCTCGCGTAAACAGAACCTGCGCTGGAGAGTTCCAGTGTCCATGAGCCTGGTCAACTCCGCTCTCGACACTGGCCACGGTAGGAAAAAAAGGTACGAATGGGGACCCAACGCCATCCCACTCTGGCTGCTACGCGACGGGGGCCAGAACATGCAATCAGAGGTGCACTCGGGGGTCCGGAGGTTGCTCTGATGTCACCGATGTGGTCTGTGATAGAAGATGCCAGTGATGTGTGCGTGTATCGAGTGTAACTACATATATGACAGCAATAAGCAGCCAAAGCCAGATATCAACGATTGCGGCAGACTCGAAACCCAAAGGCGGACGCCGTGGTGATATGGATGGTCGACTTGCATCGGCATCAGAGCTGTAGGGTTGTCTGATCCTCGAGCTACTGCAGAAGTGACAGACGGAACCGATCAGAGTCGACGGGATTCCACCCGACAAGTGGCGGTCTCGGATCCCTGCTGGTCACTGACGGGACTGCATACTTGTACTTGTATATACTGTGTAGTAGTTAGTATGGAGCATATACTTACTCAGTAGACTGTTCTTGGTGATGCCCAAAACGGTTCCCCTGGACGTTGGCTCATTTCTGCCCCGATTTACCTGCATGAGGTGACATGCATTCTCGCCCAAGTGCCGCGAAGTGCGCCTCGTCTGAGACCCCTGGCCATGGCCACCGCGGACGGGTCCGAGTTGCTCGTTTACGCTACAGCCAGTGTGGCTCATGCATAGTCTTTAATGATGAGTGAGCGTTCGAACGACCCTTTTGGGTGTATGATCTATGATGCGCCTACAAATTAGGAGCCGTAAAGACCCGTCGAGTCAGCCGCTCGGACACGCTGCGTATTTCTTCCTCTCGTCGAGGATGATGACCCCATAAAGAAGCAAGTCCTGCCCTTGTCCCATTAGAAAAAGAATCTCCTTGTACGATGACAAGTAAATCACAGAGTTACACACCAATCAGATACAGTTGCGCTCGTTCATCGACGATTACTCATCCATGCCACGAACATTCTGTTGGAGGTTGACATGTTACGAGTCAGGCAGCCCGTCAATGACGAAACGGAATGGCAGAACGAGCGTACGAGGTTGCAACAGGGTGGAACCAGCCCCAGGGCAGCCAGAGAGCGAAGAGGTGTCAGTACGGATGCTTTAACGATTATCATAATACTGCTGCCCAGGGTTTCTACCCCAACAGCATCGTTGGACTGCCTTATTCAGGGTTTGTTGGTCCCGGTTCTCCAGTAAACGAGGAGACGACTTCCCTTCACTCGGCACCAATCAGCGCATGGAACTGCCGTTCGTGGTGCTGGGGCATGTTGCAGACGTACCCGTATTCTTCAGCGGCTTCTTCTCGAGTGTCCATACATAGTAGACTATTCGTCCAGATCTGTTTCTGTCATATATCGCATGATATCACTCTTTGTACCGTTACAGACATGGAACCGCTGGTTGCATTCTCGAGATAGTATATTAACTGGTGGCACCGTTTCCCACAAATTACGGTTCGGATGTGACTGGGTTCTGTCAACGGCGAGTGGGTGAAAGTCGCGCATGTCGTATTGGACGCAGTGTCTTATGTACGGAGTAGATGAAGAACGAATTCCCCAGGTAACGAGAAGAACGATCGGCTCGGAGAGGGGTTTCCGAAGCCAAACGCAACAACCGAAGGACCATACAAGTAGTCGCAGCTGGCGACGTCCAGAGGAAAAGCGAGAGACGAGAGAAACTGATACAACACAGGCCATGGCCACGTTGTGCTCACGGCTGTTCCGTTATCACATCTCGAATGCTCGGGGATCCCGGGTATAAGCCCCGTGTCTTCTCCCCAATCTTCAACGGTACAGTCAGACGCATGTTCGAGCAACTGCCGGCAGCGCTCGTTCCGTACCGTGATATCTCACTGTTACGTTCCCAGTTCCGTGGGAGGTTCGTCGCGGCAGATGAGAGTTTACTTTACACCATAGAGGAGTCTCCCGCATCGCTACCGTTTCATTTGACAACGTCGCAACCGTCCACTTTCACGGCGACCTCGGACTCGACAGACTTCCGTGTAATCACCGTCCCCGTACGGAAGAGGAGGAGACTTGGGCTGAGGATGGCAGCCCCATGTCCAACGGCCCGCCGGGTGAACACTTTGTAATGTCTCACAACGAGGAAGCCCCATCCAGACGCTTCGACCTCTCTGGCTGCTGACGGCGTCCGTCCAAATATGGCGCGGCAGAGAAGGCCGACGGCAGCTGATGAACCAGGCTCTTCCTTGTCAACGGGAGTTCCCCATCACAAAGACGACTGAGCACCCCGCACACACACATGTGCGGGCGTGTGCGGGCGAACAAGTGACAAGAGGGTGTCTCGAGACGCAGAGAGACGCACCCTGATCGTCTTCGATAGGACAAGGTATCACCAACAGAGCGCCCAATCACCTCAGACAATCCTCGATAGCGTGCCTGTGTCCCTGGTGGCATCTCGAGTGGACCGTCGGCAGACATCGAGGAAGCATCGAGGCCTCAAGGGTTAGAAGAGGGGTTTTCTGCTTCGCTTGGCCTCGCTTCCTCGAGAACCGAGTCAAGATGCTCGCCCAACTGCCCAGCGATTCCATCTCAACGAGAACCAGACTATTTCCAACCATCCAGACTTGGCCTTCGACAGCACAGCATAGCACAGCTCTCCCTACTTGCCCTTGCTTTCTTCTCGATTAACTCTAATCCAGTCCAATCTTACTGCGTGACGGCAGGCTTTTGTTTCCTGGACGCCGCGACCACCAGATCCCAAGCAGACGAGATGGTTAGCGAACAGATTCCCGAGTCGAATGTCGACGTGTAAGCTACCTTCTCCTCTTCCTCCTTCCTTGCTCTCACCCTCGTCCGCCTCGGACATCCTAGGAGGGTGGACTTGACCATGTTGTTCCTGATTGACTGACCTTCTCGTGCCATCGTGACAGACTCATCATCGGCGCCGGCCCTGCGGGGTAAGTCATCATCTCATCCCTCTGCTCCGACGAGGCAACCGGGCCTTTGTCTCTTCTTTTGCGCCTGCTCGAATCCAGACGGTGTCGGACGAGACGAGACGAGATCTGACGATGGGTCTGCCTGGACAGGTTGATGGCCGCCGCGTGGATGGCGCACTGCGGCGTCAAGGCTCGCATCGTCGACAAGAGGAACACCAAGATTTTTTGCGGCCAGGCCGACGGTCTGCAGTGCCGCAGTCTCGAGATCTTTGACTCGCTCGGCTTCGCTGACCGCGCGTGGAAGGAGGCCAACCACATGATCGAGGTAAGCCAGCCATCTGTCGCTCGCTCCCTCACCCTCGACCTTGGAAGACCACGTACGGACGGTAGTGCTGACTGACTCCCGTTGTGACCAGATCTGCATGTGGGTGAGTGCACAAACCCTCCCTGACGTTCGACCCCATGCCATCACCGTCGTACTCATGACAAAATCGCGTGTGTGTAGAACCCCGGCAGCGACGGCGTCATCCGCCGCAGCGACCGCATCCCAGACACCATCGTCGGCCTCTCGCGCTTCCAGCAGATCGTGCTGCACCAGGGCCGCATCGAGCGCTTCTTCCTCGAGAACATCAAGAAGCACTCCGACGACGCCATCCGCGTCGAGCGCGGCGTCCTCCCCGAGTCGCTCGAGATCGACGAGTCCAAGGTCGACGACGACGCCGCCTACCCCGTCACCGTGAAGCTGCGCCAGCTCTCCGACGACGAGGCCGCGCCGCCGCAGGCCGCCAACGCGAGCAAGGTGCCCGACGGCCTGTTCCGCAGCAACCTCGTCCAGCACGACGACGAGGAGGACCTCATCGGCCGCAGCAAGGCCAGGGCGGGCGAGAGCGAGGTTGTGCACGCAAAGTACGTCATCGGGTGCGACGGCGCCCGCAGCTGGACGAGGAGGCAGCTCGGGTTTGAGCTCCACGGCGAGGCTACTGATTTCATCTGGGGTGTCATGGACATCATCCCCATCACGGACTTTCGTAGGTTTCTCGCAGTTGTTGTGCCGGTTGAGGATGAGTGGGTTTTCATGGTGTGAGGCTGACAGTACGGTACCGCAGCCGATATCCGCATGCGCTGCGCCATTCACTCTGCCGAGAATGGCAGTCTGATGGTCATTCCCAGAGAGAACAGACTCGTCCGTCTCTACATCCAGCTCAAGGAGGTCACCCCCGATGCCTCTGGCCGCGCCGACAGATCCAAGATCACCCCCGAACTCATCTTTGGCGCTGCCCAGAAGATTCTCAGCCCGTACAAGATTGACTATGAGTACTGCGACTGGTGGACTGCTTACCAGGTACGTTTGGCATTGTCAGGCTCTCACCACTCATTCTCGCTACTCATTCTCACCACTCATTCTCACCACTCATTCTCACCACTCATTCTCACCACTCATTCTCACCACACATTCTCACCACACATTCTTACTACAAACTCATATTACATACCCTCACCACTCCCCACTCTCACCACTCTCCTCACTCTCACTACCTATTCTCACAACACACTCTCACCCTCACCTCAACCACCCTCCGTATCCTCACGCCCATCATCGAGTCCAACGACACTAACACCACGCAGATCGGCCAGCGCGTGGGCACCAGCTTCGACGCCCACAGCCGCGTCTTCCTCGCCGGCGACGCCGTCCACACGCACTCCCCCAAGGCCGGCCAGGGCATGAACGTCTCGATGCAGGACACCTTCAACCTCGGCTGGAAGGTCGCCCTCGCGGCAAAAGGCATCGCCAAGCGCGACATCCTCGCCACCTACCAGAGCGAGCGCCGCCGCGTCGCCCAGGACCTCATCGAGTTCGACCAGCGCTTCAGCCGCCTCTTCTCCGGCCGCCCCGCCAAGGACGTCATGGACGCCGAGGGCGTCAGCATGGACGTCTTCAAGGACGCCTTCCTCAAGGGCAATCTCTTCGCCTCGGGTCTGTCCGTCAACTACGGCCCCAGCACCCTCGTCGTGAAGCCCGGCGACGCGCTGGAGCAGGGCGACGGCAGCAAGGTCGTCAAGTCGGCCGCCGTGGCCGTCTCCGAGGCCGACTTCGCCAGGAAGCAGGCCCTGGCCGCGGGCCTGCCCGTCGGCATGCGCTTCGACAGCTTCAAGGTGCTCAACCAGGCCTGCGCGCGGCCGTGGCACTTCCAGGAGCGCCTCAAGGCCGACGGCCGCTTCCGCGTGGTGCTCTTTGCGGGAAACGTCCTCGACGCCGGGCAGAAGGCGCGCGTGGACAGGTTCGCCGCGCAGCTGGACGCGCCGAGCAGTTTCCTCCGCCGGGCGACGCCGCCGGGCGCTGCCGTCGACAGCGTCGTCGAGGTCCTCACGATCCACTCGGCCAAGCGCACCGAGACGGAGTTGCTGCGCGACTTCCCCGACATCTTGCACCCGTACGACGCGCACCTCGGCTGGGACTACAACAAGGTCTTCGTCGACGACGAGAGCTACCACGAGGGCTTCGGCGACGCGTACAAGAACTACGGCGTGGACAGGCAGCGGGGCGCCGTGGTGGTGGTGCGTCCCGACCAGTACGTCGCCTGGGTCGGCGACCTCGAGGACTTTGAGGACCTGCAAAAGTACTTTGAGGGATGTCTCGTGCTCGGACGGCATGCTGCGAATGGCGTCAATGGACATGCCAACGGCACCAACGGCACCAACGGCACCAACGGCGTCAACGGCACCTCGCTGCCTGTGAGGTAGGCGGCTGATACCCGTGATTGTGATTCGTGTACCTACCTACCTGTTTCGAGAAGACTGCAAGTGAATTCCCTTCCCTTCTCTCCGTACGTTTTACAAGACACTGGCTTCAAACCTGTTGGAAATGTCAGTTCGTCTGAATGACAAGATGTGGAATGACAGAGTCATTTCCACAGCAATGTCGGCACATGGCATATGAATAGTGTTATATTGATTCACATGCACACGATAGTCCACTGGGTTTATTAGACTTAATGCCTACTGCGTCTCTGTTTCGGTTGGTGATGTTTTCAGCCACCAAGGTATCTCACCTTTGGGCAATCAACTGTCCCAATCTCCAGCTCTCAGACAGAGAAAAACTAGTGACAGGCTGTGAGTCATCTCCCAGCACCAAGTCGTCCTAAATGATGAATGTCAAGGCTGGGAGTGGACATTGAGGCCAGCGCCGTCCCTGCCGACCAGATTAAGCAGGCAAAACAATGGCATTCAAAGCTTCACACACGCAACAGACATGTATCCCAGATATCAACAGCTCAACAGTGGCTCAATATTTGCTGACGGAGGAGATCAACGCAGCGGGTACTGGCGCGGCCTCGCTCTTTGGGCTCCGGATCCTGGCGAAGGGCCCTCGTTTGCTAGCCGGTGACCCCCTCCGTCCACCCATGCAGGCGTCAACAAGTCTTCTGGCAGCATCGCCTCAGCAATCGTATTGGGGAGAAGCTTCATTTCCAGGAGGCCTCTCGTTTTCGTTCGCCCCAGGGCAGCCCGAGAAGCAGCCTTTGCAGTTCTGGCCACCGCTTCCCCAGCTTTCCTCTCCTCCTTTGCAACCGGAACTGCAGCGGCCGTCCACCCAGTTCAGGTATCGGCAGTCGTAGCACGGCTGTCTGGCTACGAGCTTCTTGCCGTCAGGGGCGGAGTAGGCTCCGGAGGCGAGGAGGGTTGCCGCCGCAAGGATGGTGCAAAGCTTCATGGTCGGTGGTTCGATCGCTCAAAGTAGTCGGGGCTTCTAGTCTTAGTCCCTGTCGAGCTTTCCAATACAATTCCAAAGGGGAGCTTTTTGACTCACAGTCTAGGTTTGACAATTCAGGCTCGGGATTTCTGTGTGGTGGCTGCAAGGAGGGAGAGTGGACCGTCGAACCAGGACTGTACGTACGACCGGTCTTTATAGATGCCTCTCTCACTTGGATGAAACGACGATGTGGATAATAACAGAGAGGTCGCGACTGACGGCGAGAGACAACATCGCGAGTCATCTACACCCCACGGCTTCCGTGGGGGCATGACATTGACGGTTCGTCTCCAGTTTCTTCAGCTATATTCAGTGTCACTAGAAAGTATATATCTAACAATCTTTGGCGATCTATGGGACCGAATTTAAAAATAGACAAGCCTACACGTCCCATCAGGGTAAGCTATTGCCCGCTGCGACGTCAGGATAAGCTATTGTCCGCCACGACGACACAGGTGCAATATGCGGCGGGCAGGGGGAGCGTCGTGCAGATTGAACTGCCACCCGATCATCATTGACTTGGGTTCAGTTAGACACTTGACGTCGGCACAAGAGGTGCAGATGTATTAGAGACTAGTGTGTTGTCGGAGGTTCGTTTCGATGCTGGAAAAGCGTTTGCTTCCTGTTGTTGAAGATCCCTCGCGGCCAAAGTCCATCTGGTTCAAACACTGCTGTCACCAGAAGTTCATGTCTCTGGTGTGATGGAATAGCAAACCTATAAAGTACCAGCTATATGGAAACAGAACAAACATGAAGTGTGATACCCGAGACCAGGTACCATCCATCCACCCAGCCGTTGACATTTTTTGAAACTCAGTGTCACGGTTATCTACAGTTGTTCACTCGTACTCAGCTCGCGGCACAGCACATTCCGGCACCCTTGGCATCTCGTGATTAGCTCGCTTATTGATGTTTTGGACTCTCGGCAAAGTACGCATTAACCTATGATTTGCTCCCATCTCCCTGTCTATCTATACTCTTCCTCTTCGGTCATGATCAGCCATGCCTCAGCCGTCCTTAGCCATCCTTCGCGACCAAGTTGACTATCCCTGCTTGCTGCTAACTCAAACACATGTGACGGTCAAGCCTCAAAGCGGCGCAAGGAGTCAAGCCCACGACCAGAGCCTCGTCTCCCCGCACCGCCGTCGCGAATACAGACTCACGTCGCGCGCGCCAACGGCCATCAGACGACGTCTTCGCTCTCACTGGCCGTCCCAGTCGGCATGGCGTACGACAAAGTTGCAGAGTTTCTCTCTCCCCGCGTGGTGCTGACAGCCGCCATCGTCCTGCTGCCGCTGCTTTATCTCCTCTCTCGGCCAGAGGAGAAGGACGCGCCGCCATCGTTGGCGGAAACGATACCGTTCGTCAGCAACACATATCAGTACATGCCCCTGATGCAGTCCATCTACATCGAGGTCATGCGGCTGCACGTGTCCATCGGCATCACGCGAGAAGTCATGGAAGACACCATGCTCGACGGCTACCGTCTCCGCAAAGGCGCCCTGATACAGGCCCCCACGAATCTCCTGCACCAAGATGACGAAATCTGGGAGCGAGATGGCCACAGGGCGCCCGAGTTCTGGGCCGAGAGGCACGTGAGGCACGTCGCCAAAGTCGACGAGGCCACCGGCCGGACGACTACAGAAAGGGTTTTTGTTATGGCTGGCAAACCCAGCGAGTTCTTCCCCTACGGTAAGTCAGATATCTACTCACTCAATGACTCGTTTCCTCCCCTCAAGAGCTGATGTATCAATACAGGCGACGGCGTGTCCATGTGTCCTGGCCGTCACTTTGCAAAGCAGGAGATCCTGCTGACGCTCGCAACCCTCGTCGCGCGATTCGACATCGAGCTTGTCGAGTGGACTCACATGGACGGGACGAAACCTGACAGAGCAGCCAAGGACAACGAGAAGTACTTTCTCAACGCTGCTGTGCCGCCAGACCGCGATGTCAAGATCTGGTGGAAGCGACTCTGGTAGACATGGCGCGGCAGATGGGCTTTTCGTCACTTGGTATCACCACTTCTCGTTGTGCATGATGAACTACGATGTCAGTACCGGACTCGCCAGCTATGTAAAGCAGTCTGGTGTATATATGTACGTCTTATAAACAGGATTGACTTGAACATCACTCGCCTCTCCTCCTTTTGAACACTTCAACACTCTAGCAGTGTAAAGCTCATACGCTTCCTCCCACATCAACAAAACATCCCTAGACCTCGCTCGCAACAATCGAAGGATCGGCGTTCTCAACCAGCATCTGGACATACTCGTCAAACCACTCGCCCGCCCGCGGAGCCCCCTCGAGCCCGCAGCGTCCGTCGCTCTCGCCGCCGGGCTTGACCCAGACGAGGGAGTCGACGTGCGTGTTGTTCGTCGGCGTGCCGGGCCGGGGCCCGAAGCCCGCGGGGCTGACGTTGCACCACTCGCCCCATTCCGCCCTGCTGTTGGACACGCGGCCCTGGTCGACGATGAAGTTGGACGGCAGGCCCTCGGCCTCGAGGTGCGGCGCCAGCGAGAGCGCGTAGTTGTTCTCGTCCCACGAGCTGCTCCACTCCGTGTAGTTGGCGCGCGGGTCCGCGTGGAAGGGGTTGTAGTTGGACACGTTGGTCGAGAAGCCCCGGATCGTGGCGGTGCCGTTGCCGGACTTGCGGCCGGCTTGCTGGACGACTTTGGCGAAGAGCTTGGCCGCTGGGTCGATGGTCAGTATCTCATGCTAGATGCCTCAACTCCGTCGCGCGTCACTTACAAGGCGCCAGGTTGTCGTTCCATCCGAGCCAGCCACCGTGGGCCGCGTCAATGTACAGGTGGACGTTGTCGTACTGCAAGCTCGCAATGGCATGCGCGATGCCCTCCTCGTAGACGGGCGCCGCCTTTGCACAGAACTCAATGTTCAAGTTGGTCACCAAGTTGGCCAGGGAATCGGGTTCCAGCACCACGGCAAACGTCAAGTCGCCCGCCGCGGCCAGCTTCTCGGCGTACGGCTTGACGTACGTCTCCTTGTACAGCTCCAAGCCGTTCTCCTCGCTGCTGAACTCGCCCGCGCTCTCGCCCGCGCTGCAGTCCCTGTCGGGCAGGTTGTACAGCACCAGGCCGACGATCTGCTCCTCGCCCGTCTCCTTCTGCGCCGCGCGCGCGCGCTCGACGGCCGTGTCGATGTTGGCCAGGCTCGCCGTGTTGGACACCCAGACAAAGGTGCCGATGTTCTGGATCGTGCGCACCTTGCCGGCGTTCTCGGCGTCGCCCTTCGCGACGAAGGCCTCGTACGTCTGCTCGAGCTTCTCGGCCCAGTCCGGGTTGGCGTAGAGCTTCTTGCCGTCAAAGGGGTTGGTCGTGTTGGCGACGGCGACGGCGCCGGCGCCCTGGCGGCGGAAGTGGTGGCCCCTGGCGCCGAAACGAGGCGATGCTGAGACGGCGCCCAGAGCGGACAAGACTGTCAGAACGGAAGCGAAGTGCATACTGATGATGCTGATGATGATGATGTTAAACAGATTTCGAAAGGAGTGGGCCGTGTCTAGCACAGGCTGATGAGGCTTGCTGAAGAAACGAAACATGAGGGCTCCAGCAGCAATCGCAGCCGCCCTTTATAGCCTTTGGACAATGAGTGTTGCTCCTATATTGACCGCATTCTCATCTAATACGGAGGTTTAGTTTCCATCTCAAGCACGGAATGAAGAACGTCTCGTCACATTGCAACGGTTATGCGTGGCCAAGGGGCTCGTCGAGACTGGCTTCCATCCGAGAAGCCTCATTTGGGTGAGATCATCGCCAATGCGGTTTAACGTGCCAAACTTGGGGTAATCTTGGGGATGACGAATGTGTCTGATAGATTAATCACAAGCACCATCTTTGGTTCCGGTTGCCGTCCCGGGATCGTGTCTTGCACTTGGTTCGCTGAGAAGCATTCGCTTGTAGAAATTGCCGAGCAGGGCCAAGATCTCCGAAAGGAAGAACCGGCCCTCTTCCCGAAAAGCATAGTGCGGGATGTTTCCGGGCCGGTGAATTTGTTAAACGTGGTCTCTCGGGAAGCACCAGCGGTATATTGCTGGCTTCAAGTCTGATGACTATGACGCATACCCAAATTTCAGGCTATTGGAAGGCTGTTCGATAAGAACCCCGTTATTTGAACTACCGCAAATGACTAGCTTTTGGTGTGCAGATATGCAATCATGCAGCCTACACTATTAAATTCATGAGATGGAGGTCTGAACACGACATGACATACATCCTGGTTACTCAAGAAGAGAGGAGAGCAAGTTTAATCAGTTCGAGAATGGAATACCTAATGACGTATCTGCATCTGAAGTATCAGGAGTTGTTCCACGCAGAGCCTCTCTCTAGGTCTCTGAGGGTAAAAGCCGTCCGCATCATATTCCTGATGTTCCGGTTGAACGAAACAGACGGTGATGAACTGCATGAATTATAGTGCCCATGAAACAAAGTGGGCTTCATGACAACATGCGTAGGAATAAACTACATACGTGTCTTTGTCTCAGCACTGACGTTGACAGTCGGATACTGCCCGAAGCCCTGGACTCTGCTTCTCTTCAGTTCGTTGAAATATATGGTGCTCTCGCCTATATTCAAGTTGCTCCTCATGTTCCCAAAGGTTCTATCGAGCGTGCTTTTGAACATAAAATCGAGATCAGAATTGCAGAATAAAAGGAAGTCAGATCCGATATTTAATCCGATGCATGATGGTCATGTGAGACGCAGTTCGTGACTCGTCTTGACCACAAGCACACGACGCTGATGGTGAGATTTAACTCAAGGTACTGATTCTTTCAAGACACTCAGTGCTCTCGTCTCTCACGGATGGGTTTGCACTTGCCCCTGATAAGCGATACTCCAAGGTTGAGCCTTCTTCTGCCATGGGATGTGAGCTACCATGTGGACGATTCCCTCGACAAGGTGAATCAGCTTCATGCGAGCTATTGTGAAATAGGTCGTTTAGAATAGACTAACAGATCTTTCTTGAGCGTCTTTGCCGACTCCATGTCTGTTGATGGAATACAAAGTCAACAAGGAGCAATACAGTCAGAAGACTCCGCAACGCAATCAACTCGGGAAAGTCAGATGATCACATAATCATCGATCTGACGGACAATGGAGAGATAGTCCGACCTCATCAGAAATACTCTGGCTGATGCAGGCAGACCCAGGCCATCCTAGTGGCGAAGTCCTTGGAGGGGCCGAGTCACCTCGCGAGACGGGACAATCAGCCACGGACTGACCAGCGGTGTTGACTTTGCCTTGGATAGTTACCATCACGCCCTACGTAAACGCCCGCAAAGTCAAATTCGATCGACGTTCGCTGGTGCGAGGCCTGATCCAAACGCTCCATCCTTGTACACCCGTCGCGGATGAGTGAAAGGACTATCGCTGAAGTGTCTTATTGATGGTCTTTTAGAATGGAAAGAACAGCCTATTTCCCTAGTTCCATGTCTTTCCAGCAGCCCTGGAGAGGAATCTTTCGCCTACGCCAGTCTCTGGGTCATATTCAGCAGAACTGCCGATAGAGGTAAGATTCTGACCACCATCAAATCGATATATCGCCCCGAGACACGGGAGCAGTCCAACCATTGGCGATGCCAATTACCCCGCGAAACACGGATCTCGCCTGCGTGTATGGCGCGCCGCTTCGGTGATTTTGGTTTCCGATTCTTCCGCCCAACGAATGGAACATTGCATCAAAACTAGACACACGTCAGACATACTCTCGAAACTCCAGGTAACGTGGGAGTCTAGACGAGAAAAAATGGCCGCAGACCGACCGTTGAGCTGTATATGCGCCATGAATTCTACTTTTCTCTAGATTCTCTAGGGTGTACCGGAAATCATGGCCGGGACGTTGCTGCTGCCAGCACGGCAGCCAGAACCCGGGATGAACCCATGAAGACGAACCGTCACCGCCACTAGTAGCAGCGCCTCCACGACAACGCAGGACGAGAAGTAATGGCTAGTGCTTATCGGATCTTCAGCATTTCGTCAGAAAATAGTGCCGCGGAGGAAAACGTGGCTTGGGAGGGGAGGGTTGCGGAGGCGAACAAGAGCGAGACCTTGATCCTTGTCACCGCGGCTGGTTTTACTTTGGCGAGGTAACACGTCAACCGAAGCTCATGACAGACCGAGAGACTGCAGTGTTTAAGCTTTGGCGGATATTTCATCACTTAGCCGAACGGCGTACGACATGAAGCCGCACGAGGGGATCCGGGTCGCCGCCGCTATAAATGCTCGTGTTCCGTCCGAATCTGCATCGTCTTGTGTGTCTTACTTTCATCTGTGGTCCTCTTTTTAATTTTTGCCTGGAACAGCTCAAGAAGCCTGTTTCAACTGTAATATTTTCAGCATGTTGTGGCAGCTCTGGGCACCGGCTCTGCTGGCGACGGTGGCCTTGGCTGCTTATCGCCTATGGAGGAAGCTTGCCTTCAAGCTCGACTTTCCTGTCGTCGGATCGCCTGAGGATGAGAACATGGGCTATGCCATCATCGAGGGCTACCAGAAGGTGGGCAAGGCACGATTTCACATTGCCGCATTCGTCTGACCTGTGGTTGCTCGTGCAGTACCCAGATACACCATTCATCGTCCCTTCGAGTCCGCCGTTAGTATATGCATCGACTATCACGCACCCAGTCACTGATCCCAAGTAGAAGAGTCATACTGCCGATGAACTTGTACCAAGAAGTCATTCAGTCTGACGACTCAACTTTCTCGTTCAACGCGGAGCTTTATGACATCTTCCTCGGAAAGTACACCCACATCGGAGAACCCAGCAGAGACCTCATCAACGCTGTCCGTATCGACGTCAACAGGAACCTCACCAGCATCCTACAGGCCATCCAAGATGAAGCTCACCACGGCATGTCGCAGCTCGTAGGCGACTCGACCGACTACAGGGCGTTCAACTTGTACACGACGGTTCTACGAATGGTCGGCCTCATGAGCGGGCGTGTTTTCGTCGGTCTACCCCTGAGCCGGGATGAAGAGTGGCTGGCGGCGTCCATCAACTTCACCATCGACGTCGCCAAGTCTCGTCTGGCCATGATGAACATGAAGTCCTGGTTGCGGCCGTTCTTCCTCCGGTTCCTGCCCGAGGTTCAGCACCTCTTGGGCGAGCAGAAGAGGGCGCACAACTGGATGCGGCCTCTGGTGGGGGGCATACTACAGACGTCACGGGATATAGACGAGAAAGCGGTGAAGCCAGGGTCGACGGGTGCCTTCATCTCGTGGATGATGAAGTACCTACCTCAGGAGCAGAGAACCGCCGAGAACGTGGGCAACGGACAGATGGTGTTGTCTTATGCGGCCATTCACACGACATCGAGCACGACCACTTTTGTAAGCCGTTTATATCAGCGTCAGTAGTGTTGAGAGAGCTGACAGGGTGCAGGCACTCATTGATCTGTCCAGCCGCCCCGAGTACATCCAACCCCTGCGAGAAGAAATCGAACGTGTCATCGCAGAAGACGGTCTTGTTCAAACTGAAGACGGCCGTGGCTACCTGTCAAAGCAGTCCCTCGCGAAGCTGAAGAAACTGGACAGCTTCATCAAGGAGAGCCAGCGCATGAGCCCACTCAGCTACGGTACGTTTCGCCGTCTCGTCAAAATTGTGGCGATATACTAACGGGCGGAACACTACAGGAGGCAGCGTTCGCCGTCTCCGACGAGACTACACCTTCTCAAACGGCCTGAAGCTACCAGCAGGCACTCCCACATCGTTCCCTCTCTGGGGCGTCTAGTAAGTACAACTGCATTTACCATCGTCTTCAACCTGCTGACGTGTGTGTGTGTGTCCAGCAACTCGCCCGAAACCGAAGTCTACAGCCCCGCGTACAATGCAGACGTGGGAAACGCGCCGCCCTCGGAATTCGATGGCTTCCGCTTCGCGCGTCTCCGCGATGTGCCCGGCCGAGAAACAAGGCACCAGGCCGCCACGACCGGTCCCGACGCGTTCAACTTTGGTCACGGCCCGCACGCTTGCCCTGGGCGCTTCTTTGCGGTGTACATGGTCAAGTGCATTCTTGTGGAGTTGTTGCTCAACTATGACGTGAAGCTGAAGGGTGCTGGTGACGGTGAGGTGCAGAGGCCGCCGAATCTGGTCAGGCAGTTGCTGGTGATGCCCAACCACGAGACGGAAGTTGAGATTAGGAGACGTTTTTAGTCGTAGATGGGGGCTCGCTCATAGCTGGCATCAGGCTAGTTGGCATCGACTGGATAGGATTGGGAGGCTGGAATAGCCCATCATCGTGGGATGGCCAATCATTTGGAGTTTCCCTCCCAACATTACATACTATGTATTTAATTCGAGGTGGAAAGTTTGCAGCAGTTTTGTCCCCGCTGCCCAGGCTTGTGAGAGCAGATCACAACTGCTGTGATACGGCATGTGTCGTCCGGATGTCCCCGATTACTTGGAAGTAATAGAAACTTATATACTTTATTATAGTTACTTCCAGACGGACTTTTGTAAGCACCATGTGGATGCCTCAACGCTACGCAGTGCTTCACCGAGGTTCGATAATTATGCAAAGATGACAAGCAGTCTAACAGACAGGGTAATTGGCGTCTTACAGATAGCAGAGGCTTGAGCCCTTTCCTTGCCGTTCACAAGGCAAACGAATTGAGCACTACCGGTCCTGATGTCGTTTGGAGGGTCACTGCAAATCGAGTGTCGTACTGACAACAACAAGGACAATTCTCAAGACTTTTAGGTACTTTAACCACATCATTAAAGTCCCAGACAGGCTGCGGCAGGGCCTCGCAACCTGTTGGCACAAATAGCAAAAAATGTGGTCAATCGCGACGGGAATTGAGCCCGACGTGGGGGTCGAACCCACAACCTTGAGATTAAGAGTCTCACGCTCTACCGATTGAGCTAGCCGGGCAGATGCGGACATCTGCTGGAGACCTTGTTGGCTGGCCGAGATCGTGAGGTCAAGAGGCAATGGTTTGCCGTTGAGAGAATTCGCGAAAATTTTGCGCATGTATCCAGTTGATGGGAAGTGGATCGTCAAAAGCAGCCCTGTCCTTGTCCCAAAACTCTCGCGGCTCTCGGCGTCGGGCCCTCGGTTGTCTGATCGACAGAGGCCCATCACAGAAGCTTTGTGATCGAGTTCGGACGGTCGTGTCCTCTCTCCCAGACAGAAGAAGAAACATGGCGTCCTCGGATAGCAGCGGAGGGAGAAGCGCAGGACGAGGCGAGAAACAAGGTGGCAGATCATCCACGCCGAGCGATGGACGTCCAATAAGTCCGCAAATCGAGCCGCCTCCCGCGCTCTCACGTGGCCACGGCCAAGACAAGACCCCAGCCGGGCACCATCCCGGCGTGCCCCCTTTCGCCGCACACGGAGCACGACGCTCCGCGTTGGCGTCCACGAAGTCCAAGAACAGCAAAAGCCCCCCCTTGGTCACGGCCGGCAGATATAACCCCTGGCCGTGTATCTCCATGGGGGAAGCGGGTGAGCTGTGGAGACGCAAAATTAACCTCCGTTGACCACCCCTGGAATCTTGGCCTGATCGTGTGGTCTCACAAAAGCCCCTGGCGCCATATGGCGAGATTGGGGGGGGCAACCAAGACGTCTGAATTAGAGAGAGGAGGAAGATGGCCTGTGGTGTACTAGTTGAGTATATATCCCGTCAGCTACGCCCATTTGACGCGTCGAGGGAGGTGTTGTGTGTTTCATCCGAACCTTTCCATTCTCTTGCTCTTCTCTTCTCTTTCTTCTTATCCACCCCCGCGTAGATCTTCCGTGAGTCTCAGTCATGGCGAGGTCCACGGCGCTTTCGCTCCGTGCCGTCCTTGCGTTTGCCGCTGGCGTGTATTCGCAATCGTGCATTGGCGGCACTGGAGCCAAGACATACGAGGCCGAAGACGGTGTCCTCTCGGGCACGACGGTCGACACTGCTCAGGCCGGCTTTACTGGTAGGTTTTCACCAGTAGTAAAAAGCAAGTTGGGACACTGACTCGTGTCATCACAGGCAAGGGATACGTCACGAGCTTCGAGGATGACACGGACAAGGTCACCATCAGCATCGACTGCGCCGCCGAGGGCCAGAAGCTCTTCGACCTGAGCATCAGATACGCCGGTATCAACGGCGAGAAGCGCACCAACGTCGTCCTGAACGGCGGTGCCGCTAACGAGGTCATCATTGCTGCTGGAGACACCTGGGCCAACGTCTCTGCTGGCCAGGTTCTCCTCAACCAGGGCAACAACACCATTGACATTGTCAAGAACTGGGGATGGTGAGACTCTTCTCATCTGCTGTCCTTGAAACCAGAACAGCGAGGCTGACCAGCCCAGGTACCTCATCGACTCCATCACCCTCACACCATCCGCCCCTCGCGGACCGCACAACATTGTCGAGAACCTCGTCAACGCCAACGCAAACGCCGACGCCAAGGCGCTGTACACCTACCTCCGCTCCATCTACGGCAAGAACAT
The DNA here is from genome assembly GCA_004366825.1 of Colletotrichum spinosum. Lineage (NCBI taxonomy): Eukaryota > Fungi > Ascomycota > Sordariomycetes > Glomerellales > Glomerellaceae > Colletotrichum > Colletotrichum spinosum. Next base: position 33,677 of record QAPG01000079.1, on the reverse strand, counting down.
CCTCTCCGGCCAGCAGGAACTCTCGTACGCCAACTGGATCAACGAGCAAGTCGGCAAGACGCCGGCCCTCGTCAGCGTCGACCTCATGGACTACTCCCCGAGCCGCGTCGAGCGGGGCACCAACGGCACCGCCGTCGAGGAGGCCATCGCGCACCACGCGCGCGGCGGCATCGTCTCCGTGCTCTGGCACTGGAACGCGCCCACGGGCCTCTACGACACGGAGGAGAACAAGTGGTGGAGCGGCTTCTACACGCGCGCGACCGACTTCAACGTCACGACGGCCCTCGCGGACACGACCAACGCAAACTACACGCTCATCATCCGCGACATGGACGCCATCGCCGTGCAGCTGAAGAGGCTGCAGGACGCGGGCGTGCCGGTGCTCTGGCGCCCGCTGCACGAGGCCGAGGGCGCCTGGTTCTGGTGGGGCGCCAACGGGCCCGAGTCGGCCAAGAAGCTGTACGCGCTGCTGTACGACCGCCTGACGAACCACCACCAGCTGAACAACCTCGTCTGGATCTGGAACTCGATCGCCCCGGCGTGGTACCCTGGCGACGAGACGGTGGATATCCTGAGCGCGGATGTGTACGCGCAAGGTCACGGGGTAAGTTGGGGGGCGTGCTTCTGACGGTGAAGGATGTTTGTCTTTTTGCTGACGGCTTTGCAGCCCATGACCACCCAGTACAACGACCTCATCGCCCTCGGCAACGACAAGAAGCTCATCGCTGCCACCGAGGTCGGCAGCGCTCCGTTCCCCGACCTGCTGCAGGCGTACGAGGCCCACTGGCTGTACTTTGCCGTCTGGGGTGACACTTTTATCAACAATGCCGACTGGAACAGCATCGAGGACTTGAAGAAGATTTACGACAGTGAGTATGTTCTAACGTTGGATGAGATCCAGGGCTGGCGGGGTTAGAAGAGGAGATGAGCCTTGTTGGACGTCTCATACCATTTCGCTGTAGATATTCAATTGAACTTTGTGCATACATGCTCAAACAAGCTTTGCCTTTGATTAGTACTGCCCTCTCCGAGGTGAAATCAGCCATAGAACGGAGGTCCCACGCCTTCCAAGTACGAGGGCTTAGCTCCCTCCTTGTTCCTTGAGCACATTCGCAGGGTGATGGGAAGTCCGCCCAAGCCTATATAGCAACAGGTCATCATAGAGGTTCTCATCGCGACGAAAGTAGAAAACCAAGCCAATGACGTAAAACTTCTCTTCCCACGCGCTGTTGGCTGTTGAACAATTTGGGTCGTGAGTCTGAGCTCCTGGCCGCTGGGCACGAACTCGGTCGTCTTTTGAAAATCGAGCCAGACTGCGAAGAGGTATGAAGTGTACCGGCCTCTCTTACCCGAGCACCCGAGTCAGTCCCCGTAAAGGCAGAAACAGACTTTGGACAGATTGGTGCGGGGACTGGGCTTGTCTAAAACGAAGACCTCAGAAGGCAGGAATCTATCGGAAATGAGAGTGCTCGGGTCTTGATGGTTTGGAATCATTGCTTCGGCCAGAAGCGTTTCTTAAACAAGTGCAACACTATGAAAATAGCCGGGGAATATCATACATATGTTATGCCCGCACGAAATCAGAAAGGTATGGTGAAATATTGACCAATCACCTCGGCTCGTGAAAAACATAGGCCCTGATCTCGAAGCTCTCCCTGCCCGGATGGTCCACCGTGGCCGGGTCAACAAAAGCCGAGTGCGGGTTGCGTCTCGCAACACCAGTCTCGGAATCGTAGCTCTTGAACAAGGTGACAATGTCAGGCGTCTGGCCGTATCGGTAGTAGAACCGGTGCTTCGGGCTGGCGGTGACGTTGAAGGTGGAACCCTCGCGGAAGGGAAAGACGACCTTTGTGTGCACAAGGTCCTCGTCCGCCACCGAACGGGAGTCCGCAACGGCAAAGGGGTCCTTGTAAACGGGTTTCAGAGGCCTCCAGGCGTGGATGACCTGAAAGCGGCCTTTGAGTAGCTCGTCTGCCTGGGGACCGAGGTCGTGACGTGCACCCGCAACAGCGTCCTGGGGCGTCAGGTCGTTGTGGACCAGCTGTACGGGACCTTGGACGGCCTTTCCTGGCTCCGTTGGTGGTTTGCGGTGGATGGGGTTGAAAAGGAAGACGTGTTTTGCGCCAGTGCTGGGTAACGTGTCATGTCTCATACCTTGCGTGGGTTTGATGTGATTGGGCACTCACACTTGCTTCATCAGCGTTTCCATCTCGGGAAAGTACTCCCGCTTTACAACGTCAGGATCTCCAAAGTTGGTGACCTCTGTCCTGTGGAAGTGAAACTTGAAGCCATGCTCGTCGAGGGAGTATTTGAGTTCGTCACCAGCGACGTCGTGGATCGTGACTGGTACCTTCTCAGCCCAAGGGCTATAGTCGTGCTTCTCGGGCCTGAAGGGGTAAACAGTGGGTGGGCTTTGTCCTCTAGGAAGTGGCTTGAAATAGTTCAAGGTGGTGTGAACATGATGCTTCTCAGAAGCCGCCGGAGGTACTGGAAACGAGGAGGAGTAACAGCGTGCGGCCGAGCTCCGGGCCGAGCTGACCAGACGCCACTGGCGGGCAAAACAAGTTGCTGGACGCATGTCAAGGTTGTCCAAGAGAGCAGTAAAAAACGTTGACTGATGTGATATGTGAAGAAAAGAAAGCATCCTGGCGGAGCTGAGCTGTCGTTAAATACTTCAAGCATCTACCAGACAGATGACGATTTGACCCCCTGCAAATCTGCAAAGACTAATGTCTCGTAGACGGAGAATTACCCATTCCCGCATAGGCTCGATATGAGGTTACGTCTTCTTAGTAGCTTAGTTTGACACTCTACACGGGAATGCTAGCGGCACTAATCAGACGGCATCGTCCGCTCAAGTTGCTTCCTAGCTCCCGGATGCGCCTGCCGGCGATCCACAAGCGCCCTGACGCCGGTCAAATCAAGCTTGTTGAACAAGGTAAACCTCCGCTGACTCATCGGCGCAACGGGGTCGAAATGGTCGCAATTGGGATGCCAGTTTAAGGACATAGTGGCCAATTCCCATCCTTTTTGCGAAGCCCGTCTCACGCTCCTCTTCTCTTCAGACTTGAATCGACTTTGTTGACGAAGTCGAGACTTGTGACCGCCCAACCTCGATCCCAGCTCGATACTACCACAAGCCAGTCATCGTCGTCGTCGTCGTCGTCGGGAATGATGTCACAAGTCCAAATGCGACTTGTCTTTAAAACAAGACTTGAGGTTACCTGCTTGTTCTGGGCTACCCAGTACTTTCAGTCATGCACCGATGCTCGCCAAATGTTTGACGCCTCTTGTGCGGCAAACAACACGCAGCCCCGAGGATTTGAGTGCAGTGCCTTCTGGAGCACCGCCACACCGATGCCACTGCGTACCACCGCCACAGCCATCCATGCTCAGGACCGTTTAGATGCATAGACATTACACAGCTGACTACGGACCCAGACCGTATACTCCTAAAAAGGCAGTCCGCCTCTGATCCCTAGCTACATCAGTCGAGTCGTGTCAATAGGAGGCTTTAAATGTGATTACGACTCACTAGCAGATTGATATTTGCGAAGTCAACTTACGGCTCGTTCTTCCTGCTGTTTTTTTTGCATTCGTCTTGACTGTAGGGATAGAGCGAAACGCCCAGTAGGAACGCTGAATACCGCTCCATCAGATCGTCACTAGTTCGGATAGGAGAATATCAGTCCACAATGCTCCTTGGAAAGGTGCTGGGTTCGGTCATTTCCACATGATTGATTTGTTTTGATTAGATTCTCACGCTGGAAAACTCAGATCCCAGAGACCAACCAACACTTCACACTCGCTCTATCCCTTACCAGCACACAGCCAAGGAAGACCATAGTGCAGTCTCATCGCCATCGAAAATGGAAATAGATTACGAGTTGATTCATTATCTGGGCCCTGAGCTTGTCAGGCTTATTGCCGAAAGCAGCAGCCTGGAGGAAACGTTGCTTCAAGACATTGGGAGAGCCAAAGCGCTCCTCGTCCGACAACGGGAGCTTCTCGACCGCCCCGATGCGCCCCAAGGCCCGCTGTCCGGTATCTTACTCGACAGCGTCGCGGATCAAATGGAACGTCTATGTGAGGCCGAGATGGCATTCGACCGTACGACTGGCCCCCGGGGAGTTCACCGGCCAAAGACAGGGGCGCGCCGTTACGAAACCGCTGTTGCCGTGGATCGCATCTCGAAACTCCCGCAAGAGATTCTGCTTCAGATATTCGCCGAAGTCCTCGACTTGCCGTGGTTCGGGCCAGGCGTAGACCACGACCTGTGCGATCCCAAAGACTACGAGTGGCCGGCTTTCGGCGACATGAAGTACTCTCTTTCCGAGATGCAAAGTTTGCGTCGGACGAGCCGCCGATTCCACGACGTCGTGACGCCCTACATGATCCCCGTCGTCTCCGTGAGCCTCAGCGACCCGGCGTCATTCGCGCGCCTGGACAAAATATCGAATCACGCCCTGTTTTCCACGGGCGTGCGCTGCGTGCGCGTCAACTTGGCCACCTACGGCGCCAACTTCTTCGACGACGACTTCTGGGGCAATTTCGACATGTTTGCCGAGTATCACATTGACCAAGCCCGGCGCAGAAGCCATGCCGACTCCACGCACGACACCATCACTTCTCGCAAACTGAGAGAGGAGGCCGACGCTGCGGCTGGCCGCAGGCACGTGTCCAAGGCTCTCAGGCACGCAATCCGTCGGGAGATGCTCCCCAAGGCGTTCGCCGAGTGCCGGCGGCGTTGGCAGGCGGAGCGCGAGCTGCGCCGCCCGTCGAAGGATGAGCCCGATGGGCCTTCAAAGTTCGTTTCCCAGATTGTCGCTGCCATGGGCCGAATGCCGCTGGCGACACGGCTCGAGATTTCGGACGTGGATGTGCTGGAAAGGTATCACGTAGGCCCCAAAGAAAGTCCGCACGATATCCCCTTTAGCGAATGGGACCAATGGGACCAATGGGATCAACCGGACGTTATAGAACACGTGGGCGGCACAGCCAACGTGGACGGCACAGGCGGCGTGCCCGACAATGACGATGAGTTGAGCGACACTGACGATGAGTTGGGTGACACGGACAAGAGGCAAACGGACGAGACCAAGACGTCGGACACCTTTCGAGAGCACGAATCGCTCTATGAGCTAATGATCACCCCGTTCAGATGGGAACGTCTGCCCGAAGACGTTCACTACGGTGACGACGGCCGCGCAGAGACTGGTCTCCCGATCGACATGCTCATGGATCTCCCCATCGCGCTTGCAAAATCGGGCAAACCCCTGACGAAACTCGCCGTATCCGTCACGGCCCCCAGATCCCACCTGGGCCGCCTCGCCAAATTCCGGCCCAGCCCCGGTCGCGCACAGGAGCTGACGGCGGCCTTGCGCGGCCTCCGGGGGATGACGCTCGAGGTCGTCACCCACACGTACGACGACGCCATGAACCCCGAGACGTGGCCCGCGGGATCGGCGGACCACCTGGACCCCGTCGTCGCCTTTCTCGAGACCGCGCTCGCGGCCCCGGGTCTCAGGAAGCTGAGGCTGCAGATGGGAGCCCACTACAACGGGGAGTGGCTACCGGGCACAAACAGGTGGCCCGACGTCTCCAAGCTGCTCGGGGCGCGTCCTCTGCCGAGCCTGCGGGTGCTCGAACTGGACGGGCTGAAGGTCCCGTGGGACCTTTTGCAGCGCGTCGTCGGCGAGCGCGCGTGCGACTTTGAGCTGAAGCTGTGCCAGCTCATCATGGGAAATACACACGGCCCGACGCTTGTTACCATCACGGATGCCCTTCGGGCGAGGAACAGGCCCTCCAGGCGAAGGGACGGCACCGTCGTCGGAGCCGTCCACGTCCCCCGGCTCTTTGACATACGGGAAGAAAACTCCAGGTGGCATTCGCTGAGATGGAACATGTTCGGTCCCGCCCCCGACCGCCGCCCCGAGTACAAAGCCCCACTGCTGCAGTATGTCAATGGGGAAAGAAGCGTGAATCCCCTGCTGCTAGCCGAACAGATGGAGGTTGAGGTAGAGGAGGATTCGGAAGGGGAGGAGGAGGACGAGGAAGAGGAAGAGGAGGACGAGGAGGACGAGGATGATGATTCGGAGGCGGGTGATCTCGATGAGGCAGACTGAAAAGGGTCCCGGCAAGACGAATAGATTTTGGGGATACCTACTCCATCCGATTTAGATACTATATATGTAAGTGTGGAGGTTTTACTCGACAAGGCCTGATAGAATGCGAAAGATTTCGATATCAAAACACGTAACTCAACGCATAAGTAAGGTCTGGGCGATGGTCTACCTCGCTTTCCAACTCGAGTGGATTATAAGAACTCAAGTTGCCTCAACCGCTCCCTTTCTTTAGTAACTGTCGATACAACAAGCACCAGCATGCCGCATCACACCACAGCCGCGTCATGTGGTGCTATCCTTTTGCTCATATGTGTCGTCTGCCAGACCGGATCGTCGTCAACCTTCAACTTTACAAACCCCTGCCTCTCCCAGAACCCGATGGCGCCGTCGAGGAACGGGTGCGTGTGCAGATACAGCGTGCGCACCCCGGCCTCCCGGGCGCGCTGCTCGAGCAGGGACACGAGGTTCGACGCGAGCCCCGCGCGCCGGAACGCCGCGTCGACGTATAACCTCGCGACCTCGACGACGCCCTCGCGGCCGAGCCGGAGTTCCGGGAAGCGGTCGTCGTAGGGGAGGTAGGCGATGGTGGCGATGAGCTTGCGGCCCGCGTCGTGCGCGACGAGGAAGAAGGCGTCCGGGGTGTCGAGGTAGGTTTGCGCAAAGGCGGCGAGCTCGGTCGCGTTCTTCTGGCGGTGCCATTCCGGGTCGAGTTTGGGGAACATGTCGGCGCGGGCGAAGCTGAGGAAGGCCGCGACGGAGGGTATGTCCTCGTGTGTGGCGGTGTTGGTGGATATCTTCATGGTGTCGGTGAAGACTTATGGGGCCTTTGAATGACTGATACCTTGATACTTTGGAGTGAATAATGTACCAGATGGAAACAACCGTCGAAGGTCTTGATAGTCCAGAGTAGAAGTCGAAAAGTCGGGAGGTCAAAGTTGGGATGTCGGTGCCGCGATATAAAAGATATAAATGTGCTCTGTAATCATAACCGCCCCGCAACGGAGTGGAACTTGATCAAGATGGAAACCTAAACCGAAAAGAGACACATGGCCAAGCCACTGTGCTCATGTTTTCCGGGACTCGTTCAGGGATGTAGCTCGTCGTCGTTCTCTCGCCTGTTGTCTACACTCTCGTGTCCGAACGTCAACTACTACGACCGTTGAGCGTCTGAAGGCGCTCGAGGACAACATAGCATGACAACTGATAGATTCTGCGGTTATCTATGGCGTTTATTTGAGGTTTATGGCCAGGCAAACCTCCACTGGAGTTTTTGACTACAAACCTTGGTCTCTGGGGTCCTCTGCACGTCATCGCCGACTTTTTACCCCAGATACCGAATCTGGGGATATGTCCCGGACTGCCTTTATGACCAGAACAAGGACACGCCGCTCGCTTGTCTGAGATTGGTCTGGAGAACGTCAAGCCCGCCGATCAATCGGGAGTACTTTGAGCACATTGGCAGAATAGCGAGTCACTTTGATAACCCTCTGGCCTCTGGGGACCGCTTTGGAGAGACAGCCGTAGCAATGTTTCGACGAATCAGGGAGTATTGCAAATCAGTTCCAGCTTCTTCCACATCGAAATTTACCCGAATCGTTGCACTGTGACATGTTTTTGGTTACTCTGAACCGAGTATATCCCATGGCCCAGCGGGACAACGGAGTGACAGCAGGGACCATTGGGTGACTGTCAAATATATCTAGGTCTCTGTCACCACTGGTCTAGGCTGTGTTTCTGTGTCGTGAGTCTTGCCGCAACCTCCTCGTGTCGCGTTGAAGAGACATTGGGTGCAAATAGTGGCCATCACTTTCCTTTCAATACTTTTAAAGCAGTCTCCTAGAGCTCGTGGTCCGTGGATCCACGTCATCGTAGCTGGGCAACCGATTGACTGAGATGCCACTACTCCCTCAAGTAATGATATGACGAGAGACCGACAAACTTGATAACGTCGATACAAGAATGTTATTGATGTTCATCAGCCTAGATAGCAGACTAACAAGACAGGGAGAACGACGCCTCCATTCTGGAAGTCTATTCATGCTGAATCGACATGCTGAGCTTAAATGAAGGGCGTTGGCTGTCGAAAGCGTATGTGACCACTCATCTGAAGGCCATTGTTCGACTTCAACTGGCGAGATTTATACATATATATATATATATATATATATATATATACCACGTTCCCCATACAACCACGAATGATTATTAATTCTGTGATAGAGCATCGAGTAGGTTCGACTTTGAAAACTAGGCAGCCGTGCCTTTTGTACTTGAAGGGAGACCTCTTATCATAAGAATAAGAAACAAAGTAACTTAGTGCTGATCAACTCCTGCTTTCTAGTAAGTGTACGTCCTACCCCCTGTCGCCTGCTCCCGAAGTGTCACCTTTCGCGACAACTTCTGAACCATGTCAACTAACTTGACAATACATCCATCGGTGTAGATGAATGCAGTAAGAGTCTTCATGAGTTATGCAGAGTTTTCTCGCAACAGATTCGGATTATGGCCTACGATCGTAAGGATTTATCCAGTTTACGTTTGTCAGTCAAACCTATCGATAATGCCAGGCGTGCTTAGCCCACTGCTTACCGTCAGCACGGCAACTCCGCATGATACCACCACCACTTCTGCCACTCTGTGGCTCTACCATGGAGCTAAACAAGTTGAAGCTATTCCATCTGTTCACCGATAAATTTTATCAGTCGAGGGGTACATGTTCCCACCTGATCTGTCGGCCACTTGAAAGGCAGGTGGATACAACCCGCTTTACAAGTACACGGTGTATTGCAATACCACCACCGGCTGGATTGCATTTCCGAGGCGCCGCGACCGCATTTTCGGAACCTGCACATTCTTTACCCTCCTCCCCCCCTTACTGCGACGACGGCAACCGCCATCGCTTCCCACGTGGACCTGTTGCTCGACGCCACCACCGCAGTGCTTCTGCGAGACTGCAAGCCATGGACCTCACTACCTTGAACCTGATAGTCGACTTGCAGACGGGAAGGCCGACGGCGGCGGACGCGACGCCTTCGGACCCGAAACCCGAGAGTGAGATAGTCACCTGCAAAGGTCAGGGTCAGTGGTGGGACTGGTACGACATCCCATGGTCCCGAGCCGGCGGCTTCAACCCCAGAGTGCTTCTTCGCAGGACTGGGTACCTCGACAAAGACCACGACGCAGGAGAAGATGAGCCTATCATCTGGGAGCGCCTTCTCGTGGGCGGCGAGCAATGGACGCCCGCCACCATCGTCGCCCGTGGCAGGGAGCTACGCGACCATGACCTATCGACACTCGCTCACTGGGACCTGGCCACCGTCTACGAGCACATGATGCAAGTAGACGAGCTGCTGCGTCATATCGTTGATGAGTGGCCAGTCGCCATGTTCAACATTTACGATGATGTCGTCCGCACCAGAGTCGTTGCCTTGGACCTCAGTATCCGCGAGGCCGAGTGTGACCCGCCGTTGGATCTTGGGCCTGAATCCGACTGCGAGTCGGAGCCAGAGCCGTCGGCTCGTCGTCAGCATCGGAAGCGGTCAGGCGACATGCAAGAAGCGCTTGTGCAGCTGTTAAGAAAATCACAGCGCAGGGTGGCCAAGGCATGGCGGCGAGCGAGGCGCCATACCGACCTCGGTCGAAAACTTCTCGTACGCCATCGCGTCCTCCGTGCCGTCTCACTGAAGCTCTCTCGGCCACATGTACGGCCACTGTCGCTCGTCGACATGCCGGACGATGTGCTGCAACGCATTGTACGTGCCTGCGATGGCCATGTCGACGTCGAGAGGCAGAACCCCACGGCAGAAGCCTTCTTCGAGACGTGCTTCCTCCGCTCCGCCCGCCAGCTCAACGCCATCAAGTCGCTGCGTCTCACCTGTCGACTCTTTAACCGTCTGGCTTCTCCTTTTCTCATACGCACATTCACCTTGCACCTGAATGCCGACTCACTCCAGCGTCTCGAGGCCATCGCCAACGATCCTTTGTTCAGACTAGGCGTCAGATGTGTTCGCGTGGACCTGCGTTGCTACGATGCTCGGCTGGCAAGCAAGTCCCGCGCCTTTGTCAACTACGCCTGGGGCTACTGCGACTTGGTATACAAAGTTGTGGGAGAAGACGGCACGTCATTGAGGCCGCCAGCAGGCGTTCCTCTCAAAGTCGTGCAGCGGTGGGACAACCTCAACCGCCTCGCCCGCCAGAATAACCTCTCGGAGGCCCATTGGAAGACCAAGTTCACGGCCGAAAACACCCTCGTGAGGGCCTACCAGACGTACCGCAAGGGCTACCTTGCCTACACGGAGTTTCTCGACGACGACGACGCCTCCCTGAAGGCTGCCGCAGCGGCCTTTGCCCGCTTTCCGGCACTCTCGCACCTCGAGGCATCGGACAACGAACCTTGGGTGGAAGGCCGTCGTCATACGCGCTCCGTAACGGACAGACGCTTAGTAGCCCAGGGCATCAAGCCGCTCCTTCGCCGCCTTGCGTCGGCCATGGAGTGGGACCGCATGTCGTGCATCTCCTGGACCGGCCTGCCCAACCCTTCCGTCACCGTGCTGCCACGCCTCCTCATAGCCATGGGCGAAGCTGGCGTCCGCCCTTCCAACGTCACAATCGCCGTCGCGCCGCCTGTTTTCGGCTTCCCCTCTCTCACGACACCAGACACCACACACGACGGTCTCGTGGCCAAGATCGCCCGCGCCGCTCAGAACCTCCGCCACCTCACCGTCATGGTCGACGAGAATCTCAAACCCGGCTCCTCTTCCATGGGTGAAGGCGTCCTCGTCCACAGCCCCTGGGCGCGCGTCCACCCCTCGCGGCTCCTCGGCCTCGACGAGCTGCTCGACGGCCTCCTCAGCAGCCCCGAACTCGAGCACGTCTGCATGGGCTTCCAGGGCTTCGAGGAGCTCGCGCGCGACTCTCGAACGGGACCCGTCGTGCACAGCTGGCTCATGCCGTCCATGTTCCGCGCGCGTTCGTGGACCAGGCCGCGGAAACTGGACTTTGGCAAAGTCTGCATCGACTCGGCGACCATCGAGGGCTTCGTGGGCGCCGGGCCGGTCGTCCTGAGCGCCGGTCAGGTCTACGTCGTCGAGGGCTCGTGGGCCGAGTTCGCGGACGCGCTGCGGAGGTTGCACGCGCCAGAGTACAAGAACCGCCTGGACTTCCGCAAGTTCGGGCGCCGAGACCGCATGGACGACGTCGACGGGCTGTTCGTCATGGACGTGAGCGGCTACGGCGCCGAGATGGCGCACTTGGACAGCAAGGAGGCGTCTGAAATGTTCCACCCCTTTGCCTTTGGACGCGGCGACAGCACGAAGCCGCGGTTCTTCCCCTACATTCGCCGCCAAGATGATCGGAACCCCTTCCGGCAGGCGTGAGCTGCCACGGGGGCGACTGTACAGTACATGGAGACGGAAGCATTCCCGGATATATGAGGTTTACGTAGATATGCCATCGGCGCCATGTTGTTGTTTGCATTTGGGAGCCGGTCTCCTATCCTGTACTTTGTTACATAGACTTGTTGACGAGCTTGTCCGGCTCGTCTGTAGATTCACTTCGCACGGGGCAGTCTCGTCGTCCCCGTCGCTGTATATATTTCTCCTCGGCCTCGACTCCATCCCAGCGGCATCAGCATCGCAACATACATCAACTACTCGAGTCTCATCGAGTGTCACGTCCCTCGCCCAAAGATACATTCAAGCCAATGATACAAGTGAGATATCGCAGAACTCGAAATACGGCGCGCACTTCTATCCACTTCCGGACAAATGTGCCAACACCTTCACGTAACAAACCACACCCCGTTGCTCTCCACGACGGCCGCCAAGCCACCTGGACCTGATAACCATCACATCACATCACCCCATATCGTCCACGCCGGCTCTCCCATTAAAACCCCGGCAATCTTGCAATCTCCGCTGTCGCATCTCGGCTAATACCCCCGGCGCCCGAACAACGTTAAAGCCATCCGGGCCTGGGAACTGATAAACAGACCACGAGCCGTGTATCAGACTGCAACGTTGCTATCTGCTCTACAACCAACGCAGCGTATACGCGCAGCTTCTCGTAGTAACGCAGGGCCGCGATGTGTCACCGTTGGTGAGGGGTTGGTTGCGCTGCGTGTCTCTCGACGTCAGGTTCCTGGTAACGCATGTTTACCCCGCGTTGGTGATGTGATGATATCAAACTGTTGATTGGGATATATACCACTTCTCATCATGTCCACTACCGTCTCGACACCGGTGATGAGACCGCAGTAGTTGGAAAAAAATACACGACAAACAATGCGACTCTTCATCCCCCTCTTCGCCATCGTCACGGCCTCTTCCCTCCCCTCTCTGCCTACGATTCCCTTCCTCACCACAGGCGGCGCCCTCCCCTCCACCTCTCTCACAAAAATCATCGTCGACGCCAGATATGCATCCTCGTGCGACGAAATGGGCGAGACGCTCATCCCGCCCACCCTCCTCTCCTTTGCGCAAACCTTCTCCGAAGATCTTGCGTCCGCGTTAGACCTGACCCTCCCCGTAGTGACAGGTCCAGCGGCAGAGCAACACTCGATTTTCGTCACGTTGGGGGATGAAACTTCGTTCAAAGATGCGGCCGGCCGCCTGACGAGCGAGGGATACGGGTTGAACGTAACGATCGACGGGCTTGTAATCACCGGCGCGAGTCCATTGGGCGCGTGGTGGGGGACGCGGAGTGTGATACAGCAGCTGGCGATGGGAGGGGAGGTCAAGTTGGGATACGGTGTTGATGCGCCTGGTTGGGGCACACGAGGAGTCATGGTGAGTGTATTCCCATCTCTCCCGTCAACCAAGGTACGTGACAGAACAATAACCAACAAGACAGCTCGACATCGCTCGGCACTACTAACCCCCCTCGTTCCTCGTCGAAATGTGCGCCTACATGTCCTTCTTCAAACAAAACACCTTCCAGCTCCACCTCAGCGACAACCTCTACAACAACGTCGGCATCTACTCCCGCGAGCGCCAGCTCTCCCTCTACGCCGCCTTCCGCCTCTTGTCCACCGACCCCGCGCTCGAGGGGCTCAACAGACGCGCCAACGAGTCGTACACTCGCGAAACCTTTGACGAGATCCAGACCAAGTGCGCCGCGCGGGGGGTGACGATTCTGCCCGAGATCGAGGCCCCCGGCCACGCGCTTGTGATTTCGCAGTGGAAGGCGGAACTGGGACTGGCGTCGGATTTGAGCTTGTTGAACATCTCGAACCTGGCGACGATACCGGAAATGAAAAAGATTTGGGAGGTTTTCCTGCCGTGGTTTCACACGAAAACGGTGTCGATTGGGGCGGATGAGTATGTCGACCCGACGTTGAGTGAAGAGTAAGCTTTTCCCAGGGATCCCGAGAAGAGATGAAGCTGACGGCGGTAGGGCGTTGGTGGGAGAGTACACGCGCTTCGTGGACGAGTTGAACGACTACATCACGACGACATCGGGCAAGAAGGTCATGATATGGGGCACCTTCTCGCCAGCCTCTGGAGGCGACGTGAACAAAACGGTCTCGGTGCAGCACTGGGCCAACTTCGAGGCGAATCCGCTGTACGACTTTGTCAACAACGGCTACGACGTGCTCAACTCTGGAGACTACATCTACACCGTCGGCAAGTGGTCCGAGTGGTACGGCCACGAGTTGAGTCTGGACTTCATCTTCCATGGTTCACCTGACGGCACGCCGTTTGCGCCAAACATCTTCGACCGGGAGAACACGACAAACAACGCGGCCCGCGACAGCCCGAGGTTGTTGGGGCACATTGCGCCGCAGTGGAACGACTTTGGACCAAACGCAACGACCGTGACGGAGGCGTACTACCAGTGGAGAGACGGATTGCCTGCGCTCGCAGACAAGCAGTGGGGAGGCGAGGTGGCGGAGGAAGAGTATGCGAGTCTCTTCGCGGCGCTGCAGCCCTTTGCGCCAGGACAAAACCTCGACCGAAGAATTCCATCCGCGGGATCGACCATAGTGGAATACGACTTCAAGCAGGGACGAGGTAGCAATCGGACAATTGCGGAGGATCTCTCAGGAAACGAATATCATGCAACGTCGACATGTGCCACCGGAGCCGAGGGTGCCATCCTCGCTCCGTCGTGTAGCATCACCACACCTCTCACGCAAAAGGGGCGCAACTACACGCTCTCCTTTTCCATCAAGCCCATGTCGGACGCGAAGGGGGCCATTTTCAGCGGTGGAGACAGCGGGTTGTGGTTCGGCAACGGGTCGGTGGACTCTGTCATGCTGTTTTCGGGTGAGAGCACGTACGCGCTCAACTACACATTCCCCGTGGGGATGTGGACAAACGCGAGCCTCATCGGCCAGGGGCGTCAGACCTTTCTAGAGGTTGGCGACGGCGAGCGCATGGAATTCCTGACGGTCATGGGCTGGAACGGAGCGCGGTTTGTGTGGCAGCCGATTGCGATTGAGGCTCCCTTGGCGACGGTCGGAGGCGGTGGCTTTGAGGGCGTCATCGGAGGACTGAAGCTGGTGGATTTTGCATAGATGCTGGCTACGAATATCTACTCGAACAGGCTGGATCGTTGGGCTGTCTGGCTGGAAGCAGTACTTTTACTCTGTACGGATACTTAGTGCCCTGTTGGTGTTGATTATGAGGCGGGCCAGGCAATACTGCGTAGATTGACCGCGTTGCAGTACGTACTGATTATCTCCTCCGTTGGCTGTTTGGGGTAGAATTCGGAGTCATGCAGAGAGCATGTTCTGAATCGTACGCACAACTTGTGGCTCACGATCCTGTTTCGAGCTGTGCTGCTGTCAATGACGATGTCGGAAGCAGTAGAATCGTCAAAAAGACTCTGCTGCCTCGAACAGTTGCTAGAATGTTCTTTGCGACTGCAATTCCTGATGTAGAGTTGGTCTTGGCAAAGAACTTGGTCGTGACCGTGGTCGTCTTCTGACCCCGGGTCAGCCGTGATCGATGTCACATTCTGTGCTCGATGCAGTGGCATGGCCGAGCCGGGTGCGCCATCGGGGTCTTCGGCGTCTTACGTAGTGCGTGCCGGGGTGATTCTGAGGGACGGTGGGATTGAGAGACAGCCCGGCGACGGGATGGAATGCTCGGCGCAGGGGTAGGAGACGGGCCAGGGGCTGAATCAGGGTCCTGGAAGGGTCTTTTGGCGGCGGCCGGCCCTAAGCTATCGAACCGGAAATTTCAACGGTCTTGGGACCCTCTGGTGATGACCTGGTGCTGGCAATGATGCTGGAAATCGTTCAACGGAACGGTAGAAGTTTGAAGATGGAAGACCTGGAGACATGAGATGAAGTGGAATGACGATGTTTGGAATGATAGCGGATGGGCTTACTTTGTCTAATTTTGGTCGCGTCGCATGAATGAGGGACGAAACTGGACGGATCGAAGCGGTACAGCTGGAAGGATGACGGAAGTGCGGATATGCCACAGACGTTGCGCTCGGTGCTTCGACGACGTCTCGAGTTAATGGAGGCTGCTGTACACTACATCTGTGGTCAGACTGGATGACGATGATGGAACGCAGAGAGGAGACGGACGACACGATATTGGGGTCTGCAGCAGGATCAGACGACAACGAAGCCTATTTGCGAGGTGAGCAGTCGCTCCACGATGCTGTTGCCAACTCTTCAGGTGGTGGAAAGCAATCCATCGCATTTTCTTCTCGGTCGGTTGCAGCTGGAAATGAAGAGTGCCAGGCATTGCAGTTCATTTGCTCAAGGAAGTCAGGTACGTCCTGGCGACGGTGAAGTTGCGTGTGGCCGAAACAGCGTACGTACCTGCTGACTTTGTGCCCTGGCGGCGTGTCATTGGATAGCAGGTCAGCCACGTGCGCACACTGTACTACCAACTGTACGGAATTACAGCATACAAGTGGGTCACAGGAAGGTTCACAGGGAAGGAAGGAGGTTTCCATGTTCAAAAAGAGGGAAAGAGCGGGTCTATCGAGTCAATTGCCCTGCTCTTTCCCATTGCCAATGGAGCATCTTCCAAGTTTCCAACCGAATATCTTTTCCATTCTCGAAAGCCTCGTCTCCGCCTCTTCCAACTTCATCATCAGCCGCACTGTGCTGTGCTCTGCCTCTGGCTTCACAACGGAGAAGCCTTCCATTTTGTCATTCATTGTCTCCGATTCCCGTCGATGACAGCGCCAGCCATATTGTCTCCTTCATCGGCCATGTCTAACCCCGTCTGGCGCTTCCTTGTCTGCCCGCCAACGCTTGCCGCAGCCCCAGGCCAGTGCCATCGCCATCGCCAGCCAAAGGGTCCCAGGGGCCGACAAGGGGTCAGTGAGGCGCCCATTCGCAGTGGAGTTGGTTCAGGGATTCCGGAGCCAGTCCCGTCATAGTCGGTCATTCCTCTGGTTGGCTATGCCTGTGACGCTACTCGATGCTGACAACTGTGCTCCAGCAGGAGGCTAGGTGTACACTATGAGGGAGGACGCTATCATGAAGCCACCGACAACCAGCGAGACGACATGAGGCAGTGACGGTGCTGCACCATCATGAAGCCACTGTAGTAGTGCGCGGCACCACCATGGATTGACATGGACATCACATCAGCCGTTGGCAGCCACGACCACCATACAAGCTTGGCTCCGTCTGGGCCCAGCGTAGCCAGAAGCAGCCAAGCCAGCCCACCCGCCGTCCCAAACGCACGCCGCCCTCCACCATCACCTACGGAAGCTTTGCCCTACGCTGCTAGAGTTTTGCTGATCACCAAGTCTCGCCCTTCGCCATGACACTCAGATCTCGCTACCCAGATTGCACCCGCCCCCGATGCTCAACCTTGACCGATTCGAAGCCCAGCCCAGCCCAGCCCAGCCCGTGACGGCAAAGTACAGCAGCATCTGCCAGGACGCACCACTTCCCGACCAATGCTGCTTGTGTCGTCACTTACACGGGCTGCTCCTTTTACGTTTGAGTCTCTGCTCTTCTCGGAACTTCTTTTTCAGTACACGTGCTATCGCGCCAAAGACCCCTAAAACTTCGCCTGAAGAAACAACTCTTCTGGCGTGGTCGCTGCGCTGCGGTAGGGCATCCGAAGTTTGCCCTTGTTTTCTCCTTCGCCCCTACTGCCAGGCCCGGTCCAATCCGGCTCATACGTCGCCAAATGATTAGTCTCGCCCTGCAAAGAGACAAGCCGCTCACCTTCTCTGGCGGCCACTAGTACCTAGCGCATCTCAGAGTCTCCGAGGACCATCCCTTCATAAAAAAAAAAGACTACGAACCAACGCTGCGCTGGTCTGGTCAGACGTGCGTCCGTCCATCGTACCTAGTGTACATGTCCATCTCCGCCATCCATGGGTAGAAACAGCAAAAAAGCTGGACGCCCCAGAACAAAAAGAATGGACCATCGTAGCCAGCTCGCCCGAGGAACCGGTTTCCCGTCACCACACGAGCAAGGATACTCGCTGCCGTCGCCCCATTCCTATGCTGTCCGTCTGCCCGCATGCTAGTTATTCGAGAGTCTCTCTCTGTCAGAGTAGAAGCCCAGAAACGCCAGAGAGTCCACCTGTCGACACTCTTAGTCCACATAGGCGAGCTGCAAGACCGAGACCAAGACCATCTCTCCCTGACTCCCTTCGGCCCCTCAACCCTACACAACCGCTTCAAACAGCGCCCATCCTGGCTTCCCGAATCCCTGTTCCATCGCAGCACAGCACAGCAAAGCGTAACGCAACGCAGCGCAGCGCAGCGGGGAGGGGCGGCATTTCATTCATGTCATGCCCTCCGCCTCATCTTGCCCTGTCTTCGTTTAACCTGAACTCTGCTCTGATGCTAGCTTGTTCCTCCTTGACTAGGCCCTGGACGACGTAGACGACGTTGACAACAAAACTTGCCATTGTTATTATTGTTATTGCCGCCATCACTCCCATCCGTTCAGATCATGGGCACGACGAGAATCGCACCGCACCTCGACAACGCCGCATGAAGCAGCATGAATAAGATATCAGAAGGCGCCCGCGAATGGGAGACATTCAAGTTCGTGATCCGTATCATCAAATTACCCGCCAGCTCGCCTAGGAACGGACGCTTGTTTGCTGACAACGCTGTTCCTACTCTAGATATGATTCTTTCCACATTCCCAGGGCCGTCTTCAACAGCCCCGACCGTCCGATCCCGTTTTCGTCCCTCTCGTCGTCGCCCGATACGGGCCTTACTGCCTTTGCGCAGCTGGGAGCCCTGCGGCTGAACGCCTCCCGCGCTCTCATCTCCCTGTTTGACCGTCAACATCAGTACATTGTCGCCGAGGCCACGCGGTCTATGCCCCTGGGCGCCGGTGTGAAATACCCAAAGCAAAACCATCTTTGGCTGTGCGGAACGGCCATTCCTCGCGCTTTCGGCATCTGCGAACATGTTTTGGTCGGAGACGTCCCCGAGCCGCCCGCGGCGGCTTACTCGACAGGTTCCGTGCCAGTCGAAGATGAACTCCCCGTAGCCGTGGTGCCGGACCTTGCTGGTGACCGACGGTTTTGCGACCGACCTTACATTGATGCTGCTCCTTACAACCGCTTCTACGCCGGTGTCCCTATTCGCTCGCCCAAGGGTATCAACATTGGTGTATTCTGCATCTTTGACGACCGACCACGTGCCGGACTGGACGCCGACGGTGTGCAGTTCATGAAGGATATCTCGAAAACGGTGATGGACTACTTGGATGCCAGGAGAGTCAATGAAAATTACCGGCGCAGCGAACGCATGGTCCATGGTCTGGGAGATTTCATTGGAGGCAACGAGGAGCCCCCAACACCGGCCAAGCCGCCATCTCCAAGGTCCTCATCCAATAGCTTTGACACGCCCGCAACATCACCGCCCGAGGCTGAACCGCCATCACCAAAGTCGTCTGACGTCACTGATGCCGTTAGGCCGAACTTGAACCCCCTAAGCCGAGATGCGACAGAATCCCCAACCAAGGTCGACTCGAGTGACTCCGTCGAGACGACGACGACGACGTCGACAGTGGCCACGACGACATCGAGCTCCGCACCTCCTGATCCCCGCCTGACCGAGACAATCAAGATCTTTACACGAGCTGCTAGTGTGATTCACAAGTCCCTCGAGGTTGATGGAGCGCTTTTTCTGGATGCGAGCATCGGCTCGTACGGCGGCTTGGTCAGCGGTCCCCGGCGGGCCAGCGAAGTTGCGGACAACCACTTCTCAAGCAGTGAGGACAGTCTCTCGGAACGCCCCGAAGACAGCAATGAGAGGTGGTGCAAGTGTTTTGGCCGCTCGTCAAACATGGACGGCGCGACAGGTGGCATAGACTCGTCGCAATTCAGCCGTTCGACGCTGAGAGAGCGATTCCTCAAGAGACTGTTGCGTAGATATCCGAACGGAAAGGTCTTCAACTTTGATGAGACGGGCAACTGGTACTTGACCGAGTCTGACAATGACGACGCCGACATTACCCCGACGGAAGAAAGCGAACAGGCGGCGGCCCGACCCGAGACCAAGGCAGCGTACTCGTACTTTACCCGACGAAACGAGGCGAAGACTGTTGGAGATATGTTCCATGGCGCCAGGACCGTGGCCGTAGCTCCGCTCTGGGACCCTGCAAGAGAGCGGTGCTTTGCGGGTGGCTTCGTCTGGAGCAAGAGTGCTTCTCGCATCTTGACGCCAGAAGCTGACTTGCCCTATCTGCGGGCGTTTGGCATGGTGACAATGGCTGAAATCGCCCGCCTGGATGCCATCATCGCCGACAAGGCCAAGACGGATATACTTGGGTCTCTAAGCCACGAGCTTCGGTCGCCTCTCCATGGTGTTGTTGCTGCCGCCGAGCTGCTTCACGATACCCAACTGGACGCTTTTCAGGTGGATGTCATTCACACAATCGAGATCTCCGGGAAAACATTACTAGACACAATCGATCACGTAGGTTAAGTAATCAAAAAAAAAACGGGACGCTGGAGGCTAACAGGACGACAGCTGCTCGATTATAGCAAAGTCAACACGTATCTACGAGCGTCCAAATCCCAACGACGAAACAACGGTCCGGGCCGTGGCCTACGACCCGAGACGTCGGCATCCATCGAGTCTGGCATGATGACGTTGGTTTCGGACGTCCACCTCGACTTGCTGGTGGAGGAAGTCATCGAGAGTGTCTTCATCGGCCACAGCTTCCAACACATGGTGGCGTCCCAGCTCGCCCACCACAAGACATCGTCGGGACCACCGACCCCGGCACAAGAGAAGCTCGACGCCATTGCAACTTCCGAGGGACTGGCACACAGACGCAATCCATCAGAGGCCCAGCCTCCCGTCGTCAAAGACGTCAAGATCCTCGTCGACATAGACCCCGACTCTTCCTGGGTCTTCCATACGCAACCAGGCGCTATTCGCCGCATCATCATGAACCTCTTCGGTAACGCGCTGAAGTATACGTCCAAGGGGTTTATCAAGGTCAACCTGAGACAAGAGGAAGTAGTGCACAAGACGGCCAGATCGGCTTCGATGGTTGTGCTCACGGTGTCGGACTCTGGAAAAGGAATCAGCGAGGACTTTTTGCGCAACAAGCTATTCACGCCCTTCTCCCAAGAAGATGCGTTGGCTCCTGGTACCGGTCTAGGGTTGAGTCTCGTGAGGCAGATCGTCGCCACCCTTGGCGGAACGATCAGTGTCAAGAGTCAAGTCGGTCATGGGACGAGCATAACAGTGTCTATGCCCCTGGTGTTATCGCGCAAGGCTGGCAGCCGCGGTCGCAAGTTCTCGGCGGATTTGACGTCGCTTTCTGGGCGGCGGTTAGCTGTGCGCGGATTCAGTCGCGGTTTGGACGGTTCCGAAGAGCTGCGAAATGGCGGACACGACCTGCCCGTCGAGAGTCTTCCCTTCAAGTGGCTGAACGTCAGCGTCAGCGACGACAACAGCAACACCGGACCGACGCCCGCCGACCTTATGCTCTGCAGCGAGGAAGCGTTCAAGAAGTTCGAAATGTCAGAGGCCAGGGGCAACGAAGCTCCACTCGTCGTTGTATGCAGTAATGCTGAGTCGGCGCAGAAGCTGGCGACGTCATACCGCCGATCTCGCCAGCAGATTGTCATGGAGTTCATAGCCCAGCCGTAAGTAGACGGCCCTCTTGTCACAGACCTTGGCTAACAATCCATAGGACCGGCCCTCGAAAGGTTGCCAAAGCATTGGCGTGCGCTCTTGATCGATGGCAGCAGCGTCAAGCAGTCAAGTTGGTGGCCGCTGGCCCGTCGTCGTCTACCAGCACCACACATCCGCCATTGCCGTCTCCCAGCGCCCTAAAGTCTGATGGTCTCTTGAGACCACGGGCGCAATCTGAAAGCATCAAGACTGTTAGGATGTCCACGTCGCCAGCAGAGATAATTACGCAGACGGCAAATGACAGCTGGAGGCCTCAGCCCGACTCCAACTTTACTTTGACACTACCTTACAGACCGGCGGCGTCAGTAGCTGCACCCGCAACTTCGACGGCTTCGGCTACTGGAAATGTAACCTCCCCGGTCTCGTCGTCGTTTTCGATGGCAACTAAGAACTTCCAGGAGTTTCTTCTGGTGGACGACAACCCCATCAATCTCAAGGTGCGTCGATCGCGACTGCGTAGTGAATGCCGTCTAACGAGGGCAGATTCTGTCGGCCTACATGAAGAAACTCAACAAGAAGCACACCACAGCTTCCAATGGCCTGGAGGCTCTACAGACATACACAAACCAAGCCAACCGATTCTGCTGCATTCTTATAGGTACGTCGAGGCGCTGCATATGGAGCTCGGGACACTGACCACAAACAGACATAACAATGCCGGTAATGGACGGCCTCGAAGCCACGCGGCGCATCAGAAAGTTTGAACGGGCCCATCACCTCCCGCCCGTAGTGGTCATTGCCATCACGAGTTTGGGATCGGCCAATGCCCGACAGGAGGGCTTCGCGAGTGGGATGGACCTGTTCCTCACACGACCAGTGACCATGACGGAACTGGTCAAGATCCTCAGACAAAGGAGATTAGTGGATGAAGAGGCGGAAAAGGAGATTCTCCTCAAGTGAGAGGGGATCATGATGAACAGCACATTGAAGGGACGGCGGTATTTTGCACCCCTTTTTTCCCTATGAATATGTAGCGCAAGGCGTTTCGGAGGGTTACGTGCGATGATTGGTCAAAGGACCTAGACGGCGGGCTTCAAAAGGGGCATAGTGATTTACTGTTTGGGAGCATGGGGAGGGATGACGACGGGACAACAGCGCCATTAACTGTTCTTATCCCTCGAGACCGGCCACCAGTGTTGGGCTGGAGTATTTTATCTACACTTTTAGTAAGCCGTATGCAGTCCAAAATGGAGCCGGCCCGCATCTTTGTTCGGTATCTGGAAGTGAGTGAGGTGTCCACTCGGGTTGCTCCGCGTGTGGTGAGCATGTGAAGATGGGCTGCTTCGATTATAGTTTATTTTGCGGTTAAAGATGGCAAGAATTGCATGCGTGAGGAGATGGTGGGATGTACGTGAGCGAAGGAGGATGGTGCGCAGTATCCGTGATTTTAGGAATCCTTCTGGAACATTTACTGGGAAGTCGATGGTGAAGCATCAGCGCTCGTGCCTTTCATCGGTGGACGCCGACTGTCTGTACCGTACTGTGGTTCTGGGGGAGTCAGGGGGAATAGTGTGGATAGACCTCGGCCTTTGATCGGCATGACGGGGCGCGCGCGAATGATTCAGGTTCCTGGGGTTTAGTGGGCGGCCTTATCGGTGTTGTATGCCTCTTCGTCCCTCTCGGTTTGACTGGATAAGATTGGGGGTTTAGTCCAGGTGCTTGAGAGTGAGGGTATAGCGAGATTCCAGATGAACGGATCGTGAGATGGGACGGTGAGGTGGTCAGGCACAGAACAATCAGCATACAGGTTCTGCGAGTGTGGGAGAATAAATCGGGTGCTTTTGCTGGAGCGAGATAAGGATGGGATTGGTTTCGGGCCGACATGGTTGAGGCGTTTGTGTTCCTGCGGCGGACTGATAAGACTCGGGGAGGATCGGGATGGCTTCCTGGTTGGGATTTGCTGTTGAAGGGCTGTTCAGTTTTCCTACTACTCGCTGTTGAACGTGTTTGAGGGATATCATGCAACGCGGAAGATGGCCGTGGGAATCTCATTCCTCGGGGGGATGGTGGTGGTTAGTGATGAAATCTAGCCGTGTTATTGATTCCATGAGATGAATGATTCCGGGGTGGCCTGAGATAAGTGATAGGATGGCGCGGCACAGCTACGACGACCAAGCAGAGAGATGACGAATGGGATGTGATTGCGGGCTGGCAAATAACAGGCGATTGCGATGTAGGGATGCGGGATACGGAGAGATGGACGTTGCGGATGTGAGATGGAGAGAGAGAGAGAGGACTGGGACCGGATCCAAGGCAGCTGACGGACGGCGGTGTTATCTGTGTGGAGCTGTTGGCGACGGGTGAATTCAGGCGTGGACGTGTTTCCCCGCTGGTTTGGGGCGATGTTGCGGGGGTGACGGATGACGGGCTCGAGTGTGAGAATGCGAGGTCGTGTGAAGATTCTCGAGGCGGTGATGGTCGATATGGTGTTGAGATGGAAGTAGACGGTGGTGAGGTTTAGGTTAGACTCGGATGGGCCGTGTTGGCGAGCTGCCATGCGCGTCGGACGCGTCAAGGGCTCTAGTGAGGTGATGGCATGGTCGAGATAAGATGCCGTCTGTCGAAGGTCTGGCTGGAATTCGAGCCCAGGGTAGAGAGTGATAATAGACGATAGGCCCTCGAAACGCTTTACACGTTGCCCACGAGCGCTACTGGCCTCTCTAGCCCCAAAGGAGACGTCGTCGTGCATCTCTTTGTTACAGCGCAGGTCGCGGGGTGATGTCACGGTAGGAAACAAGCCTTTTGTAAGGGTTCGCTCCCTGTACCGATCCGATCCTGCGGGAGGATGTCACGAACTAACTACTTGTAAGCATAAGATGGTGTCTCTGGTTGTACTTGGAGCTGTGTGTGGTGACTACGAGCAGAGTTAATTACCTGCGGGATCAATGTCCGCAGTTGTTTTTGTTGGTGGTGGTGCTGGCGCTGGTTTCGGTCAGCTCATCTCACACACCCTTCCGCGACGAGGAAGCCCAGTCCCGACTTTGATTGATATCTACGCATACAGATAGAGGTACGAGCAGAGCAGAGGACATGATTCAGGACCTGGCCGAGGTGCTGATACGCACGAACCACCGCCTGGGGGAAATGTCTGTTTAGAGATGGCGTTCCGGGCGAGTTATCGCTGTCATATTCTTGGGATTCAATAACACCAGAACACTGGACCAGGACATCTCGCTCGTTGACAGGAGCTCAGGCTAGCGTAACTCCTCGCTCGTAGCTATCGTCGACCAACAAACAGATGGACGAGATTGAACGCCCTCTTCGTGCTGCTTGTCGAGCTGCTACAGCATCAGCGGCGTCCAGTCCGACAGATGACTGGGCCAAGAAACCACGACGCACAGCTGGGGGCGTTCCCACTTCTATCAACCTGCGGGGCGTGGGGGAAGACGAGAACAGGGCCAGAGAGAGAGAGAGAGGTGCCGGGATGATGGAGGGTTAGCGCATCACATCCGTGGACTCTGGCCCCCCTCACACATGCGACCTAGGGACCCAGTCTCTCCCGATTCGACCCCAAGCCTGGGCTTGCTGCTGTGTCATTGAATTGTGTCCTGTGACTGTGACTCGCACTCTGATCGACGGGGTCCTCTCTGCCTTGGTATCGTTGCGTAGTGTAGCATACGTGTAATTAGGCTTTGGTTGTCTGCTCTCCGTCGAGAATGGCTTAGTTGTGTAGGTTGCCGGGTACTAAAGTATGCCGACTCCCCCCAATCGACCCCTCTCCGTTTCCTTAACCTGTGGCGCGTGAGGTGTTGCTTCTTCTCTTTTGACTTGTTTAATTCCATCCTGGTTGACACGTTCCTTCGGGCCTCTCCCCGCACTGCACCGCACCGTCATCGGCCACACCTTGTCTCACCTTGTCTCACCTGGCTCACCTCGCTTACCTTGCTTCACCGAGACACCGAGACGGAGACACCAGACGACAGACAGTCCACGATCGAACCTCTTCGACCGAACAAGCTCTCGAGCCCTCATCGATACGCACGCCGCACACCACATACAAAACCACACCAGGCCACCACGACCACCCACCCACCATGGAGACCGGCGTCCCCCGCGTCTCCGCCGACCAGGCCCTCGCCCGGCTGGGCTACAAGGCCGAGCTCCCCCGCAACCTCTCCATGATGTCCATCCTCGGCCTCTCCTTCGCCATCATGGCCGTGCCCTTTGGCCTCTCGACGACGCTCTACATCACCCTGACCAACGGCCAGTC
The DNA here is from genome assembly GCA_004366825.1 of Colletotrichum spinosum. NCBI lineage: Eukaryota > Fungi > Ascomycota > Sordariomycetes > Glomerellales > Glomerellaceae > Colletotrichum > Colletotrichum spinosum. The sequence goes on along the minus strand of QAPG01000079.1, from coordinate 8,236 downwards.
CGTCACCGTCCTCTGGGGCTGGGTCCTCGTCTCCCTCATCTCGCTGTGCATCGCCGCCTCCCTCGCCGAGATCTGCGCCGTCTACCCGACCGCCGGCGGCGTCTACTACTGGTCCGCCATGCTGGCCCCCGCCGGCTGGGCCCCCGTCGTGAGCTTCGTCGACGGCTGGCTGACCCTCGTCGGCAACTGGACCGTGACGCTGAGCATCAACTTTAGCGGCGCGCAGCTGATTCTGTCAGCGATTAGCATCTTTGACGAGGATTTTGTGGCGAATGAGTGGCAGACTGTACTGTGCTTTTGGGCCGTGATGCTCGTCTGCGCGCTGGTGAATGCGTTTGGCTCGCGGTATTTGGATCTCATTAACAAGGTGAGTTCTCACATTCTACATCTCTCATACCACGTCTCTCATTCAGCAACTCATCTCACATTACACATCTCTCACTCCCTCTCTCATACCGTCATCAACTTCACTACTGACGACCCTCCCAGATCTGCATCTACTGGACAAGCGCTTCCGTCATCATCATCCTCGTCACGATTCTCGTCATGGCGCCCTCCCGCCGCTCGGGCGAGTTCGTCTTCGCGCACTACGACGCCTCCGCCTCGGGCTGGCCCTCGGGCTGGTCCTTCTTCGTCGGCCTCCTCCAGGCCGCCTACACCCTCACGGGCTACGGCATGGTCGCCTCCATGTGCGAAGAGGTCCAGAACCCCGAGCGCGAGGTACCCCGCGCCATCGTCCTCAGCGTCGCCGCCGCCGCCGTCACGGGCGTCATCTACCTCATCCCCATCCTCTTCGTCCTGCCCGACGTCACCATGCTGCTCGAGGTCGCCAACGGCCAGCCCATCGGCCTGCTCTTCAAAACCGTCACGGGGTCCAAGGCCGGTGGCTTCGGGCTGCTGTTTCTGATCCTCGGGATTCTGATGTTTGCGGGCATCGGCGCGCTGACGGCCGCGTCGAGGTGCACGTACGCCTTTGCGCGCGACGGCGCCATTCCGGGCTACAAGTTGTGGAGCAAGGTGAACCAGAAGCTCGACATGCCGCTGTGGGCGCTGTTCCTGTCGACCGTCGTGGACTGCGTGCTGGGGTGCATCTACTTTGGTTCCAGCGCCGCCTTCAACTCCTTCACGGGCGTCGCGACCATCTGCCTGTCGACGTCGTACGGCGTCCCCGTGCTGGTGAACCTCATCCAGGGCCGGCGCGCGGTGGCCAACTCGCCCTACCCGCTGGGCAGGTTCGGCACGCTCATCAACTGGATCTGCATCGTGTGGATCTGCTTCGCCGTCGTCATCTTCTGCATGCCCGTCAGCCTGCCCGTGGACGCGTCGTCGATGAACTACGCCTCGGTGGTGTTTGCCGGTTTCGCCTTCATCGCCGTGGTGTGGTACCTGGCCTACGCGAGGAAGAACTTCCACGGCCCGCCGGTGGCCAAGGAGGAGTTCCAGCCCGGCGAGGACGCCATCATGGAGGGGAAGCCGGTCGGCGCGGGGGACTCGGAGACGACGGCGAGCGCGGAGAAGAAGTGAGCGGCAGGGAATGATGAGGCGAGGCTGTATATTTAAGTTGTGTTTTCCAACCGTGATACCATCAATGCGCTACTGAGATTTCGACTACCCACGTATTTGAACAAGCCATCAATACTATAATAAAGTTGTCTCACCCGTCAACTTTGAATCAATTCCACTCGTGAATCAACCACATGGCCCACCCTCGCAGACGGAACACACCGCAGATGACGTACTTGTGGAAGGATAGGTCCGCGAAGCCTCCCTCCGAGTAACAGGCATCGTCGGGAAACGGCTTGGCATCGGACTATATGTCCGCAAGAAGGCCATTAATTGCACTGCGAGCAAGGGAGTCGGTGTTTCCGAAACTCTGCTTCGCTCCGTGTGCTATAATAATAGTGAGTGCCGCACAAAAATGTTGCGGCTAGTCGGGGGCTCAGTCGGGAAAATAACTACTCAGTACACCTAGTTGCCGCGAAACAGTCACATTGAAGACGATCATGGGATTTCCGATCCGCTATTATAGTACTCAAACTGACGCTGCCAAGCAATTCAATGATGAAAAGCCCAAGTATTTGTAGTCGCCATCCCGCCGTCCGACTCAATCCGCGCTTCCAGAGTTGTCGACACTGAACGAGAGTCAGCCTACACCAACAAACCAACTCTACCACTCGGCGCACAGTCTTCAAACAACAATGGTTTCTTTCACGCCTCTTGCCGTGGCCCTGTGGGTACCCACCGCTCACTCGGTGAATCTTGTTCGTCTAACAACACTATGCAGCATCGCAGCCGCCACCGCCCTCGCCCAGTCCGCGGGCACCCCGATAGACTGCGACTGCACGACTGACACGGGCGGACCGGACGATGCCGGGACGTTCGCGGGCTGTGCAGGACGTGGACAGATTGCCCTGGCCGCCGGCGACGATTACAAGGTGAGTTTCTTGTCTTTGCTTTCTTGCGATGGAAGTAGCTGAGCTGAGCGTCTCGAGTGTGTTCTTGTCGAGGACGGGACTCCGCGCCATGATCGTGCCAGTGACTTTATCAGTCATTGTTCTCAGCATGGAACTTGCGGCTGGGTCACCAAATAAACAGGTCGGGAGGTGGGAACGTGTCATTGGGTGGGAGGACTGTTCGTGGCCAATAGAAGGGAATTTGCTTGAGGATGACAATTGGCTCGGTGATAAGACCGAGATAACACGTACAAGATAGACTGGGAATTAGAAACTTTCCCGGTTTGTAATTCTCAATTAAGCAGGCTACATCTACAGAGTTGAAACAGCGATGCAATAAACATGCAATAAACATGGACGCACTTAAGACTTGCGGCTGTCCGAGCTATCGCAACGAAGACTACGTATTTGCGTAATGATTTCATTCCAACGACGATACTATAACTTTGTTTATTTCATCTAGTCGCTGAGCGACATATCATTATGATAGCGAGGCCAGTATTCAACCTGCACCATATCCTTCCGAATCATAGAAGAGACACTTCCAGTTCTAATTGACTGGTTTGATACCAAACACCTGAAATTATGATGCCTTTTCTCTTACTGAGATGGAAGAACCTTTGTGAGCTTCAAGTGTTCTACTTGGTTTGTCTCTCTCGTGACACGACTGCTGATACTCCTCAGACACTAGGCGTTCTATAGATAAATTCCGCCACGCTGCAACAGCCTCATAATAGCAACCGTTGGTTTTCTTCACACTTGACGGATGGTTTCTGCAGTAATAAACCAATATATGAATGTGTTCTCATGATCAATTCTCAGTTGATGTTAGCTGTTTTGCGTGTTGTGGCTCTCAAACACAGGGATCTCTAGAATTAGACCTCGAGGAACTTGATACTAAAGTACGCATTATTTCGTGGCTTCTACGTGTTATTGTCTAGGTAGCATAAAGGCATCACCCACAGCTTGTCTATCAAAGCCCACCATCCACATCCTGCTCCGGGCATCAACCCATGCGACGACACAAATTCCAGAGCAGGCTTTGGGCTTGTCTCCCTTGACTGCACGTCGCCATTTTTCAGGTACCCAGATGAGTTTTGATCCCCCCCCAAGTAATCCACTCATATTCCAAATCGAAACCACATCCGACCAGTACCGCTTTGCAACTTGGCCCCGCACCCATTTCAACCGCGGGCTCGTTAGTCTCATAAGTGTCATCTGTAATGTTGACTTGCGCTGACGTGGCAAGTAGAATCCGGCCGCGTTCTGTCTGAAGCATTGTACCATCTTCGGAGAACTGGACAGAAGCCACACCCCTAGGCGCGAGGTCCAGAGTGTATAAAATCGAGCCATCTACCATTGACAGAATGGCGGTCTCCCTGCCATGTTGTAGAGCAAGACGTGATGAGTCCGGAGAAAAGGCCATTGAAGAGATGGAGTCGCATGGAATAGTTACTTGATACTGACTGGTCTCCAAGTTAAGGACAGAGAGGGTGTGTGAATCCCGCTGCCTGCGAATGAAGGCCAGGTAACATCCATCTGCCGAGATCGCAAAGTGATCCAAGCTATCGATCGCAAACAGAGTCTTGCAGTCGATATTCTTGGCGAATACAGCTTTGAGAGTGCTGGTGTTGCCGGTATGATGAGTGTATACCAGAGTCTCTCCATTGTCTGAGAGAAGCAAAGGGGGCCCGCCCTTTTCGTCACGAAAGACTGTCCGGAAGAATCCTTCTTGAAAGACGAGAAAGCATAACGGATGGACGTTCGGTAGCGAATAGGACCTATAGAATCTTGCCGCGGAGCTATACTTCCCCGAAAATGTCCATTGAAAGCCGTGGTCTTCAGATGGGTCGTATATGAAGTATCGAGGGGATTGTAGCAATGATTGGATGTTTCTGGTGACCATGGGTGCGGCTCAGTATTGAACCGGATTCCAGGAACATAGCTTTTGTCAGTCGATAAGTTACTTGCAAAGCAGCCGGTGTGATCAACTGGTTGAGTTACTCGACCAGTGTCTGATGACCATAGGTGCGTTCTGTACGCTGCATGGGAAACCAGCAACCTTTCGTCGTTTGCGCTTGAAAATCCAGCAATGTCCAAAATGGGGACATTCCTCTGAGTCTCTGGTACAGTCCAAGCATTATACCTGAGACGTTCTGTCACCTGGAAATGTAACTGTACTGGCCATATGTAGATAGTGTTTGGCGTTGTCCTGGTGAGAAACATTCCATCGGAAGAGAACCGTAGTTCAGAGGCCAGCTGCTCAGGCTTTATCTCCATGGGGTTCGTCACTTGACGCGCCTTGTCTCTTGTGAGGGTTTGCACCGAAAGTACACAGGCATTAATATCGCTAATGTCGAGTGAGGCAATGCGTTCCCTTGTTGGTGAAAGGCCCAGAACCACATGTGGCGATCGACATTCATTGAGTATCGGCTTGCCTGTAGTCATTTCCACCATCGTAACACTCTGGCCGCCTATCACCATGGCCACGAATCCTTGGAGCATAGTGGCGTGGATTGTTACCCCCCCTTCAACATGGCCTAATTCTCGGACGCATTTGCCTGTAATCAAGGCAAAAACAAGAACCTTGTCGACGATGTTGTCTTCCACACTGTCCCTGAACGAGATAGCTACGAACTCGGAGCAGGGCGACAATGCAATGAGAGGAGACGTTGGGGTTTGTTGCCAAGCAAGATCCGGTCCCCGAAACATCGACAAGCAGTGGGTTTTCATTCCCGTGCTTGATGACCACACTACAACAGTTCCGTCGTCGTGGAGCGAGGCGAACACGTCGGAATAGCGTGCGGAGTCTAAGCTGAGCACGGCGCTTTGCAACCCCTGAATGTGTTTCGGAGGGATCCATTTTGACGACTGGAAGACACAGAAATCGAACTTCACAGTGGCCACAATTCGCGAAGCATCGCCTGAAAAGACGATATGTGCGTGCTCAGGCTGTGTCGTACGATCGGGAGATTCTCCTACTTGGTGCTCGACCAGCAGCTCCCCGGTATGCAATGACGTGACCGCAATCACCCCAGCTTCGTCGCGGATAGCCAATAGTCTCGAATCGTGCGAGATGGCGGTAGATATAATTAATCCGGGAACACGACAATGTCGGCCGGGCCACAAGTCAAAATCCGAGTGTGAAATGAAGTGCTTGATTCCCTTAGGAATGAGATGCTCGAAAGTTGTACGAATGATGCTTTTCGCCGGAGAAAATAGAAGAGCTGACCAATAGAGCTGAAGAGGGTATCGAGAAAAGGTGGAAATATACTTTGCGACGAACAAGTGCACTTCGTAAAGAAATTCGGAGAGCCATTATATCAGGCTGGGTTCGTACCAAATGATGGGATCTCTTAATAGGTGTATGCTACGCTCTATGACTAATCAAAATTAGCCTTCTCCTCTTTTAACTATAGCTCTATACTTATATTTAAGCCTTATATTACTAGAATATCTATTATTCTAGTAGTTAAGGCTAGTATATAGGGACCTTAGTAATCCCTTAGTACCCCTTTTTTTTATAATAGCTTAATATAATCCCCCCTTTTAGAAGTCCTATCCTTAAGACCTAATTATTAAGATATTAGTATAAATTAGTAATATTTTATTCCCCTTTTAGTACTTCTTTTTAGGTAGGACTTAGGTATTTATTCTAAGTTTTATATCTTAGTTTCTTAATATTAAGTTTTAGTTAATATTAATTTCCTAAAATATATTCTAATTATAATTATATTTTAGTTAATTTAAAATTCCTATATAAAGTAGCTAGTTTTTTTTAGCTATAGAAATATTAAAAAAGCTTTTTTTTATTCCTAATTATAAAGATTTTATACTTACTATAATTATAATTTCTTAATATTTATAAAAATTATATTAAATTTCCCCTAGTAGTAACTTATAGGTTTCTTATTCCTACTTATTCTATAGAATACTATCTTTACTAATTAGGTTTAAATAATATATGTTTTGTAATTCTTCTAGCTTTAGAAACTAATATTATTCTTATTACTACTCTTATTATTCCTTCTTAATAACTTATAGGTATTCTTTTTATTCTTAATTTTACTATTTTTTATTCTAAAAAAACTTTTAACTATTTTTAACTAAAAAAAAGCTTTTTTATTATTTGAATTTTTAATTATATATATAAGTTAATCTTATTTTCTCTTTTATTAATAACTTTATTTTTAAGTTGTTAAAAATAATAATAATAATAATTATAATATTTATTCTTATTATTCCTATTATTTTTATTCTTATTCTTATTTTTATTCTCTTATTACTCCTTCTTTTTATTCTTACTCCTATTTAAAAGGGAGTTACTACCTTAAAAAAAGTACTACTAAATCTTTACGTATTTCTTATATACTAGTAACTAATAATAATAATAATAATAATAACCTTATACGCTTTATCTCTTACTACTACTATTTCTACCTTATAGTAGCTTAGAAGCTATCTAATTATACTTTATTACCTCTTTTCTATTATAAAACTATTAGTATATTTCTAATACTTCTCTTTTCTTATTTCTACTAATTATTTTAGATATTAGTAATAAGTATTCTTATTATACTACTATATATAGTAAATAATATATTCTAGTATATTTTTATCTTTCTTCTTATAAATTACTCCTATAGTTATAAAATATATTCTAATATTCTTTTAAGCTATTTATATTACTATTCTTATAGTTTTTATTTTATATTATTTTTTTAATAATTTTGTATTTAAAATTAACCTTATTACTACTATTTATAATATTAAAATAGGATTTTTATATTATTATTTCTTAGTATTCTCTTACTAATTATTAGTATAAGAGGATTTTAAGAAGGTTTAGATTGCTATTTATAAAGCTTTCTAAATTAAAGCTTCTTATACTAATAAGTCTAATGCTAAGTATAAAGCTGAGGATAAGGAGGTAGAATAGCTAGTTTATAAGTATTAGTTTATAGCTACTAAAACTATAGCTACTACTACTTTATATTATAACTATTTCTTAGAGAGAAATATAAGGGCTATTACTACTTTTTAGTAAGTTTAAGAAGTATAAATTTATACTATTAAGGTATAAATTACTATTTTTATAAGTTTCTAGACTATCTTTTTAGAATAATTTTTAATTTATTCCTATATTATAAATATTTTATTACTTTTTTAATATCCCCTTAGTAATCCTTATTTATTAATATTAATTTCTTAATATATTAATATTTTTAATTTGTATTCCCTAATTTTTAAAATCTTTAAGTAAAATAGTAATAAGGATAATAATAAGGAAAATAGTAATAATAGAAATAATAATGATAATAATAAATAATTTTAAACTTCTTTATTCCCCCCTTAGTATTCTATATATTTCTTCTTTTTAAAGATTAATTACTACTTTTAAACTTTATTATATTTTTTCTTTAGCTTTTAGGTTAATATAAGTTTTCTAGCCTTATTTTACTGATAATTTAAATATATTATTCTTTTTATAACTTATTAATAATTTTTAAGAAACTTTTTTTATATTCTAATTTTAATTCTAATAATATATTCTACTAAAATTCCTACGAATTTTCTTCTATTTTATACTTTTTCTACTTAACTAAATACTAATAATTTCTTTATAATTTTTTATAATTTATAATATAATTAACTTTATAGATATTATCTCTTAGGTTTTTAATAAGGATTACTTAAAGTATTAGTAGATTATTTTTATATTTTTCTAATTATAATAATAAGAAGATATTATAAATCTTATACTTCTTATCTAAATTAAATTT